>JAHREE010000563.1:6811818-6914097 GCA_033628505.1 Tringa tobata
GTAAATGTAAAATCTAAAGTGTAAAGTCTAATCAGTCATAATTACAAAAGATATATTAAGAATTTCATGCAGTACTTAATGAAACAGGAAAAATTGCACAGGAAAACAGGAGGAATAAATATGATCTTTGTTATGCTGTATTATGAACAAGTTACTAAATTTGGTACACATTTGTATTGTATTGTCTACTGAAATAGCACCACAAAGATTTCTCTGCATTGCTTTAAGGAAACTTGCTTTTGCAATTAGGATAATATCAGACAACATTTGTATCTAAATTCCCTTAAAGAACGGTGTCTTGTAAATAGAGTGCGTTTGGTTGTATAACCTCATTTTGAAAGAATTTCTACTTCTGTTTCTTTAAATATCTTGCAGTTGACCAGACAAAAATGAGAATATGTTAAATCCATCCAGCAAATAGTGTAAAACCATTTTGGAACATCTTTTGAAGTGAACTCATAACTTAAATTTGTGAACGCAAGTCAGGATCTAAATAGATATTGTGGTATTGGTGACATAAAAATTATGTATCTACAAGTCTGGAAACAGAATTTATTTCTATTACTGTCAGTAGTTTGCTCTCTCAATTCATGAAAGCATTGTCTCTTGAGTTGTACTGTATTTTTTAGATTGCATATTTTTTGATCATTTATTTCTGCATCCTGCAACCCTTCCCAAGCTGTGGGATGTAAGGTAACAACATCTGTAGCTAAACTGTCCAGTGGTTGCTTTTCAGTGGCTTAACTGAAACTAACTGGACTAAAATTTTATTTGTGTTGATTGTCAGCCCAAGCCTGGATTTTTAGGAGCGAGGCTTTTAACTGAATTCCTTCAGTATATTAGTGAATGAAATGAAGAAAAAACACCTTGTGAAAACAAATTAACAGTTTTGTTCAAACTGGTTTTATGAGAAGGTCTCTAACTCTCATCTTTCAGAATGGGGACTTGTAATTAGATGTGACTTTGTGTAAGTGTGGCCGAGGTAGCAGTCAAGAGTTTCCCTGATGTGAGACGGGTGTGGCTTTTTTTAAACTTTGTTAATGAAAGCTCATTAAATCCCAAAAAACAATTCACAAACAGAAAGCTGTACTTTGAAAAAAAAATTACAGCTATAATTTTGTCTGAAGATTTTGTCAGCAGTGAATATACTGATCTACTCTTAGCTCTTGGATGCAAGATGAACTTTTTCATAGTACCAGTAGAAAGGTTGAGGAGGCATCAGGTGGAGAATGGAGCTTCATATTGCTTCTTAGCAGCTGTTGTTGCTGTGATGGTGCTAGGTATTTGTGCATAAGAATAGTTGACTTAGCCTCTGATTAGTCACCCAGAAGAGATCTCAGGATGCTAACCCACCACAGTTATGGTAGTGATTATTTCAACTCTGAAGTTATGACACAGTAACTACTTAGAAAAATCAAAATTTTTAGTGGGCTTTCAAAACATATCACTAAGTTTTGATTACAATTTCTAGATGTTAGGCAAATAATAACATCAACTAACTTCATGGAAGTATTCTATAGGTAGACTTTATAATATATGTCAAGTACTAAATGCAAAATCCACTTGTCCTCAAGTTTTATTTGTGTAGAACTTGTATACAGCAGGGATAGGTCTAGAGTCAAGCAGTGCAGGAAGACAGACTTTCTGGATCCAGTTCTATGTGTTTGTCTGGAATTCCCTAGCAACTTGCCTGTTTGACCTCAGAGTTTATGGACCATCTCTGTTTAAATTGTGCTCATTCTACGAGTACTGAGTCAAAGTGTTTAAGTACATAAACTGGGCTGAGATGCAAAGGTGCTTAAGCCCCAGGTGGCCCAGTTTTGCTAGGGGAATTCTGAAGTTCTGAGCAAAGGTTTATGTCCCTGAGTTTACTAAGAAACACAGCAGTTAACAATCTGGGAGAGCTGGTCAACAGCAAGCTCCATATGAGCCAGCAGTGTGCCCTGGCAGCCAAGAGGGTGAATGTCATGCTGGCTGCATCAAACACAGTGTAATCAACCAGTCAAAGAGGTATTCAATGTTGGTGTGGCCTCACCTTAGGCACTGTGTGCAGTTCTGGGCCCCACAATTGAAGAAGGATGTGAAGGTCCTTGAATGCTTCCAGAGGAGGGCAACAAAGCTGGAGAAAGGGCTGGAAGGAGTGTCCCATGAGGAGCAGAGAAGGACTTTAGGCTTGTCTAGTTTGGAGAAAAGGAGGCTGAGGGGTGACTTCGTTGGTCTCTCCAGCTTCCTGAGGAGGGGACATGGAGAGGGAGGTGCTGATCTCTTCTCCCTGGGATCCAGTGACAAGACGTGGGAATGGTTCAAAGCTGCACCAGGGGAGGTTTAGGCTGGACATTAGGAAGCTTTTCTCTACTGAGAAGGTGGTTAATCGCTGGAACAGGCTTCCTAGGTAGGTGGTCAATGCCCCAAGCAGTGTTTAAGAGTTTAAGCAACTGCATGTGAAGACATCTGTTGGTTTGGGTTTTTTTTCTCCATTAAAACTGTAAACCTTGATAGCGAAAAATCTCAGGATAGGAGATAAGAAAGGTGAGAAGATGCGTTATCATTGAAGCCTCATCATTAGAATTGTTAGTGTTGAGAATGCTGACTTATAATTCTGGTACATCAAATATTGTTTCTTTATTTTGCACTAAGCACTTATTTTCATTATTCTGAATCTTGATTTCAAGTCCTGGGACCAGGTCTCTAGTCTGATCTTCTGTCTGACAAGGGTTAAGCTCATGCTTCCCAGGAGAACCTCTGAAGCTGCTGGAGAAATGTCAGCTCTTTAAAGAATCTGGCAAAACCCTTGGCACATGGTTTCCTGGTGACTTGCTGCATGCAGCAGCTGGCTCACTGTGGCTGTCCTATAGAGGTGTTGTCTATGTATTGGCAGGGTGGAGTGCCAGGCATTTTTTAGGAGTTCTGGACTCACGTACACTGGTTTTTAAAGCAGTGTGACATCCATGTTAGGTCTAGGGAGAGGAGGAGTCTGATTTTGCCAATGAAGATTTTAATAACTTTGTATTTACCGGGCAGTTTGATGTGAAAGGGGCAGCAATGGGCCAATCTTAAGAGCACCAAACTCTTACAACTTTATACTGAAATGTAAGTACTAAAATAGCTTGGATAAAATTGCCTTTCTGTGGCTTTGTCAGTGTTTGTTTAATTCCAAATTTGTGTTCTTCAGAATAATGCAGGTTACATATCAGTTTTAAGTACTTACTTTCACTCGATTCACTTCTATTTGTCCCTTGAATAATGACACATTTTGCAGTAGCTTCATGCAAGGGAAGTGATTTTAAACTGTATTTTGTTATCAAGGCCATGTTAATCCAAACGTTTCCTTTTGAACAGACTAATTGTAGTGTAAGTGTGCAAGTGATTCTAAAGCCAGTTGCCAAGCCCTGTCGCACACTGCTGATGTGAGGACAGAGAACAAATTTTGACTCATGTTTTGTGCTAGAGCCATGCTATTTTAAGTTACAAATGTGTCTTGAATTTTGATATCGTTCAGTAGTTAATTCACCACTCTTTTTGTTGTTGTTAGGAGCTGAAACTACCATTTACTTTTTTAAGTGGGCATATTCATGAACTTCGGATTCATGTGCCATGGACAAAATTGGGATCAGAACCAGTTGTCAT
Organism: Tringa tobata; assembly: GCA_033628505.1. NCBI lineage: Eukaryota > Metazoa > Chordata > Aves > Charadriiformes > Scolopacidae > Tringa > Tringa tobata. The sequence continues at coordinate 6,815,446 of JAHREE010000563.1, forward strand.
CACTATCAATACAATGGAATGCATCTTGAAATTAAAGGATGGAGCTCAGGTAAGAAATGTGATGAATGCTGTTCTAACATTAAGAGGTTGATGAGCATAATAGCTTATACAGGTCACTTTCTTTAAAGCCATATGAAGCATAAGGCACATGAAGTTGTGGTCCCTGTTATTTTCTGAGAGGGTAATATTGTTATTCTTATCATGGCTAGTATTTTCCTGTATGCTTATCTTTAATTCTTTATTAGCTCTAGCTGTATTCCTGCAGATGTAAAAGCGTGTTAATAGTGCTCTGCCAGAATTTTCCTATGACTAGACAAGAAATGGATCTCAAGAGCAATGTGGCATCCTGCGTGCTCCCAGTTTCTGCCTCCCAAGAAGCAGTGCTGGTTGCTTGAGACAGCTCTGAGCTATACATTGGGTATTTTTCAGAAGATGTGTTGTTACTGTTAAAGGCGTGCTTTAAAGCTCTTGGAGTGTAATTCTGTTTTCCCTTTAGATGTTGTAGTACTTGCTTGAATGTGCTCGGAAGACTTCTTAGATATAAGGATCTCAAATGGCTTTTTTTGTTTAGTTGCTGCAATAGTTTGCCCACTCCACGATTTCACAGGCTCAGGAAAGAATTCCTTCTGACACAATAAAGCTGAAAGATGTGGTTCAATTCTGTTATATGTCTAATTCATATATTAAAAAGTACTTGCGTATCTTAATATTGAACTTGTTTTTTTTAGTCAGTGTGGCTCTTTAACTGTAGAGAGGTTTTTGTGGTGGTTTTTTTTTGTTTGGTTTTTTTGGGTTTTTTAAAGCCTTGGTCACATTTCAGTTTCAATATAGTCCTCTAGTTATATTAAGGATCATGCAAAAGAAAATTCCGATTTATGCAAAGCTCTCAAATGCTTCATAGGGTGCTTGATGAGCTGTTAAAGTTTGACATCAAAAATTAGATACAAGCCAGCAGGAACATTGGAAAACACTTTTTCCATTACATTTGATATTTCTTGTAATATTCTTTTACAATTCCAGAGCTAAAAGGCTTTTGTTGGTGGAGTAGAAATTCCTACTCCTAGGTATGCCACCCACAAAGTATATGCTTGTGTTGTGTAGTTACACTTAATCTATGTGCATATACACACATGTGTGCACACCAACAACCAAATGCTAAGTACTTTTCCAAGGTTAAGGTAAGATTTCGAGGCCAGATGTTCCAAGAGAAATGTGTTTTAGAAGCAGCAAATTGCAACTAATTATAGAAGTTGCAGAAGTTTTGTAGCCCATGACTTTGTGCAACCCAGAACTAATATTTGATATTGGACCATGCAGATGGCTACTGCCAGAATGATCAGATTTCCTGCTCGCATGGTATTTGAAACTTAAATTTTGTGGTGCATACAGCAAAAGGTCAAGTGTCATGAATGTAAAGTACTCTCAAAACAAGTATTTGTTACAGATGTTTAAAATTCAGGGGCAAGAAAGGATTTTTGAAAATTGCAACTGACATTTGAACAAATTATTCAGTGGTATGTACACTCAAGAGGGTAAAATTTGGGTCTGTGCCATAGAAGGATTACCTTTGACTAACAAGAATGTAAATGAAAACACTCTTACGCTGTTTTCTAGGGATATGGTTTAAAAAGTTGACAGCTTGAATTTTATTTCTTAAATTACTATTTGAAAGTGTTTTAGAAAAACAAAATGTTTTGACAAATTGTTGTGTTCAAACTTCCAGTGTGGCAATTGGCTAAAACCAATTGTCATAAAAATCTTTGTAATCAGTGAATAAAAAACCTGAATGCAATAGAATATTTCTCTGGAAAATTACAGTAAAATGACCTTGCAATGAACGTAACTCCAACTGGAACTGTTCTGCCAAGAACCTTATATGACCAAAGAGCATAATTAGCAAGTAAGCTTAGTTTAGTTCTCAACTATTGGCTTGATCCTGCATTTTTCTTCCTCAGGTGAAACCTCTAAGCACATGCATAATTTCACCTGAGCAAAAATAAAGTTTCTGACCTCAATTTAGTATGATGTGTATTCTTTGGAAAGGGTTATTTTAAATAATATTTATTTTGAAGATGTAAGGGGATTAAAATACAAGGCATCGTTTGAAGCTATTGTCCAATGGACCCTACAGGTCTTGGTGAGCTAAAAACCTCTCTCCCTTTATGTTTTTGAAGAACGTCAGCCCCCTGGGAATGCTCTTGTACATCTGTGCTTTACTGTGATGCTGTGTCATTGTTAATTCAGTTTCGGTGTTAGTTTGGCTTTATTTTTGTTGTTTATATTATTGCAGCATCTTCTCATTGGATGTAAAACTTTGGAGTAGACAGTAATGGCTGAACTTGTAGTTTTAGGCTAATATTATTTTCTAAGCAGAAATGTTGTGTGAGTGTTAAGTTCACCCAGTGATACACAAAATCCACAATGTAGAATTAGTGGTATTTTTAGTGAATTTTGAAGGTTCCCCCCCCCGTGCTTTTTTTCTTGCTTCCTTTCCTTGTTTACAGGTGATACTGCTACTTCTAAAAGAAGAATGTTAAATAAATATGGCTATTTTATAAGAAAATGAAGTTTAAGTATATCAGGAGCAGAACTTTGCAGTGATTAAAATGGTGGCCTATTGAACATGCTTTACATGTGCTCTTTTGGTTATGAATTTAGTTGTTGCCACTAATTGAAGTAGAAATTGAGTGTGAGGCATTTTGGTTTGCTTTGTCAGCTTAATGAAACTGTACCTGTGTTTTTCTGCTCCTGAATGTAATCCTCTGCAGCACTGAGTTTTAAGTATGACCATTTATAAGGTTATCAAATTCATGAAATATATTGGTAAGTACTATTTGAAATGTCTTCTTAAAAGTTTATATGTGGTTCTGAAGTTCGCTTGATTTCTATTTGTTAAGTTGTGGTAATTGACTACCATGAGACTGTTCTTCACGAATGTTACGTATTATTTTAGAGGGCAATGGAATTTCCAGTGTTATATTCTTCTCATTATTTATCTCTACGTAATAAATCTTAGGACTTCTATCTAGAATTGAAATCCTCTTGCTAAACCTCTCTTGATGCTGTTTTTTCTCCTAGAGATTTTCTCAGTTTTTGCAGTGTTGGGCCCTTCTTAACTCTCTTCTACTTTGCTTTTTTTAATAAAAGCTATTTGAAATTTTTTGCTCATTTTTCTTTGCCTCTCCACGCCACAATACCTCTGTGCCCAAACCAAAGGCTTTAAATTCAGACTGTACACATTGGGAAGGGCAAGTATGTTTCTGTTTTTCCTTCGTCTTCCTGACATTAAAACTAACTGCAAGATTAGTCGACTTAATGTTCAGCCTTGAATTCTGTGGCTTTTAGTCTTGGAACTGACGCAAATGAGGAGATTCAAGGAGAAATGTATTATCTGTATTACTGCTTCATTTTTGAGTCCTTGCCTTTAATCAGGACACAGTGCATCAGGAATATGCTGATGTATATAAATATGAAAGCTCTCCCTACTCCAAGGATAGCCAATTATGGAATCGGGGAAGACTGTTAGATACAAGCACTTACAGGGAAACCCAGTAGCTGGATGAGCATACAGACAATTAAGCACTGTTCCTTTTATGAGGCATTACAAAGAAGTTTTTGAAAGAATAGAATAACTTTGTGGAAACAGTGGAGAACAGCCCACAAGCATGACTGTCAGAATAGCAGACCCGTTCTTATCTGACAATCAGTAGAGACTGTCATCAAAGAATGCTGAAAGCAGAAATTGATATTGACTGGGAAATGATCAAGATGGTAGATAGGGTGTACAGACAGGTTATGAAGGACTTTGAAAGCAAAGACAGAAGGCTTGTGTTTGAGGGTATAGTTATATAAAATTTTTGCTTAGGTGGTAAAGCTAGCTCCAGGTCTAAAGTACTGCTTTACTGTTTTTCTCCTCCTCACCTGGGTTATAGTAGTTCAAATGAATACGGCTGTGCTGTTTTTTCTGAGTGTGTATGTACACTGCTCAGTGATGGCAAAATATAGTAAGACTTCAAGTCAGAGGATTAACTAACAGTCTTTAGTGGCCCAGCTTTCTGCTTTTCCTTTTTTTCATGTAGAAGCTCAAGTTCTTTATTTTTGAAATATTTTAATTTGCTACTCATTTTCATAGTGGTATCTTCAGTAAATCTGATACTGAGTTCTAACACTTGTATATGATGTTTAAGATGAAATTTATATCAAGAGCTGCACTACAGGAGGCAAACTGTCATCAGGTAGTGTTGAATCATAATCTCAGGTTAATCACAAATATGGAATTCATCATTAAGCAGCCAGTTCATGCTGCTTTTGTTTGTTTTACTAGCTTAATACAACAAAGGGGATTTTATTTGTGAGTGTGCATACAAATAAGTATATATAAACGACAAGAACAATTTCTGTATTAATTGTAATTAAAACAAAATCTTTTGTGTAAATTGAACTTTAGGTAGTTTAATCTTTTCCAAAGGTTCAGGAAGGTTTGGCAGAACCTTTGGTTGGATTTTCTGCCATTTCTTGTAAAAATTTCCAGTCTGAAGAATTCTTATGTTCTCTCTGAATTGTTGGATGTGAAACGAAGTGGTTTAAGTAGGAGATGCTCTTTCAGGGTTGTTATCTTTGAGGGACAAATGCAATGTCCCACAAATCACTTTTAAAAACGTTTAGTAAGCTTACTCTTTCAGTCGAAGCAGTGGAGGCAGGCTGGAACAGCATTTGGTTGCACTTGTTTTTGTATTTCCAGTGTTTTCAAATGAGTGGTTGAAGAGGAGATACTGAACATCTTTGCTTAAAGCTGGATTAATATTCATATGTTCTGGCTGAGCAAGCAAGAGTGACAATGTAACTTACCCATTTTTTTTCTACTAAGCACCTTCATATGAAAAGTCTTTAAAAAAAAGGCATCTAACATTTTAGACTGAACAAATTCACAAAGGCAATTTTATCTTTAGCAAGCAGAATTACTGCAGAGACACAGATGGGCACATTTCTTAGTACTGTAGCTGTGGAAGTCCTTCCACTGCCATTGTGTTGCCTCAACCTGAATAGTTTATTTACTGAAGTGGCTGTTACCATGTTAGTGATTTTTTTGGATTTTTTTTTTTTTTGGATTTTTTTTTTTTGTGAATTTCAGCCCTTTTTTCAGGGCTGAATGATGGTGATTTCAAATGTCTGAAATGGATTACTATGAAAGGTATGAGTGGTTCCCCTGGATTCCTTCTGTGCTTGTACCTGACCCCTAGTCCAATGCTGGTGTGCTGCCTACAGCTAAAGATAGAGGGGCAATCCTGGTCTAATCCTGCTGCTTAATCTGGTGAGTGAGCCTTGCTTTTTGGTGTTTCTGCTGAAGAACAAGACTCTGGATAGTAAGCAGTTTTGCTTTCTGCTCCATGCAATACAGGGTGACATCTTTACCAGCAGTGCTGTACCCAGCTCTTGAGAATGCTCATAGGGACAAGGCATGATAAACTGTCCCAGTATCTTCAGAATATATTTGACTCTGTTAGAAGGATCTGACAAGGAGGACACTTTTCTGAGCAGCCAAACAGTGCATGACTGAGCAAGACAGGGAATGTATGAGTGCCCACTGCAAACAAACTTTCTGGGTTTTGTAACATTTTCAAACATTGTAACAAATGGTTGTTTGTTTGTTTTTCATTGTGACCATACGCATATACATGGAAGTTTTAAACAAGGTGTGTTTACCTTTCTGCCTGCTTGTCTTCTAAACACTTTCTCCAACTGGCTGAAAATTAAATGCTAATTAGAAAGATTTAAAACTTGATAGTTTCATTCTTTGAAATATTTAGTCCTACAAATGTCAACGTTATCTGTGTTTAAAAAAAGAAGCAGAGCATGCCTGACACAGTGTATTTAATGTCGTAGCAGATTCAGGAAAAGAAAAGCTGCCAGAAATGTAGTTGGGGCTGTATTCTTATTAAGGAGCTCAGATCTTGAATGCAGCTCATTTGAAGAGGGATGTTGTCAAAATGGTTAATGTTTGGACTTGATCTTTGTTGTGATCTGGGCTGGACTGGCCACTGAATGAACTCAATGAAAATTCCTGTTGTCTTGTTCCTTCTGTCCCCTGAGCTACCTCCTAACCTGATGGTTTGCTTCAGTTTGCAAAAAATGATTGAAAGACAGTCTTTGTAATGCAGTGCTGGTAGCTGTAAAGCTAATTTGACATTGAGGTATTATCTTACAGCTGCTGTATTTGTGGAGGATTGCTGTTTAAAAACAAATTTCTTCTGGAGGTAATAATGCTTGTCAACTGTTGGGGTTTTGTTGAGACTAAAGACCTCAGGTTCCCTAGTTGCCTTGTCATGATTTGTGGCACTTTGTCTTTTAGTATATTCTTGTAGTCAGTTTGTCTTAAACATATGGGCTAGGCTTCTTGTGATCTATTCTAAGTTGCTTTTTGCTTTCCTAAAATTTAAGTATTTAGAATTAAAGATTACTTGTTTTTTATGATTATTTGGCTATATTGGCTTGGTCTGCCTCATTGTCTTTTTAAGATGTCTGTTGGGTGTTGGAAAACATGGCCTTGCCAAAGAGGAAATAACACTTTTAAATTTTTAAACAATCCATTGCCCTCCAAAAAAATCCCACCAAACCAGTTTAATTGTCCTTTAAGTTCAAGGATGACAGAAATATATTCAGTTATGTATAAATATAGGTCATAATGTTTTAATTCTTTATACATAAGTTCATGTGAGCTTCATTTTAACTTCCAAATCAACGTTCTAGGTTTGGAGGCGGAGCTCTTTTTCAAATATTTGTGTGGTGCTAGCTCTGTACCTCACTTAAATTATGAACTTATTATAGCCTGTTAAACAACCCTGCAGCTGCACAGCCTGCAACTCTGGTTTTCTCCCTTCATCAGGTGAAGTTTGAGTGAACTGCATTGTTACAGGATATGTGTGTTTCCAAGAGACCCCTCCTGGACTCCTCTCTGACTTCCTGTAGAGTCCCAACCATATTTACAAAAGTAGGCACTTCACAATTTATATCAGATTTATGATGGTGTTAGCTTAGTGCAAGGAACGTGTTTGGAGCAAGCCTTTTGAAGTTCGCTGGTCCAATGCAGAACATCAGTTGGAGATCTGTCTTTCGCAAGTAGCAAGAGGAAGGGATGATGCAGATAGGAGTAGTACATGGAGGAAGGCTGGGGCAGCTAAATGGACAAATAGGTGAGAAGAAATTAAAACCACCTGATGAATGTGAAGGGGAGAGGTGTTTTATGGGGGTAGTGGTCCTTAAAGCTTTCATAGCTTTACAGGTAATTATAAATACATTGTTTAATCAAATGAGGGTGTCATGCTTACATGAAGAATTTCAGTTGTTTGCCTTAGAACACTTGGCTAGCCAAGAAACCTCTCATTTATTTTCGTGGAACCTTGTCAGGATGCTGTATTTTGGAAAGTTAATACAAATTTTGAATACATTGGAGTAGTCTTCCATGTGTATGAATCTTTTGGGGAATACTGAATAGTGCTGAATTTTTTGAATCTGTCATAATATTTCAGTCTTAGTCTTTTAATATATTATTATCTCCTATGCTTTGAAAATTGTTTGGGGTTTTTTCTGTCTTCAGAGCAAATTACTAGAACACAGTTATTTCATGGTTTTGTTCTAAAATAGATGTGGATATGGGGCTTGATGTTTTCTGGATCAACTCATATTTCACCAGAATTCAGTGCTTTATGTGACATGTGTTTCCGATTTGTACTTTTTTAAAGCCTTTGGCTTTTGGGCAGACATTTTTAAATTAGTCTTTTTCGCTTTTCCTCTTTATTTTTGTTTATTCCCTTATTTTTTTAATTGTTTTGGGTTTTTTCTTTATATTTATTTTTTTTCCTGTTAAACACTGAAGATGGATGCATTGACTTCCTAATTAGCTTTCTCCTACTTAGAACTCCAGTTTGGCTATAATTGTGCTTTGATATTTGGATGTACAAGTTGATTCCCCTTTTTTTTGTAACCTCTTCACTCTTCTGTGTTAGGTCTCTTCCTCTGTCAGTGTTCCCAAGTTCTGTAAAATACAGTTTTGACAAAAACTCATGAAATACTATCTCAGCAACTCATCGCAAACTTGTAGATGTTTTGCCTTTATTCTTGTCATCTTTCCTTCAGTTTACTTGGCTGATGGAGCTCACTCAGTGCCTTCCATTTTGCTTCCAGTGTTAGCCTACTTCTTCCCATGTGCTGGCATATTCTGGGACTCAGGAATTTTCAAGACCTGGTGTCTGTCTATCATAATGCCATGTAAATGCACTTTGCAATTCTACTTCAACATACAGAGTGAAGAAGCAGACTGGATTCATTTTCAAAAATGAGTTGGCTGAATTCTCACCGTGTTATTTCTCAAAATCTCAAAGTTTAATGTTAAATCAGCACATGTTCATATACATTTTTCTCAATAGTATCATCGATGAAAAATAATTATTTTCATTTGTTGAAAATTGAAGTGTTATGAACATGTTGCACATGGGCTACCATTTCTGAAAACGAGAACTAGATGTCAATCTGTGAGACTTTTCTTGGAACTGTAATGTATTAGGAGTGGAGATTTGTTCATGTAGAAGCTGCAAACCATGCTGGGAGTATGTCCTGGTTGAAGTGTTTCACCATGTCTCAGTTGTGGAAACTTGCATATTGCTGAAAATATTTTAGTGTGATCAAATAGGGCACAAATAACAGTAATTTTAACCCATTTCTCTCTCTGTGTCTCTCCCCACCTCCTCTCATTTCTGCTTCCATAACATTCTCTAAAATTAATTCTAGTATTTGACTGTAACTTGCCACTGGCAAGTTATGTTCTACTTAATTTGATTTCATTTTTTTTTTTTTATGTATGCCAACAGCCAGTAAAACTGCTTGACCTCCAAATATGCACATTTCTCTTTGGTCATGCACACGAAAACTTATAAACCTATACCAGCGTTAGCAAAATCTGTATTACTTATTTTAACCAGAAGCAGGTGCTTCTCTTTTCTGCATGGGTAATCGTGTTTCTCTGCTCATCTCTGTGTGAGTTCTGTCTTGAAATACAATTTCATTTTAGTGAGCTGCCTCTTCTACATTTCTTTGACGCTTGACATCCATATATATCCCACTTCTATTGTTATTCCTGCTTTGTCTGTGAAGTAGTACAAAAGTTGATAGTTCAGTAGTGTTGCCCATGTGGAGGGGAAGAGTTTTTGTCTCAGAGGAAGCCGATGTTGCTGCTTTTATTAATTTAAAACTGTAGTTCCCTATTTCATCCTCTGTTGCTTTAGATTCCCTTGCTTGGTAGATTGTGATATTACTTAAGAAGTGAAGAAGCAGCAAAACCTGTTGTGCCACATTGGTGTAGGAAGCTGGTTCTTTATACATATGTTCGTGTGTGTATGTATCTCTGCATATTAAAGGCGGCTTTCCATCTGACTCTTTAATTTCATTATTGATTGATGGTAAGGAGGAACAGCTGGGACAGGAAATATGAATAGCATGTAGTACATAGGTAAACAGTGGCTTTATATAGCCACAATTTCACTGTTATTCCACGTTTTAGTAAGGCAGTGATAGCAGCGAAGAGCTGTTTTCTGACTTTTGTGGGCAAGCACTGTCACATATGCCCAGCTGAATGGTAGGCAATGTATATTTCTTTTTTTCCTTTTCCTCAAACTAAAACATTTTTTTTTTCTTCTGGAGTTCTTTCATGGACCATTCTTCACATGTTCTGTAATCACTAGAAAGGTGCAGACCCCAGACTGAGTATTTACACCACGCAGTACAGCTATATTCTAGAGAGTCTACATTAAGATTGTGAATGTTATGGTCGTTTATAGACCAAATCAGCTGAATTTGCTGTGTGGAGAGAGAAGATATGCAAGGGATTTCTAGGCTCAAAATGAACCTGGAAACTGAATGTCAGGTTGAACTCTTGGGAAAGCACCAGTTAGAAAGTGCTCTGTTGAAATGTAAATAATAGTTTTGTTCTGTGCCAGCTAGGATAGTATCCAGTAATTATATATTTTTTTTTCCCTTTGAAGTGGCTGTGCTGCTAGGGAATTGAAGGGATTACATGTTGCAAACTAACATCATAGAAAGGAAGTAGATGGCATACTAAGTTAAATATTAGATCTAATGCAGTGGTGACCATTGTAACTTGCTTTTTAGAATTTCTGAGTATATTGTGGGTCTCAAAGTTGTGGCAGATTTAAATATGAATACACTTCTGAAGTTCACTCCTGACATTGGTCCCCTTGAAGATAATTTTTCTCATGCACTCCGAAGACTTTTAACTTCCAAAACAGAGCTGCTTTGGCAGGTCATGCATGGAGGTACGGCGGAGTTGAACGAACTATTGCATTTTGATTAAACTTAAGAAAACTATTAATTGCACAGCTTAGGGGTTGCTTCAGAGCGACTTTTGAATACAATGACACGTGCTTATAAGCTTATTAATCTTTCTGTGATGTACATACAGATATGTACAAGTATATCACATCTAAATTAGCAGGGAAAACAGCACAACATCTTGTCAGACTTGTGCATTAGTACATAATGATTTTGGAAAACTGTAAGTAATGCCAAGTACTTAAACTATAAGAGTGCCAACACTTAAAAACGTAATACAAATGTTATATCTGTAACTTTGTGTATTGGGAGACTGTCTGCAAAGACAGCTAAGAGGATGGTACAGAAGCTCATCTGTTTGAGGAACTGTGCTGAGGGTAGTCTTGGGCAGGTAACTAACTGCATCAGTCTGTGTTAATCAGCCTGTGGACCCGTTCCTCCTTGCCACAGTCCCTTTCCTCCCTTGTGCTGTGGATTCTGAGGCATTTGGAGAGCAGAAGCTGGGTTGTACGTCACAGATGACACTGAATTTTAAATTTAAGGCTAAGTTGCATTTGCTATTATGCAGCTCGGGGTTCAAACCTGCACCAGCTGCTTTCAAACAAGGCTGTTGCAGCCTAAGTCTTCACTGTTCATGGTGATGCACCAGCTAGAAAAGGTTGTTCGGTTTCTTTATTGCTGTGATTAATTTGGTGAATCCGTAGTTGGGGGTGATGTCATGCTATGTATTCTTGAATTTTGGAAAGGAACCCATTTGCACAGGAACAGAGACAAACTGATCACTGCGGTACCATTGCTACAGACTCTCATTTCAGAGCAGACCTTTGTTTTGATCAAGTTACTGGAAAAAAACTCCAAAACTTCTACTTTCTACTGAAAGTAGAAACCAACAAAAGTATTTATCTATTTTAGTTCTGCAGGTGGGCAAGTAGATACAAGTTGAAACTCAGATGCCACAACCTTGCTGATTTATATTCCAGAAAATAGGTTTACTAAGGCAAATCCAAGTACTAACATGTAAGTGCTGTATTTATCTTTATAAAAGTACAGAGAAACTGTTCTGCTATGTAGATACAGGTGTATAAAGTAGAAAGATTAAGAGTAATCCTTGTACCTTTACTATTTTTACTTAGGTTTTTTTTTGACCTACTTACAACAAGGAAACTCAATGCTGATAGTCAGTGTCTTTGTTCCACGGTATAGGGCGAAAGGATTTATATATCATCTTTGGCATAATTCCTAGAAGTCTAGGGTCAGATTCTGATTTGGCTTTCCCTGGCATAGGTCTGGAATACCTCAATTGATTTACTTTGGAGTATTTCCAGATTTGTCCCAATCCAGCTGACATCAAATCAGGACCCTACAATCCAGCTTTGTTTCATGTAGTCGGGTGAAGAGTTTGGATTGGTATGGTTTAACGGGGAATGAGGTGAGGTAATGCATTTAAAAATATTTCCTTGGAGAGGAAGTAGTTTTTCCTCGTTTGTTGATAGATTAAAGCATAGTTAAATTTTTTGGAATGTATTTTAGCTCCTCATTATAGCAAAACCTACTATTTCAGAATGGGCATGATTACAGATTTTGTAGTGGAAAAAAACTGTAATTTATCCACCTTTGGAAAAAGCATCTTAAAATTCCAAAAGACAAAATACTCTTAATTCTTTCAAGTACAAAGTGTACTCTGAAATTATAGCTTGTTCCTTTTGGAAGGAGTGGTATTTTCTCTGAAAGGGTGTGATTCGGTTATAATTTATTAGACATAGTTATTGAAATTAAGCAGAAAAATTCTCTTTATTCACCTATTGCTTGTGAATTACCTTACAATACCTGTACTTAAAGGTGGTTCCTGCTAAATAATTTTGATGCACAACTGATGTAGATTGTTTTATTTTGAATGCTTACAGGTAGTTATAAACTCTGTCCCAGTGAGGTGCACTTGTTCCAAAAGAACATATTCAGGTTTAAATGCACACTTTGTTTTCTAAGGAAAAATCACTGCTGTACCTTTTTACAGGCTGCAGAACCCGAGGGAATTTGTACTGTGCTGCTAGCAATATCCTGGACCATCCAGTGGTCTCAGTCATCTTCTTAGTCTAACTCCAACTGTTAAATAAATATTTACAGTTAAAATTCATGTTTATTTTTTGCCTCTGGAGAAGATGGAACAAACTTGGTCCCTCTGAGAAATGTGGATTTTTTTCTTCTTCCTCTCTTCTCTTTGGCATGTTTGTTTAGTGGTTCTGACTCTGACTTGTGAATAGACTGTCCTGAGGCCATCACGTTGGCTTTCTGAGGTTCCTCACTTGGTCTCCTTTACCCAGGCACCCGTCAGCTTTGGACTAGTTGGAGTCTAGCAGGGCTATCTGTCAAAATGCAGAGGTGTAAAGAACCCAGGATGCTGTAAGGTGTTGTCGTTCACTTTCAATATAAGTCCTTTTGCATTGCACCTAATTGGAGGATGAATAATACAAAGCTGCTTTACCCTTTTTTATTTTATATGCATGAATCATTCTTCTGGAAGATTTTGTCATGTAAAGGGCTCTATTGATTTGAGCAAAAACTTGGTTAAAGCTGAAAATGTATTTTGCTTTCATTAGATGGTGAAGCACTTTTGTTTCCCCCTTATTTTTTCCTCTTAGCCTGTCAGCATTATTCAACATTTCAGGTTAGTGTAGGATTCCCTGCTATAAGCTAACAGCTGCTATAGCAGCAGCAGTACAGTGTAATTACTTAGTATTAGGTCCAAAGCTCATTAGTCCTGGTGTTTTAGAGTTGTGTTGGTAATTAGGGACTGCTTTTCAAAGAACCACAGTGGTTTTTCCATGCAGCTCTGTGAGCTGAGTGTTCTCCCAATCAATGCAATGAATGCTGCTCTGCTATCTACTGTAGGAGCATTTGTGTTCCAGTTCTTTGGGTGGGTGGGCTACTCCTAGGTGTGGTTTTCTTTTTTTTTATTCTTCCCAGTGGCAGAAGAGTGTCATGTTTCATGGCTTCTGGGATGCTTTCTGTAGGTGAGTATCATCTGGACTGTGTTGTATTATGTGTGTAGCTCTGCTACCTTCTGGAAGCCTCTGTCTTCCTGCATCTCTACTGGGTTCCAGGTGTTTAAGCTTTCTGCCCTGTATCTTGTCCCCAGCAGGGCCTGATGAAAACCAGAGAAAGAGGGTGGACAAGAGGGCTGACTCCATACAGTGCCTTCAGCCTGTTCCTGACGGTCCTCTTTCCCATATGTTCCTCAGATGTGGACAGTGACTGGGTTGTGGGGTAAATGCATTGTTCTGACAGTGGGAAGTGTCCATCTTTCCTGGAAGCTCTTCAACCCTTTTCCCAGTGCGCTTTTAAATATGGGTTCATTATATGCTGGGGGAGAGGCAACAAGTCTTCTAGATAAAATGGTCGTGGGGAACAGACTGCCTTCTGCAGTGCAGTCATCTGGTGTGCAGCTGAGGCTCTTAGGAGAGGAGGCCAGAGGGAACAAGCTAGATGAATTGTCCTGCCATACTACATATGGCCTGTGGGCTATAGGTTGTTCATCCTAGATAGTTGCTTACAATTGTGAAGAACATTAAGATTTTGCAGTAAAACTTTAGAAAAAAATACTTAACAGCATGAGAAAAATCTGCTTAAGCCACAATGAACTCTCTAATTCTTTTTACCAGCCTTCCACAAGGAGGGAGCATCTGGTGGACAGAATAGATCAGAGTCCTGAGTGCATATGCTAGTGGTTTCATTGTCATCAACAGACATTACATTTTTGTTGATTTATTTTGTGCAATGAATAAAACTTCATTTCCTGCTCTGTTGAGGATGTTCTACTTTGCTTGACTTGTACAAAAATGAACTATGGTTGTATCCATATAAAAGTTGAAAGCAACTGGGTGGCATGGAGTTAATGGTGGACATCTTGTTTTATCTACTTATGCCTATATGACAGTTCTTTTCATCTGAAATCCTCTAGTTGTTGATGATGCTAAATCTTCCTGCAGGTAACTTTCCCTCTTCAGGACTGTTATCTAAAGGTCAAGGTCATCTTTCCTTTGTTTCTTACATATCTAAGAGTATTTCATAAATGTGGCTTATAAAACTGTAGTTTATTACCCATATACTGATTGTTTAAGCACTTCTGTCCTCAGTAAAGTAAAACCAAGTGAACTGTGCATATAGTTGTTGGAAAAGCTGAGATTCACTTTTATTGGTGTTTGTATAGCCCAAATTAACTTGAAAAAAGAGCATGCTATAGCTGCTCAGTCATTTTGGTTTTGGCATTTTTGATGAAAATGTAATTATATTTTCTTTCTATTGAAACCCTAATGTTGTTTTATCCTTTCTTTCTCTTGTGCCTTGAAAGAAAAGATGAAACAATACTGAGTTTGGAATAACACATAGCAGTATTTTTTCCTACTTTGCAAAGCAGGACCCTCACATTTTTGGGTCTATTCAGTACTGAGTTGTATCTAATTAAACTGCTGTTGTGTGTCACTTGTAGCTTGGATATCTGGCTGGTGTTTCTGGTTGTGTTTCCTTGGAAGCATTGCTGTTGTCTTTTTCACCGAAGTGCCTAATAAGGTGTATGAGTCTTGTGGCTACAGGGCACCACCTGGGAGATGTTCTTTTGGAGGAAAGAACTGGATGCTCTCAGAGCTAGCATGTCTTAAGGCCACGTTTCAGTTCAGTTAGATGGCTTTTTTGTGTGTAAAAACTCAGACAAAATAGAGTTGTGTTGCTTTCTGGAGTGTTGGAAAACTTTATTTGAAACAAATACCAAAATACAGCTTTTCAGAAATCTGAAAGTAAACTTTAGTGCTTTCAATTAATGATTTTTTTTTTTTTTCCCTACAGTTTTCATCTTGGTCTAGTACTAAAAGTATTCAGTTGATGAGGCCACAGGAGCCTGACTGCAGTGAATTGGTCAGTGTTTTAGCATCTGGTGAGGAACAGACTTTGTGCAGAATTGACGGCTGACGAGCATTCATTTTGCCTCTGGCAATGCTGGACCTGGCTAGAGGTTGATGATTCTGGCTCATAGATTCTTAGTTTGAGATGGAATTATATGATTCTGACTCTCTTTGAGGGAAAAGTGCAGCTAATTTGAAACTAGTGCTTCGTGTCTTTTTTTATCCGTTGTTAAACCAAACTGTTGATTGTACAATACCGAGATCCTATCCCTTCCTTGGCACCAGTGGGACTGGTACAAGTCCTGGGTGTGTTGCTTGCTCATAGATCATGGATCCCAGCTCTTGAGGTAATTTTTTTATGACCTGCTGACACTGGTATTTCATGATTTCTGGTTTACTAGACATCTGAGCACTGGTTGCAGAGCAATCTGATGTGCTCCTTTCTCATATTTTGTGGAAAAGAACTGGGAGGCAGTTTGCCAGTTCCAGAACTAATGATGGGTAGTGCCACAAGGAGAGAGAGAAAGCTGTGGGGATTGCTGCTAGCGGTTCTGAAGAGATCCCTTGCTTGTGAGATGTTACTGTAACAAAAATATGAAGGAAAAGTGATCTGGTGGGATTAAACTTTTTATGAGTGTTGGTGCCCTTCATCTTTAAACTTTGTCCTCTCCTGCTCGTCTTGAAGACAGAGCAGCACCACACATGTATGTGTTCCTTTCCCTCCACTCCTTTGTGCTTCATGTCAAAATTACTCAATTTTTAAGGTTTCTCTTTTTTTTTTTTTCTGTCCTAGTGTTTTTGACTTTTGCTCACTTTCTGATGCCTGACCTGTGAGTTTTGCCAATCTAAAATGTCTGGTGTATGACACTTCACATTTTGTGAATATGTGATATTTTTGGATACCTTTACTTAATTCAAAAATCTTAATAGTGATGATACTTGTGTCTTTAATGTGCAACATGCTTATATTTTATACTATGAGGGTTTTTTTTGTGCCTGCACTACAGTTTCAAATCTTGTTTTAGAAATGGTAGGACAGGCAGGAAGATGGGGAAGGGTGGACGAGGATGCTTATTTACATCCAGGTCAGCCCATGCATGTAAGATTTTGGTAGGCTTGAACGTGTTCAGAATTATTCTTAAGCTGTATTGCTTGAGAGATCTCATATGTTTCTACTCCTCATTGACTTCAGGTGACCACTTGCTGTGCTGCTTGCTATACATTCCACCCTGAGCTGTTTTCTGCCACCTGAGCTCATGCTTTGCCTTTCTGAACTTCCCTTACTGGTTCCAACCACCTCTTTCCCTTTACAAACCAATAGTGCTTCAACTGCTACTTCATTTTGAATGTTAATACAGATTTATTGTCACTATTGCATAATTTATTTGGCCTTAACTAAAGGAGGGTGAGACCTCAGTTTTGGAAAGGGTTCATGTATTTTGAGGATGAGAAGCATATAACCTCCCCATCAGAAAGGCAGGCCTTAAAAGCTTGTCCTGCAGTCCTGAACCAGTTTCCATAAATACTCATTTTGTTCAGAATCCTGAGCTAAAATAGGCTGAAAATTAGAATAGCAAGCAATTTGAGGACAAAGGTAGATTTTATCAATGTTTACAGTATTTGGAAACATTTATTTCTTAAAGATTAACAAGTGCATGTCTGATAAAACCAGTTATATAGTATTGTATTTTTGAGTTTAAATTTACACAATTAAAAATAAAAGACATTTGGATTCCCTTAGAATAGCTTCATCCCTTTAATAGATTATTGGATTAATCTCATTTAAAAAATTGGATTCTTGCACCATTTCAGAGTTTCAAAGTATTTTCATTTGGCTTAGTAAGCAGAGATAGTGTGCCTAGAATTTTTTGATGTAGGGTTTGTTTGTTTTTTTCTGACAGTAAAAATGCAAATAATAGTAGTCTGTATCACACTTCTGTTTATAAATTTGGAGCTTTTTATAAGCTCTTGCTTGATAAAACTTTTAGTGAAACCCAGTTTATTTTAGGAAAAATTGCCTTTACCCTCCTGGGAATGCTACCCTTGTCCTGTTTTCTATTAGTTCGTTTGTGAATTTTCATTTCTAAAACACGTTATTCCATGAACTATTTAAATATTTGATGTTTTGTACATAACTCTGATTCTATAAACCCACTTATTTAACATTCAAGTGAAAATATGTATTTCAGACTAAATTCAATTCATCACTGGAATGTTATGCCTCTTCTTTGAGACTTGGATTAGATGATCTCTATTGTCCCTTCCAACTCTAAAATTTCAGTGAAATTCAGTAAATTCTTATGATCCATTTTCTTAATTGAGCTATTGCTTTTCCAGTTTTGTAATTGAAATCACCCCTTTCATACAAACATAGTTCTATACTTCATTTAAGCTATTAGAGAACAGTGATATGTAAGGTGCATTTAAATATAATTGAAATTACAATAATGATATAAAATGCAAATACTTTTCTACACCATTATCTCTTTTTGCTATAGTCTAAGACTTGGAGAAAAAAAAATAGCAGTAACGTACCTCATGATTTGGTAGAAAGAGGGTTCACAGTGTGGTTTTTGGCTGTGTGGTTTTTTTCTTTTTGTGTATGTATGGCTGCAGATACAGTGTTCCCATGTGTTGTGGTTACATTAATTGTTCAGCATATCAGTTCTCTTGCTCCTGTGTAACAGCAGCTGTGGCAAACTTCTAGCAATATGTAACTTGTTGGAAAAATTCCCTGATAAAACCAGTAAGTTCAAACTTCAAAACTAGTCTCTAGTATATGTACATATTCAGAGACAATACTCACTGGAGCTTAGTCTCTATTATAATGAAAGCAGGAGGTGAGCTTGGGGACAGCAGTGTTGCTCTTCACTGCCCTTACGGTACCTGCTGAGAAGTCTGCAAAGCCCTTGACTCCCAAGGTCGGCCGTCTCATCCTTTGCCATCCACAGCCCTTCCCTCACCTTGTGTGTGGCCCAGCAGGTTCCCCAGTTGGCAAAACTCATGTGTGGTTCAGTAGCTTTACCCAGTCTGTTTCATTGCTGCGATATGTATTGTTCTTAATTAATGCAATTCTGAAACCAGGGGTTCAGTTGCTCAAAGATTAATTTGAAAATACTTAGCCATTTTAATTTCCTGCTTAGCAGTGGCATCCGCACAGAATACCGTGCGAGTAGCAGGTAGTTTCACGATTCTCTGGGGGCATGGTTTGCTGCAGCTGGTTTTGCTGTACTCTCATTCAATAAAATGTTTTACTGAATATCTCATAACAAGCTGCTGTTGTACAGTCATGGTGGTATTTTGTAATAAACCTACAATAATCCACCTGCATGGATTTCAGTAAAAGCTTTAATGAATTGAGTCTTTCCCCACTGCTGGCCACCTCCTACCTCCTACCACCCTGAGGTGGAGAATGTCCTAGACTCTGCTTGAAAGGTAATACTGGGGCAAAGTAACTCGGAAACTCAGGCTTCTTCCACCTGAGAAACACACTCCTTCCTCCAGAAGGCAGGGGAAGGAAAAAACCCAACCTTGCTAGGTATGTAGAGTTAGCAAACATGCCTTTCATTGCTTATCTGCAGTGCTTCGACACAGTATCTTTATTCTAACTGTGTTGTCTTATATGGTCCTGTTTTACATCAGGAACAACTGGACATATCTGAGGTGCATACTGGCACCTAGTTTCTGAATTTTGTCCCGTGGAATATTCAGATGGTTTAAAAGGCAGATGTCTAAATGACTGTACATTAATATGGTGAAAAACCTGTTTCAAATAACTTTTATATATCTTGCAGTATTTAATATACATCTAGTAATAGCTGTGTATGTAATTGTCTTTGTATGATCAAAATCAATTATTAGACATATTTTTACATTCAGATGCCAAATTAAAATTTACTGTCAAATGTGAGTGAGGTTTCTTTTTCCATTTAATAATTCTGGAACTAAGATTTACCACTCTGTGCGAAGTTCAGCTTAGTATGTTATAGTTGATTGAAGTATTGCTGTGAGATGCTTATGGGAATTTTCTCATGCTCATTGGTTTGGCTGTTGTTCAGAGAGCCATTTTCATAACTTCTTCCAAACTGTTTTGGTGAGCTTACAGATCTTAGGTATAATAAGCCATTTAGTAAGTTTTAGTCCCTTTAAAATCTTGTAGAGAGAGAGTCACACATTTGAGTTTTACATAGCAAAAGAGATACCTGTGGCAGGGAATAAGGGCAGCGTCTACTCCTTTTTTTTTTTTTTTTTTTTTATTTTCCCTTCTATTAAGCCAGGGAGATGACTGTCCATGGTACGAATCACACTCCGGTGAAAGTAGTATTTCTTGTGTATTAAAGATGCTGAATTTAGAACGCTTTGTTTTTTGTTTCTACAGCACTCTGTTCTTGTTCCCTTTGTCTTTCATGATCTTTATCCTACTATCCCCCTTTCATTTCTGATCATCTACTAGTCTGTCCTCTTTGGCACTATTCAGCAGTCAATATTGGTGTAAATAATTATTGAAGAGGCTTCCTACAGTCCAGAATGAATAGGCTTTTGAGACCAACAGGAGCTTTTTGACCATCTAATCTTACTATAAGAAGGTCTAAAAATTGAACTGATTTTCTCTGATCTTTAGTACTATGATAAATCAAGTTTCTTCCTTGGGTTAACATATGGCATCTAAAAAATCAGTTTTGTGCCAGGAATTTTTTTTTTGACTTATGAAGGATTGTTTTAAAATTGATCAGGATGTTTGCAGGGCTTGCCGCCCTAGGAATCTGAATATCTCTGGCCTTGTCTCTGCACACTTTGAAGTACAAGGGAAAACTTCAAGTTGGTGATTTAATGATTCTCTCTGATGTATATACTGGCACAGTGCTGGTCCCAGATGCATGCTTTGGGCTAATGGAACTTGCAGCAGGGGAGCAACATGAGAATGTAGGATGGAAGACAGAAATAAAGAGTACTTTCTCCCTTTTCCCTCTTGACATTAGGAAATGAAGGAGGATTTCATGTGCAGAACGTTACAGAGATTGGGATACTGTAATTTTACAATTTTGATAGTAGTAAACATAGGAAAGGGCTCAAGTGGACTAGTGGTCTGTGGCTCGTGTATACTTTCTTTGAGATATTTGGCCAAATAAGCTATGTCACTTTTTGGTTGCATGGATATGGATGGATGGACTTAGGCATAATGGAGTATATTAAGTCAAGTGTAACATTTGCCTAGGAGCAGAGAGGGAGAGAATAGAGAGGGCAGGGACCAGAAAAGAAATGTTGAGTATGTTAGTGGTCCTTGAGTTCTCTAGGATGTGATGTGCAGCGTGTAGTTCTGCATAATGGTTTCCTCAGCACTGTGTGAAACATGACCAATTTCTTGATAGGATAAGCAGCTCTTTTGTGTTCGGGTTTTTTTGTTGTTGTTGTTGTTAATATTATTTAATTCAACTGAAAAGCCCCACTACTTTTCAACGCTTGCTCTTCCATTCCTGCAGTTTTCTGTCCTTCATGCTGCTGATGTACCAGTCGGCAAAAATTCCTTTTGGAGGCCCTCAGTTTGTAGTGCTTTTGGAGTTGAGGTTAGAGTTGGTTAAAATATATTTGTGAGGATTTAATCTTGTTCAAAAAAACTTACAATGCATAGGTGTTCTGCATAAAATAAATGTTTCTGTTGTCTTTGGTCATTTACCCTTTGTGATAGAACACAAAGCTACCGTGAGGAGTTAATCTATATTGTTGATTTCTGCAGCTGTAAATCAGGATTGATAAGGAAAAGTGAGGAAGGTGCAGTACCCTGAAATTTGGTAATTCCCAGCCTTTTTATATGTGATTCTTCAGCAGCCTTGAAGCGTTTTCCTGCTTTTAGGAATGTGTAATGTGTTGCTGTCCATCAAGGTCTTGGGGCAATCCCTTGAAAATGAGAGGTAACAAATATGATTTCATCAGTGATTTAGATTAATCAAATCCCTCTGAAAGTGAAAAGCTACTGTGTCTGTATGTTGACTCATCTTTAGCACCTAACTACAATGTAAAGCTTTTATTTTAGAACAAATCCCAGTTGGCCCTATCATGTAGAAACATGAGAAACGTCTTTAGTCTTCTGCTATCTCACATTATGCCTGTTAGGTTTTGAGATACTTAACTTTTCTGTTTGGAGCTTAAAAAGTCTTCAGTCTGATATCAGAAAATTGAAATATTCCAAATACATATAAGTATTTTTGTTGTCATTGACCTAAAATAATGTAGTGGTGCAGATGGTTTGCATCTTAAAAGAAAAATCTAATCTTCTGCTTGGTTTCCTAAACTGAGCATATTTTTATGTAATAAATAAATGTGGTTTTCATTGCATATTTTTAGCACTATTTTGTGTACTAAAAGATAAACTCTATACATTTTAAAAAGCCTGATCAGAAAGGGAAATGTTTCACATTGAAGTGTAAATCTAAGAGGAGGGGAGGGGGGGGACACAAACCAGGCAAGGATCTTTAATTTACAGGGATAGTTATGAATATTTATGGGTTTTTGTTACAAAAGTAACAGACAAAAAAATAGTCTCTCTGACCTACAACAGATACCACACGCAAGATTTTTGATTAAATACAAGGATACTTTTCTAGTAAATATAACACCATGAATACCACTTCACAGATTCACAGAATGGTAGGGGTTGGAAGGGACCTTTAGAGATCGTCTAGTCCAACCCATGCCAAAGCAGGGTCACCTAGAGCAGGTTGCACAGGAACTCATCCAGGTGGGTTTTGAGTGTCTCCACAAAAGGACCACAACTTCTCTGGGCAGTCTGGTCCCCTGTCCACCGTCTGTCACCCTCAAAATAAAGAAGTTTTTCCGCATGTTCTTACTTAATACTTCCCACCAAAACCACTTTCATATGTGGTTTTGGAAAGCTGAGTACAGGAACACAGAATACTCACAGAAAATGTTATGCTGTATTCAGGCCATCTGTGTTTTTTCTTTTTTAGCTGTAAGTATATCCACATATATTGCGGGTGCATATTAATCTATTTTTATATGCTACAATGATGAACACTGCCAAAATACCTTCATGAAGTAATATTTCGTGGGAAGTAATTAAAGACTTTTAGTCTCTGCTCCTATGTACAAATAGTACAGTTGCACATAGGGGCAGAAGGTATGTGATGAGCAAGTGTGCACATAATGTGAGTCTAATATAAGCATAAAAGAGCAGATGTAGAAGCATCCTTGTTTTTTGAGATCTTACATGTGTCATGTTTATTTGTAGCTGGACATGACATTTTAGTAAGCTGTATCTCTATATCTAGAAGTATTCATAACTTAAATTTGCAGATAAGTTTTGCATTGACAATTGTGATGTAAAAATTTATAAGGCATTTAGATGATAGCACTGTGGCTACTGCTGGTTTTGTCATCTGGAGTTTTTATGAAAAAATTACAAAAGTATATACACAATTGATGACTTTCCAATATTCTGTATTGTGATTTGGCGTGAAGTTTTGGCTTGATAATGTAGGTGCTCTTTATTCTTAATCTATATTGTTACCACTTTTATTTTTCAAAGAGTTAATGAAATCCACAGGTTATCTGTCTCCAGTATTGCATCTCTCTCTATTGCATTTTTTAACTATTGCATTGAAACAGCAACTCTTTAATCATATTTTAAATGAGTTTTTATATTGCTTTTTCTATTTAACTGGTTTTTTTCATGCTAATGCTTGTAGAGTATAGGATAGTTTAAAACAAGACTGCATGTGGGTAGGAAAAGGCTGTTCATCATGTAGTACAAGTGCTTATCTACGTGTGTGTCTGTGGGCTTCCACAAATTGAGCAGGATTAGGATGAAATTGTAACTGCCAGATTATGTTTCTAAAGGCACATAGGAAGAGACAATATAGGGAACAAAGTTCAGTATATTTAAAAAGATGAATATTTAGTTATCATTGTGTGACTACATTAAGAGACTCATATCAGTATGATGCACTACCATAATCATGTCCATGGTAACTTTCTTGATGTGCAGTATATTGTCTATTTGAACCTTATATTACGGCTTAGAAACTGATTTTTGAGGCTCACTTGTATGTAAATGACTGTTTAAGCACTGAACACTTCATTATTTCCAAATTTCCTGGAAGTTCTGATGTGCTGGCCCCTTAGCTATGTGAAAGCTAGAGCACTTTTTTCTTACCAAGTATAAAACAAATGCTGACCTCTTTGTGTAGTGAATCACAAACTTGTGTTCCTCCCCCAACAGTAAATCTTGAGAAAGAGCAGCTCTCAGAATCAGTTGACTGTGCTTATTCAAGATTTCAGAAAAACATATTGCTCAAACTGAGATGGTTTAGAGCTTTATATTTCCAGAGAACTTTAAAAAATGTGTACGTATCAATACTTCATGTTGAACAAACATAGTTTTTAAAATTTTGTTCTAACAGTATGGGTTGGCAATCTTGAGTTGTGTTAGTCTTTAAGCGATTGTTATTACCTAAAATTCCCATCAAGACTCATTTGTAAAGGTTTGCCTTCCGAATAATGGAATTACCTGTTGCAACTTCTCTTCGCGGATGCAGATAAAAAGCATCACTTAAAGCGCTCTTTTCATTTGGTATGAATGCAGTTGCACTTAAATGAATTTATAGTATCATGGATAGTATACTTTTAAGTTAGTTTTTGAAGAAGCTAAAACTCTCCAACATCCCAACAAATAAATGCCATGTAAAATGATAAAAATTAGAGAAACCTGAATGAGTTGGTGACTTAGTGGTGATTACTTATGTCAAACAAATTTGTAGAACGCATTTCTTAATGTATGTGAATAGATAAAAACCTGATGAATTATAGATGTGAGAGAACATTTTTGTGAGTTTAGCTTTAAATATATTTCTTGGCCTATGTTTTTTAGTAGTTCTGTTACAGATGATGTTCCATGTTTTGATTTGAAACAAGAGACACTATTATTTTCTTCCACTTTCCACTTCCTCCCTGAGCTTTCCTGCTTGGCATCATATGAGATTAGAGGATGTTTCCAGGCTTTTAACTTTCCCACATGCATATTTTTTTCCCCAAGTTCTCTTGAATCTTATTTCTCCATTCTGTTGATCAGTTTTTAATCTCTTACTTTTGCATGTGGCTGGAGTGTGCAGTTGAGCAACAAAAAGTAACAGTCCTGTCCCTGTCACCCCAGCTCCTGTCAGAATGTTTGTATGTTTAATTCCCATGGGCACGTAACTTCATTTCTTGCTGAAACTTTCCTCCCTCATTTTAAACCTGTAATCTTTCTTTTGTTGCAAGTTAGACCAGAAAAGAAAAATTATTTTCCATTCATTTGAAGAATTCTGTCAAAATTTCTATAAGGAAGGAAGTGGTGTGCACATTGTAGTCACTAGAAAGAATAATAAATGTTGGATCCTCATAAAAAGCCCCTACTGCCTGAGAGGAGGCACATTGTATTTTAAACTAACCAATGTGATAAAAACTTATGTGTTATGTTACAATTACAGAGGTCTTTTGTAAAACTTCACAACAGTTATAAGGTAGTGTTGACAGCTACACTTCTCAATATTCTGGTGGTTTTGTGTGATAGATTGCTATTTTAGAAGATAGATTATTGTTTGTTTAGGTTTAAGGTAATGTTTCAAAAGCTTTCTTATTTAAAAAGCAGTGCATTATAAATAGCAGTAAATTCCTTCAAATGGTGTACACCACAGACTGACAATTGCAAAAGAAATGACTGATTATAAGCAAAAACTCCATAATGTACATGCTTGGAATAAGTTGCAGCTATGTGTACTTCTTTACATTTATTAAGTAGGAAACTTTTGCAGCCATTCAGCCAACTTTGTAGTTTCGTCCATTAGTTTTAACTAATGTTATTTAGATAAGATGTAATTGATGAGTTACATTAGGCAAAAAGCTGTTCTTCCGCATAGTGGTATCTGAAGTTAAAAAATAAAATTTAAAGTGAGTTTTTACAAATACAGTAGGGCTATTAATGTGTAATTGGAAGTTTAAATATAAGCATTTTGTTAAAGTCATTACCTTGTTTTTATAGAAGCCTTGCTTGGGACAACTAAATAGCTGGAGATAACTGTGACCTTCCATTAAGTTGTCTTCTGTGTTTAGAATTTGATCAGCTGAAAAGTTAGAAAACTATCTGAATTAGGACAAATGATGTTTTATCCAGCTGTCTGGAAGTCTCCAAAATTTGTCATACAATTACACTCACCCAATAGGTTTTAATCTGTTAAAGGTATTTCAATGTCATTCATACATAGTATTAACAATACAATTACATAGTATTACACGTATGTGCATAGAATGCACAAAAAGTACGCTGCATGAGAATGACTATTGGAAATATTTTACGAAATGAAGCTTTGTCTTAACATAACACTAAAAAGCCATTAGTATTGTGAAGATTGTGCTTAGTTCTTAAAAGGGGAATTTTTTTTTTTTACAGGTGTCATGTCCATGTTCCAATCTCCTGCTGTACATGTCATTGTACACTGAGATCTTATGTTTTCTTTAATGAAACTCCCCATGCTTTTGAATTTGCAGAATGCAGTGAAAACTGTGGAGAGTTTCAGTATTTCTGTGCCTGCGGCTGAGAAATCTCTTTCCTACTTGAACCTCCCTGTACTGGCAAAAATGTCCTGAAAAGTACCATTCCCAGCTTGGAAAGAATTCCACTGGTGTGTGTTCTGTGGAAATGGCCACAAGCTCAAATTTGGCTTGGCCCCATCTCAAATGGTAACCAGGGAAGAAAGGACCGCTTGGCCATAGCGGTTTCAGCTATGTTGAGTTTTAAGCTTGGTATCTTAAGGACACTAGATGTGTGTGATTTTTGTGGTCGTTGAGTCTTCTCTTTCTCTTCTTCCACAGTGCTCCATTAAATTTTGAAACTGTTGACTAATTTCAAACAATTTTGATGGAGAATTAGTCACTTTAAGGATAATAACCTATAAATTTGTGAAAATCAGTGCAGCTGGGAGACCCTAGTAGCTATACTCCTCCTGATCTTGGCATGTATAACCCATTGCCATGTTGTTACCTCCTTTCCTCTCTTTCCAGCCCCAGCAGCTGCTAAAAGCCAAACAGGGTCCAAATGATGCTCTGCAATGAAAAGAGCTTGCTTGGATCGCATGGTCTCCAGGCAAAGCTTTGTGCCTCGGGCCTTTCTCTGTCATGTGTCAGAAGTTTGTTGTGATGTTAGAAATTTGAGAGCCGGGGGATTACTCAATTTGCTGGGGCCCTGCTGTAGGTATGCTCCCAATAGTGGTTGGGATTAGGAGAAAATTTGGTCTGGACAGTATTCTGCCTTCCTCTGAAGGAAGTGGGTGGCAAGGTTATGTTGTAATAAAAATTATTACTACATCCTTGGCAGGTGCTCGGTGGAGGGAATTCTTGCACGTGGGGTCTGGCTTTCTAATAAACTGCTGTAGGAAATGTGTTAGGGAAAAGTACCCCCTAAAAAAGTGTGAAATGGACCTGCAACTACAACCCACTAGGACAGTGGGAGGAAACAAGTACAACTAAGGATCTGCCACCACAAAGGAAAGTGATGTCAAAGTGAAGAGTCTGGTGCCAATTGAAATAGTGCTGGGGACTAGTGCTAGCCCTCTAGCAGGTGGAACAAATACAATAGGAAGAGTGACTCCAATGGGCCAGGTTTTTGCTAATGGTTCCCAGGTGGGTTTTAATGAACCAGTGATGTGACTGAGCTGTGCTCACAATGGTATTTAGATCTTCCTGCAGTGTTCAGAACAACATACTTGAATAGCTGAGCACTATTTCTGTAGTATTTATCTTAATTAGTATTTCGGGGGCCTGTATCAAGGATGAGAATATGTCCAATCTTTGGTACAGTGTCTTCCAGAATAGCACACAAAAAAGTAAACTGGCCTAAATATCACTGCTGTACACAGAAGAAATGCAGTGGTATAAGGAGAAAAACATTTGTTGTGGTGCTGACCAGTTCAGTGGCTGGACCCGTGTGTGGGTGAGAAGGTCCTGTGACAGCCCCTGAATTAGGGACTGTTAGACCCCTGTGAGGCTGGATGACAGCAGAACAGTCAATCTGTTTTGGAGTTTCCATGTATTGGAGGTAAACTGTTTCAATGTGAAATATATATTCTTTTTTGTTCAGGCTTAACTTTCAGGAAAAAGTTGTGGATTTTCTTTAATAGATATCAGGTTTTTTAACACTCTTAATTTTAATAGTTTTTTATTGTTTCTGAACGTAAGTCAGAAAAGAGAATAAAAATGTTGAAGGTCACTTCTTGTCTCTTTTCTTATGTTTTGCAGTCTGTTCTGAGTGTGTTTCCTGGCACTTTTTCTTCTCTGTCCTTCAGGGTAAATGGTTTCAGCCAATCTTCCTTTTTGTTTCTAGTCACAGAGAACATATCAGGCAGAAGAACCTTTTTAGGCCACATCTGTTCCCATATCAAGGGTGCTCCACACCATTGGTTTTGCTGAAGGAGCTCACCTAGCACTGGTCTTTCTGCTACATCTCTCCTCCGGACTCCTTTCCTTTCAGGCCACCCTGGTGTGAGAATTACTGATTTAGAGCTCTGTGCACTGAGTTTTGTGGAACAAACATTTAAGCAGTGCCTTTTTTTTTTTTCATTCCTTCCATACTTCTTTATATATATTGATGTCAAATCTTGAGTATAGCAGCCAGTTACTACTGTAATATTTCTTACTGTTTGTTGCTTTCTTTGTAGCTTTGAGAGCTCTGATCATGGATCAGGACTCCACTTTGCTAGGTATTCAATAAACACAGAATAATGTAACAGAATTAAGATACCCCCACTTGTATCCCCCCCAAACCAAAGCACTGGGCAAACTTTCTGTAACATGAGGAAGAGTGAAATCTTTAAGAAGTTTATCCTAGGAGAAATTGCAGAAAAGCCATTTTGAGATGTTTGTTTCTATTAAAAAGCACTTACATCATGGTAGGTGGCCTCATAATTTTTTTAAAAACACAATAAATGTATCAAACTTTACTAGATGATCAGTTAACAGTTTATAATATAACTTTCTTTCCAAAATAGAAAGAAGATGTTTTTACAACTCATTTCCCTCGAAGACTTGCAAAGTAATTTTATTTGTTGCTCTGTCTTAGATGTTGAGAAATTGGGGTGTATTTCTGAGTATCACTTAGTGAGAATAGCCCATTTTATTTATCTTTGGCCTTATCACCATAGGCTTTTAGACTCTGACAACTCCCTTTCTTGTAAACAAAGGAATCTTCCTCTCGAATACCTCATATGATCACCTATTCAAAACAGTAGCAACATCACAGGGAGATTCAATTGCTCAGAAATCAGTAGGCAGAGAGCACACATTCTCAAGTATCAGTGCAACAGACTTCCTACAAGCTTCTTGGCTTTCAGTTGGGGCTGCTGTGACACCATTTTAGCCTGTCCACAGCTTTCACATGAATTTTTTAACTCCTACCCCTATTTCAGAGCACATTGTGCTATGCTAATATAAAATTAATGGTTTATAAGAGACTGAGAGATGGGTGTAACCTCTAGCACAGTGTGCCTTGCTCATCGCTGCTACTACTTGTTTCTCTGAATCTAACATCAGCTAGATTTCCCCTCTTTCAGTTTAAAACTGTTACCCCTTGTCCTATCATTACACTTCTTCACAGAGTCCCTCCCCATCTCTCCTGTAGGCCCCCTTTAGGTACTGAAAGGCCACTATAAGGTCTCCCTGGAGACTTCTGCTCTCCAGGTTGAGCAACCCCAACTCTCTCATCCTGTCTTCATAGGAGAGGAGCTCCAGCCCTCTGATAATTTTCGTGGCCCTCCTCTGGACCCCTTCCAACAGGTCCGTGTCCTTCCTGTGCTGAGGACTCTAGAGCTGGATGCAGTACTCCAGGTGAGGTGTCACCAGAGCAGAGTAGAGGGGTAGAATCACTTCCCTCGACCTGCTGGCCACGCTTCTTTTGATGCAGCCCAGGATGTGGTTGGCTTTCTGGGCTGCAAGTGCCCATTGCTGGCTCACGTTGAACTTCCCGTCCACCAACACCCCCAAGTCCTTCTCCTTAGGGCTGCTCTCAAGCATTCTCTGCCCAGCCTGTATTTGTGCTTGGGATTGTGGTGGCCCAGGTGCAGGACCTTGCACTTGGCCTTGTTGAACTTTGTGCAGTTTGCACAGGCCAACTTCTCAAGCCTGTCCAGGTCCCTCTGGATGGCATCCCTTCCCTCCAGTGTGTTGACTGTGCCACACAGCTTGGTGTCATTGGGTGCAGTCAGTCCCACTGACCATATCTCTAACAAAGATGTTAAACAGCACTGGTCCCAGTACTGACCCCTGAGGTACACCACTCGTCACTGGTTTCCACTTGGACATGGAGCCATTGACCACAGCCCTTTGAGTGCAGCTATCTAGCCAGTTCCTTGTCCATGGAGTTGTCCATCCATCAAATCTGTGTCTCCAGTTTAGAGACCAGAATGTCATGTGGGACAGTGTCAAACACTTTGCATAAGTCCAGGTGGATTACATCTGTTGCTCTCTCCTTATCTACCAGTGCTGTAGCAACATTGTAAAAGGCCATCAGATTTGTCAGACATGACTTGCCCTTGGTGAAACCATTTTCGCGTCCCCATTCATGTCCTTATTTTCTATGTGCCTTAGCAGAGATTCCAGGAGGATCTGCTCCATGATCTTGCCAGGCACAGAGGTGAGACTTACCAGCCTGTAGTTCCTTGCATCTTCCTTTTTTTCATTTTTGAAAATGGGGGTTATGTTTCTCCCTTTCCAGTCAGTGTGAACTTCACCAGACTGGCAAGACTTTTCAAACATAATGGAAAGAGGCTTAGCAACTTCATCTGCCAGTTCCCTCAGGAGCCGTGGATAGATTTCATCGGGTCCCATGGACTTCTGTACCTTCAGGTTCCTTAGATAGTCTTGAACCTGATCTTCTCCTATAGTGGGCGGTTCTTCATTTTTTTGCCTTTTCCAAGATAATATTTAAAAAAAACCCTTGTATTACTTTTTGTTTCATTTTTGCATGGGGAGGAATCATAGAGAAATTTGGGATAATCTCTGGATATGATCTAGTCTGATCTTGTGCCCAAAGCAAGTCAAATTAGAGCAGGTTGCTCCAGGGCTTGGCCAGCCAAGTGCTGAAAAGCTCCAAAGATTGAGATTCCACCACCTCTCTGGGCAGCTTGTTCCAATACTTGATCACCCTCCTGGTAAAAACCCTTTTTCCCTGCTAGGGATTGCCCGTGTTTCAGATCTGTCAAAGGAGTACTGTGAGAGGATGAGTGAAAATGGACACAGAGCCTGGCTCCCTCTTCTCTGTACCCCCCCAGCAGTGGACAGCAGTAGGATCTCCCCTCAGGCTGAACAACCCTAGTTTTCTCAGTCTCCCCTGACGGAAAGTGTATGTACTCCAGTCCTTGAACCACCATGGTGGCTCTCCATTGGACTTAGTTCTGGTATGTCCATGACCTTCCAGGGTGCAGTATTCCACGTGATATCTCACCAGGGACAAAGAGAGGGGAAGAATCATGCTAACACAGTTGAGTACACTATTAGCCTTCTTTGTGGTGAGGGCACACTGCTGACTCGTGTTCAACTTGGTATCCACTGGGACCCTTGGATTTTCTTCTGCGAAGCTGCTTTCTAGCAATTTGGGTCTTAGTCTGTAGTACCTCCATCTCAGGTGCACGACTTAGTGTTTGGACTTCACAGAGTTCCTGAGAGCCCATTTCTTCAGCCTCTCACGGACCCTATCAATAGCAGCCCTGTCCACCAGTGTATCGGCTCCTCCCTGTAGGTTGGTACCATCCATAGCCTCTCTGAGGGTACACTCTATCCCATCTTTCATGCCTTTAATACGGATGTTAAACACCACAGACTTGGTACCGATCCCTGAGGGATGCCACAAGTATCTAGCCACCAGTTGGGCTTTGTATCCCTGATCACAACCCTTTGAGCCCAAGTGGTCCAGCTGTGTTTTCACCCAACTTATCTCCCACTCTCCAGTTGATATCTCACTAGTTTGGGATTCAGGGCAGGACACTGTGTTAAAGCCCTTGCTAGAATGAGTATGTGTTGACTATTACCTTCTGCCTCGCCACAGGCAGCTCAGTACTCAGCCATATAAGCACAGGCCACTAGTGGGAAATGAATCCTTCTGCAGTTTTTGTATCTTGCAATTTAAGATATGCTTTACAGAAATAGAAGTATGTGTCTTTTACTGACTTGTAAAGGGTATTAAGCTCGATGTTTTAGAAATTGCAAAGGATCAGAAAAGGCAAAATTTTGTAGAGGAAGAGAGAAAATGGCAATGGAGAACACTCTGCAAATTTGTGCAGTAGGTTCAGGTTTTAAAATTGTGATTCATAATGTTTCTTTTTACATATTTTCTTGTGTGTGGGTGTTTTTTTGTAAACTCAGTTTTATTTTTATCTTGATTTGATGAAAGCAGAGAGACAATATTTGCATAAATAGTTACGTGATTCTCAAGAGAAAACATTATTTTCCCATAAAGCATGCTTATGAGGCATTTGATTTGGGAGGTCTTGAACATTAAATAGGATTTATGTCTTATAAAAGGGGAAAGTGTCTTTTTAAAGAGAAAAAGAACTATGTATTTTAAATTTAGAAAGCAAAATAATGAACAAAGGTAACAAACTCTGCTAATTAGGAAAGATCATAATAAGCCTCAGCTAGTATGTGTTCAGGTGTTGTTAATTAGAATTTGATTTAAACCTCATGATAACTGTTTATATCATAGAAGAAAACAGGCTGAGGAACTCCCATGTAAATTTAGTAGCCTGAGTGTCTTTAGCATGTTACTTATTACTTGTGTAGTTTGAGGTGTAACTGTAGTGCTCTGTAGAAATATTTCAGCCCTGTACCTGCTCTGACACATTTGCCAAAAGGGAAAAAGGAGCCTGGTTGTGCAAACTTCTATTTGTCCTGCTCCAAAGTACATTTGAATAACAACTCCCACAAGCACGACCTCATGTTAAATTTTTTAAGTTTTCTAGGCTTTACTTACGATACAAGCTAGTGGGAAAAGATATTTTTGTAAATGAGTGTAATTTTCTTTAAAAATCATCTCTCCAGGTACATTATGAGTATTTTTAGTTTTCTGTTGTTGTGACTGTTTTTTGGAATCACTCTTGTTATTGCTAAAATGAATGGGCATTTATCAAATCTCATACTGTGACTATAGTTATTAGCACTTTTGGAATGTAACTCCCTTCCCAGCCCCAGTATAATTTTGACTTCAACTTTAAAATGTTTGTCATCTGGTGTGAGGTGGATTTATGGGAACGTAGTAGTTTTAGTGCCTTTTGGCTGTGTGTTTCTGATGACATCACTGTGATCTAGACACAGTGTGTGACTCTAGTTGGTTCCAGTGTTAAATAGTTTCATAATTATGCTAGTTTTGGCAGTTTGCTTGGAACTTTTTCCCATCTCTTTAATGAACGTGTTTTACTTCTGGGCTTATGAGACAGCCACATGTTTGAGAAATTAATAGTGTGCTCTTAAAGTTAACATTGAGCAGAAGTGTGCAGATACAAAAAGCTTTTGGTTATACATCTGTATAGGAAAGTAGTTCCGATAAGGTCATGGCCATTGTTATCATCTTCCAGTAATTAAAGAATACAACATTTGCTTAATAAATTATTGGTAGCTGTCGTGAAAAATGGTGTGTGTTCACGCTCAGAAAACCCCCATACAGCTCTCGAAGACCTTTTTGATAATTGTAGAGTAAGGGAATGAATGGATGTTATTCCAGATGAAAAAAAAAACTTTTTCCAAATGTTTGGTCAGGTTTAATTCACCTTGAATTTAGGAGGGATACTCTGTTTCTTCATGTGGATTAAGTCACAAAGGTGTGTTTCTGAGACGAATTTTTGTGTTGCATTTTGGCATCATCTTGGAATATGTATATTTTTATTTTGATTATTTTTAGGTCCAACTTGCTGTAACTGGTTGCAACCATTTTCCATCACAACAGACTTGTAGCTCAGGGAAATAGAAAAAGCTTATTATATTGAGTTTATTTATATGTTAAGATTTGAGACTTTCTTTCAAAATTAACACAATCTAAGGGTTCTCTACCTCTTTTCTTTAAAACAAACAAAACTGCCCAAACACCCGTGTGCTAGTGTATTCCTTACTCTCTGAAAGTGGTAAAAGCTTAAACCACTCCTATTTAATCTTTAAGTGTTACTAATACTCTGTGATTAAAACGTTGCATGGATTTTGCACAGAGTTTATGATACATGGAACAAGGTTCTGTCAGTATGCAGATAGAAAAGTTAGACTTGAATGTAGTTAGGCTTGATACAGTTAACACTTCAAAAGTAGAATGCCTTCCCCATGTCCTCAGCCCCCCTTTCTTTTTCTCCTAGCCAACATAAATATTAAAAGGCAAGCGTAATGTGATCCTATCAGATCAAATCATTAAATACTCGTACCACAGCATTCAGTACAAATCCATAAGTGAGCTCAGGAAAGAAGGAAATGTGCTAATTAAGCTATTTGGTCACTGTGACATCTTGAGGTTTTTTGCAAGTTCAACACAAAAATAGCAGTGTGGTGACTCATCTGAAAAAATATTTTCATGCCACATATGAACTAATTTCCAAGAAAGAGGGCATGGTTAAAAGTTATTTCAAAAATTTTAGCTTACAGGTCTATGATCTAATTTTTCTCAGTAAGCTGAGCCGTGAAGGAGAGGTGAGCTTTTCTGATTGCAAAGTATACGTGCTGATGAAGAGGCTTCTGTCACCCCAGGTTTAAAGATAAAGCAGGAGCTTTGAGCTGTCATCGTTGCTCAGGTGTGCCATGAAAAGGGCGGTGGCTTTCTAACGAAATTGCACTGTAGTTAGATGTTCTGGGGGTCTTAAGGAGATGCACATTCCTGGATGAAAAGCATCAGAAGGTTGTCAGAGATAAGAAAGCAAACAAATGCCCTCTGGAGTTGATGCTAAACACCCATTTAATTTTTTTCATGTACTGGAATGGGAAAGTCCTTAATGACTGAAATGGCCAAATAACTATACATTAAAAAACAACAAACAGCTTGTTTCAGTTCTACATTAATGACTGGAAAATCTCAAATCCTTTATGGTAACTTGTTTTTTTTTTTTTTTTGTTTTTGTTTTTTTTTTTTTAAATAAAAAGCCGTCTTCTACCCTTCTAATGTATGAATGGGTCTGTCTTTCTGCAGTTTCTTCAAATAAGTCCAGGCTTATGGTCTCCCCTGTCCCCACATCGCCCCCAGTTAAGATTATACTGCTCATCATCTTTTTTCTTAGTGAAATGGTATGTCCACTTTATCAGAGAATTTCCTTCTGTGTTCTGTTTTTCTAATTGTGGCATGGAAGGAAAGAACCTCTCTTCAATTGTTTTTGAAGCTGTAGACTTCTATTTGAAACGTATCACTACATGTTACTGCAGGGAAGCACATGATCTATCCTGTACAAAAACTCAGCACAGTTTTAGCTGTTTGCTTTTTGGTGGTTAGAGGACTTAAGAATACTGTAGCTTCATACTGAAGCACGTTTGATCCCTGAAACCTTCTTGTGAACACATTGTGTGATCCCAGTAGTGCCACGACCCACAGAGCATTTCACTATTTTTTTCTGCAGTAGACTACATCTATCAGAGAGAGTTTCTTGGGTCAAAAGTTGTAAGAATTTGCTTCCTTTCTAACCTGCTCTTCTAATACACTTACAAGAATATTTGTATTACGTTTCTTGGCTTTCTTGTGCTTGAGTCTTGTAGTTAAACTGTCATTCTGGAGTGTAATGGAAATACTAGTGGGCTATTTAAAACCCTAAATTCAGCTAATTAAAATTTTCTTGTGTCTGTGAATTTCATCTTGTAAGGCTTGTATCATATTTTCTAATTATGAGCCATGTTTCCTGCTTCTGAATTCCTTAAGGTGAATAGGCTACATAGAAGCTCAAAGTGGGCAGGTGCCCTCAGTTCATTTATCTTTTCTGGGGCCATGTTTTACTATTTTAGAAGTCTGCAAAAATATTTTCTTTGTGAATCAGCTTCAATTAGCTGTATTAGGAAGGACATGACTCTGACATCTTGGAACCGTCTGAGGTGGTTTCATGAGTAGGTATGTAAGCTCATAAAATTCAGTAGTTTCTTGTGTTTGTTTTGGTAGTCTGCAGGGCTCTGTCTGAAGGAATGTTTCAGCAGAAATGCAGTTAAATGAAATGTGTTCAATTGAAATTAATTATTAAATTACTGATGTGGTTTTTTTTAAATAAGTTAGTGGAAGTACTAATTACAAATTATTTTTTTTGTTGTTGTCCTACTATTTTTGTAATAATTTCTGTAGTTATATGTGTGTATAGGATTGAATTGATGGAAAAACAGTAACAGAAGTTTAATTTGCCAAATCTTTACTAAGTCATTCTACCCACGTTTATTTTCTTTTTGTTTGGTTGACTCAGTTGCTTTCTTTTCCTCTTGCAGGAAGATCACGAAAGTTGTGGTTCCAGTTCAACCAACCGCAGTACCACAGAAAGCATGAAATCAGCAGTAAAACCACGACGAGTTCAGCAATCTGCTTCTCCTGACCCTGATTTACCTCCAGGTAATCCATAATTGTA
Source organism: Tringa tobata (assembly GCA_033628505.1). Classification (NCBI taxonomy): domain Eukaryota; kingdom Metazoa; phylum Chordata; class Aves; order Charadriiformes; family Scolopacidae; genus Tringa; species Tringa tobata. Next base: position 6,851,279 of record JAHREE010000563.1, read on the forward strand.
TTTCTCCTCTTCTTCATCTCCTTGGAGAGAGAGGTGGGGGAGAGCATCTGTTGTTCTCATTGGCCAATCTGGCCCAAACCACGGCATTTCAGAACCTGGATTGTATTTGAGTGATAGAAAATACCTAAATTTCATTCAGATGACCACGGTGTCTAAGTTAGACTATTAGATCTCTGTCCAGCTAGAAATCAAGTAAAGGTGACTGAAATACTTGAATATTATAAAATCAAACCAAATTGCAGTAAAACATAGTTTATCCAAATATCTTTTCCTTCCATTTTGTTGAATCCTTAAATTTATAGAACAAGATAGATTAGTGTGAGAAATGTATTGTAGGGGTAGCGTGTTAGAGTTTTATCTTCTGCTGCTCTGGTTCTTCTGTTTCAGATCACTCCATTTTCTATTGCACATTAGCTGCTTAGTGGTTCACATAAAGTTCTTTTCTTGTGTGTTTTCAGACATTTTTTTTCCCCATTTTTTCAATAATAGTTTTAAAGGTAAGATTTTCTGAGAGTAGTAATTTTGAGAGATATTTCTTATCAAGTCCTGTATCTACTGGTGGAGATGGTCAATTTTTTTCTGATGTGGAATTTAGCTCAGTTGAACTTGGAGATACTTAGATGATATAAAAATTCCTAAGGAACTGTATATCTCATTACTATTGCCTCTGAATTTGCACAAATATTTGAAGTATGAGGTGTTTTGTGTGGAAAAATGAAATTGGCGAGTACTGAAATGAATTGCAGTTTTCCTTGGGCCATGTAATCTTAGATGGGTTAAAGACATGACAGATTTGTTAGGCTTTATTTTCCTCTCTTTTCTTAACAGAAAGCTTATCCTTGCCCTGAATCAAAAGACAGCAGTTAAATTTAGTGTGTGGAATATTATGTACTACAGAGTATCATCTTGCTTTGAAATGGGTACTGGAGGAGCCAGGTCTGGAGGCTCTCTCTGAGATCCTGTAAACTGGTGGCTTGGAATTGCGGGACTCTTGGCATCCACCGTTTCCTACCATGGACAGCTCTTCACCTCTGCCACTTCCTTGGCGTTTGATTGTTTGGGCCTCATCCGTGAACAACAGGAGTCAAGGGGTTGCCAAAGAGTCAGATGACTGTATTGCCTTCAGTGACACTTTTAGGATTTTGGTTCCTCAAGTTTGTTTCTGTCAGTGTTATCTGTGCACCTCCCAGAAAGGTCTAGTCTTAGTGAAAGGCTGGAGGTCTGCTTATTGTAATGTCGACATCTGCTGAAGTTAAAACCTTCCGAAAGATGTGTTTCCACAGATCCAGATGCAGCATGTTCAGGGAAAATTGGTTTGTGTGTCATCTTCTGTGCTTCTCTGAAATACAGGGCACTATCGCCTCCTTTGCTGTCATCACATTCCTTCTTCGACTGCATAGAGGATGTTGGTAGTGAAATCTAATGATTCAGAGACAATTAGTGAAAGCTTACCTCATTGAATGGACTGTAAGTTTCTTTTCACGTGGCAAAGTTCTCTAAATACAGTTGGTTTTGGTTTTGGGCTTTTTTTGATGCACAAATGACGCTGTTTAATAGGGAGGTCCGATGTGGTAAACAGCCTCCTTGAGTAGATTTTATTCTCTGTGGTACAGGGTATGGCTTTGCTAAGCTTTAATTTGCATATCCTGGATTTTAGTAAGATGTTGAGTCATCTACTTAGATTTGTTTTAGTCTTTGGAGAATATAGGTATCATACTACTGTTGTAATTTGTTGAAAGGTTTATTTTCCTTTACTTCTGTTGTGTTTTCAGAGATGGCACTAGACAGAGCTTAGCTGAAAAAGTAGCTTTGGTAACAACAGAGCACTGCTAAACTTAAGATGTTTAGATGTGACCAGTCTCTGATGATATCAATTCTGTTGAATCAATAGACCACTCTGAACTATAATGCTATGATATTTTGGAGAGCTGGATCTGAAACTGCATTTGTAGCTCCTACTGCACAGTGCAGCCTGATGGGTTCTGGAGAATTTGGAAAAAGCATACGTGTGGATTTTGTGGTGCACCTCTGGAGAGAATTTACCCCTATGGATTTTCTAGTATTTTTAGTCACTTCATCATAGAATACCTGAATTTTAGTGGCAAAGATGGTCATAGTGTTATATTTAAAAATTACAGGAATAAGAAGCAACGCCCACCTGTTTTCTCCCACTTGTATTTAAAACACACCCCCCGCCTTTTTTTAAACCGTCTTATACATGAACTTGCTGATGTTTTTGTTAGTTTGTTTTGAGTAGCAAGAATTACAATTTAAATTAATTTTTTAAAAAGACTGATCCTCACTCACGAGAATCTGATTTTAGTATATTTGAAGCTAAACTTAATTAGAAAGCTGGTGCCTGTATGGTACTTTTAACAATATACTGCACTACTAGTTTGGAAATGTCTTTGCAGAAATGTGAAACAAAGTTTTAATGAAATCTGTGACCCCTGTTTCATTTGGAAAATATAATTCTGCTCAATCCTACGCATTCATACAAAAAGACACGCAGATGAAAGCACTGTTGCTCTTTTCCTGAATAGTGCTGGAAGCTATCAATAGAACTTGCTTTTTTATTTTTCTGCTGTGATGCTGGATGTGTAATGTTTTTGTCATTCACAGCAGGAAAATGTAAATTAGATTGACTTTGAAAGACCCTTGAAAGCAAAATACTGAAAAACTTTGGACTTGTGGAGTGACAGCTTCGCTTTCTTCAATGAAATTAGTAGCTTGCTTTAAAACCATAATTAAATTACTGGTTATGATTTTTATAGCTGTTAGTTATATAGTCTGCAAAATATTTCTGTGCTGAACTTAAGAAAAGCAACTAAATGCTTTTTGCTGGCTTCTGGTTATTTACAGGCCAATTTACACTGCTGTAGTGATGTATATAAGTCTCTTATGCCCCTTAATTATTGAAATAATACATATGGTTTCCTGAATCCATATAACCTAAAAATATGTTACCATTTTCAGAAGTCAGTGAGAAAATACATAAAAACAAGTTATTCCACATATTTTTCAGTAGTTTTTTCTTTTTAGAAATCTGACAGTACTAAGCTGTCAAAATTTTGACTTTTGCTGCATTTCTGGGTTTTCTGTTTCTGTAGACACTGTTCTAAAACATTTTCAAAGTTTCTTTTTAAATAAAATCCTAATAAGGTGGCAGGAGATGTTAAAATGCTATTTCTGTCCTGCTGGAACTAGCTTTGCTCAAAGGGTTACGGATACTCAAGAATAGTATAACGTGAAGCAAGCTGAGTTATGATAAGAAATGAGATAAGTATTTTACAATTAAGATTTTAATATTGAAATATTTTTAAAACATAGAAATGTACCTGATCAGAATCGAAGTATTCTGTTGATGGTAGCTGAAAGCATGTTTTTCATTTAATCAAAGAGGTGATTGGAGGCTTTGAATGCTAGAAAAGGAAAAACGTCTTATGTCAACTGTGTAAATTTGCAGTTGTGGAACTTGAACTCACTTATGTAATAGTAAAACTTTCCATATACTCTAAGGTGAAAAGTAATATTTGACTGTGAAAACAATGAATAGCTAGAAAAAGCAGAGTAGAATGGAAGTAGCATCCTGAGCCTGCTTCTACTGATCTCACAATGTTTTGATGTTCATTTTCAATTTTATTGGAATTAAAATCGTTGATATAAATGAGTCTTAGTTTCGCAAGTTTCAGAAAGCTACTCCCAAAGCCTGTGGACTTAAACCTGTATCATTAACAGGCTTTTTTTCATCGTAGTTACCAAGCTAGACCTCTATAGCATGTATTAAATGTATTTTTAGATAGAATGTGAGTAATGTTATAAATTTTAAAACATAGAAATTTTAAGGCTTGATTTTTTTCCAGCACAAATGAGTTTGCTCCATAGTTACATTCAGTATACATAAAAGACATGACTATGGGTAGTATTTGATTTCTTTACCATATTGGTAAAATATGAGTGTTTACAGCATGCTGGGAATTCACAGACGAGTTCATTTTTCCAATCACATTACGTCTGAAAAAATTTAAATGGATTTCTTCCCAGCAGGCTTCAGTGCAGGTGCTTACTATTTGGGTTGTTGACAGAAATTGATTTTGTTATACCTCACAGGGGTCTTACTGAGCATGCTGTGGATATATTAGCTTTTAGAATGAAAAGAAGTACTAGGCATATTAATGTTTAGTTAACTTTTAAAAAAATAGGTGAGGGGGCACATAGGCGTAATATATGCATACATGAAAGTAACCTAGCAACGGGTGTTGACTTTTCCAAACCTATTTCTAAGTAACTTTCAAGTAAAAAAATCGCTGTCATTAAACTTCTTTGTCTACAATAATCTAGTCTTCTGTTTTCTTAATTAGTTTGAAAGTTGATTCTTGCCACCAAAAATTAATCTTTTGCACTATATTACATTTCTAGTGTTTACAGGGTTTTTTCCCATAGCTTATTGCATTTCCAGGATGCTGATTGACTTAATGGCCCTGGATGTTAGAGAGTTGAAAGTCCTGTGATTTTTTTTTTGGATAAATTAAGGACACTGGTACTTGGTTTGTTTTAGTTTGATTTTAAAAAGAATATACGTTGGAAATAGTGACCTTAGTAATAAATGAATTTGGCATAGTGTTTTCCCACTAACTCCTAAGAATTTGTTTTATTTTATAGGTTATGTTCAGAGTTTGATTAGGCGTGTTGTGAACAACGTCAACATTGTGATCAACAATCTCATATTAAAGTATGTGGAAGATGATATTGTTCTCTCAGTCAATATCACTTCTGCAGAATGTTATACAGTGGATGAGTTTTGGGATCGAGCTTTTATGGACATCTCTGGTGAGTAGATATTTGGTTTTAGGTATCACAGTGGAGGCATTCTTAAATTCATAGAGAAATTCACAAGTCTAATAAAAATGGCTCTTTATGTCAGAAGTGAGATACTTCTTGCCTGTTTTCATTTCTTAGCAGTTTTTCTCTTCTCCTTCATTTTGAAGAGCTGATTATAATAATATAGATTGATTCTTAACCCGTACTTCTATGATCACAGATTAATATACAACAGGTTTTGAAGTCCCCTCTGCTCATAGTTGCCATCATTCTGTGATTGCATTTTACTTTGCACTCGCTGTTGCAGTGAGTGTTTAGGCAATCTGTTTCAATTTTTGTGAATGAGCATCTTAAGGTGTCCTGCTGCAATTGTTTGTGATGATCTTAACACTCTAAGCAAGCTGGCTAGAGAGCTAGTAAAACGTGCTGTATCGTAGTGAGCGTAGCACACCAATTGCATGACATGCTTCATTTAGCTTCACATTTTCAGGAAAAAAACCTCCCAAATTTTGGGTTTTATCCTGGTCTTCAGTATCTGAGTGTGTCGGTCTTTGAATTACAAATGTTCACCGGTAAGTCTAGGTGTTCTTACTGACATCGGGTAGAGGTGGAATTTGGACACAGTATTTTAAGATCACGCAGAAGATCTCTGGTAGAACAGAGAATTTGACTAATGGATTCCTGACCACCAGACCCATTTCTTTGTTCTGGCTAAAATTATTACAAAATAACATGACAAAATTACAAAATGCATTTCATGTTAAGATCACTATAATAGCTTTTGTTTACTTTGGAAGAATCAAAAGAGAACCTGGGGAAAATATGTAAGATTCTTTCTGGGAGAATAATGAGAATAATATTTGTTGGTCTTACGCTTTCGCATGAAGCAGTAGTCTTATTTTATAAATAGGTGTAAGTACAGTGAAGAGATCAAAATTTAAATTGGGTGTAACTTATTTGTCTTAACTTTTAAAGTATTCAGCTGAAAAAGTCTGTAACACATTAAATTATTCCCTAGTCACAAAAGCAAGTACTTTGCTGATGATTTAAATAATTACTATGTGACTCTTGTATTGTTTTTTTCTAGTTAAGAACATGTATGCATAACTTGTTTTTCTTACGCAATGTGTTTTTTTTACCCTATATACTTCTTTTAACAGCCACCGATCTGGTACTGAGAAAGATGATCAACTTTTCTGACTGCACAGTATGTCTTGATAAGAGAAATGCTAGTGGTAAAATTGAATTCTACCAGGAACCTCTGCTCTACAAATGTTCTTTCAGGACTCGTCTGCATTTTACTTATGATAACCTCAACTCCAAAATGCCATCTATTATTAAAGTACGTATCCAAAATAATTTTTTTTGCTATTCACTTGTGAAGTTTTTTGATGTTTTTCAGAATATACTTTGAAATATAAAATAAAATGAAAAGCTAATGCTCTTAGGTTTTGCTAAAGGGTTTTTTTTGATTGTGTTTTGTTCATATGATGCAATTATTCTATGTACAGTAAGAGCATGTAAGTAATACTCTCTAGTCTTTTCTGTTTTTCCTGAAGCTTTAAAAAAGAAAGCATAATAGAAGGAAAAAAGTGTCTTCAGCTAATCTGTTAAATAAAAACCCCCATCTGTATGCTTTAAGGTGCCTCCAATGAGATGGAAAGGATTTTTTACTTACGTTATTGTTTCAAGTGTAGCTCAAACTCAAATAACAAGAAACTTCAGTGTATTAACACTATTTAGTGAACCTTGTGAAACGGATTAGCAAGCCAAGCCCAGTCCCTAGTGAGCAGGGGTGCAATATTACTCGTGTTCATCTGTCACTAGGTGACTTCTTCACATTTCGTAGTGCAGAAGCAAAGTGCTGAATTGGTAGCGAGACTAAATCACCTTTCACTCTTTTTTTTTTTTCTTTGTTTTTCTTTTTTCCCCCTTCTCTGAGTAGTCATACATATAAGCTTTGTCTTCCCTCCTTCTCTCAAAAAATTCCGGTGGTGCCCATTTAATTAGTTGAGAACTGTTTTAAATTAACACACATACTTTATAGTAGGCTTTTCCCAAGTTTTAATAAAAAGCAATCTCCAGGTGCATGTACTGCAAAATAGTCAATTTTGAGATTTCACTGAATTTCACTGAATTTTTAGAGTTGGAAGGGACCATAGAGATCATCTAGTCCAACTCTCCTGCCAAAGCAGGACCACCCAGAGCATGTCAGATCATGCCACTCAGGACGGAGATAAATTTTGTTGGCCATTTCTCAAGGATATAATTTTAAAGTGTCACTCTCTGTTAGGAGGACCACAAAGTTGGTCAGGAGCACCTCTTCTGTGAAGACAGGCTGAGAGAGTTGGGGTTGTTCAGCCTGGAGAAGAGGAGGCTCCAGGAAGACCTTACATCAGCCTTCCAGTACCTACAGGGGCCTACAGGAGAGATGGGGAGGGACTCTTCATGAGGGAGTGGAGCGACAGGATGAGGGGTTATGATTTTAAACTGAAAGAGGGGAGACTTAGATTAGATATTGGGAAGAATGTGTCTGAAGGGTAGATTACTGAATGCCAGCAATTTTTCATTTGGTGCTTTTTTTCCCAGCTAGAGACAAAAGCCAGCAGCACTCAATCTTTTTCTCCCAATCTGTGAAGATCTTTATAATGAAAACTTTGATACTCTGTGTTGTTCACTTGGTGAAGCACATCTGTTTTTTCAGTTTTGAGTGAAAGTTTCCAAGACTTCCACATTTGCAATAGCATATGCTCTTTTGGTTTCTCTGTAGAGAATATTTTTATAACCTGTGTAATTTTGACTGCAATGTCTATTGCAAAGTTTTGGCCAAACTAATCTTAATGAATTTAATTTGAGACTTCTTAAAGGAAGATAGTACTTGGATACGTATTTGTATGCTTTTAGACACTAAGCTCCTATTTTCAATTTTAGAATGAAAATAGTATACATGGGGGAAGGTGGCAAAACGCATTTAAAATGCTTAGACTTTTAAGTTTTTAGTTGTTTTTCTTTTTGAAATCATCATGGGATGAGACAAGGGTGAGACAGATGAGCTGATTTGCACTGTGGATGTCAGTCCTGCCTCCCCCTGTTTGCAGCAGCAATGACATTTGTCTGGTCTGTCAGTCATCTAAGGCAACTCACTGTGTTGACAGAGAGCTAACTGCACGAGAAGAAATAAATAGTTTTCTGCTGCTTTTAGTGAGATGGGTCAAGTTAACTGAGGGGCGGGTGAGTTCTGCTAGCAATGCAAGAGCAGGGTCATGATGGGAGGGTGGTACAATACAAGAAGTCCAGGAGCGTAACAGAATTTCAATTAAGCCACTATAAAATGATGTTCATTGTGTGCAGTGCTACCTGATGTTCCTGTCTTTCACTATGACATATGCCCCTTGTGTGACTTTTAAAAAGGCTTCTGGCCAAATAATCTCTTTTTTTTTTTTTTTTTTTTTTTTTCCCAAATCTTAAGACAGTTATTTGCCCCTTATCCTTCCTGTTGTTCATCTGCATGGAAAAGATTTATTATTGACAACTTTTAATCAACTGGCCCTGAAAAGTTGATATTGACAGATTACTTTTTAATTTCAAAAATGTTTCTTAGGCTTTTACATGCTATTTTCTTTCAGACAATTTTAAATAATAGCTGAATTCTGATATATCTAAAATCTTTCCTTTAGTCCATATAAATGGCTGATACAATGTTGTCACTTACTCTGTATGACTAAAGCTGTGGCTTTATTAATGAATTTATTTGTATAAATTTATTACCGAACTATTATTAGTATATTTGCATGTTTTTATACAAATATTTTACTACGGTATTTTTACCTGTCCATCTGCAATACTGTTTAAAAAATCATTTTTCATGTTTCTTGAGTGGATTGCAGTAAGGCCAATGCTGATGTGTAGTTACTTTCCATTTCCATTATTTTCACCCCCCAACATTTAGAAACTGGACCTGGAGCTAGAAACATGTCTAATGTTATAGACAGTAATCTTATTTTAATAATTTTATTTTATGCAGGTCTTACTTTAGTGAAAAGTAGCTTTCTTACCAAGGCTGATTTTGTCTTTATAGTATGATCACATACTCATAAAAATATTCTGTAGTATTGAATAAAATAGCTAAAATATTTAAAGAAGGATATAGTTTCATCTCAGTAATTGCAGTCTTTGCAAAACTTTTATTCATTTAGAGAATAATGCTTAATTGCACGTTTGAACTGAAATATCTAGAGAAGCCGGTTTTCTGTGCTTCAGTTGGATTGAATCCTTTCCAGCCCTGTTACATGTCCACTGGCAACAATGTTGGGAGTGGGAAAGAATCAAAATGAAGGACCCTGTGTGTTAAACCCAATATATCTAGGTTTTCTTTAGCATGCAAAGATTTTTTATAAAACTCTATAATGAAAATACAGAAGAAGTTTTATCGGATGTGCTTATGTGACATATATTTTAGAAATTACTTCAAAAACATTTGTAAAAAAAAAAGCTTATATATATTTCTACGTATGCAAAGTGTATTACATTTGACTTCTCAACCTAAAGGTCTGCAACCTTCTTCAACACAAAGAGTGATGCTTTTAACAGTCATTTTTTGCACCCTTTTGCCTTGTGTTGTATTGCAGCTTTTGTTTTTAGAAATTCAAATGCATGTACAAAACGAGTATGGAGTTGTATGGTTTAAAAGTTAGCTTTAATGATGACAGAGCTTTGTTATTATTTGCTTTTGTTCTCTTTCATGTTATAGGTTCACACATTAGTTGATAGTTTGAAACTTTCAATCTCTGATCAGCAGCTTCCTATGTTTATACGTATAATGCAGCTTGGGATTGCTCTCTATTATGGAGAAATAGGCAACTTCAAAGATGGGGAAAGTGAAGATTTGATTTGCCACACTAAAGATATGTTGGGAAATATCACAGGTAAATACAACTTTTACTTTTTAAAAGAAATGTTAAAGACATTAATCTGTTTGATTTTTACAAATACAAATGGCCAGTGCTAGTCATTGCAAAGTATCTCAGCAGTCAACAGTTTATTAGAGAGGCAGTTCATTGTGCTGGGTAAGTATGCGGTGCTCTAACATCTTTTTCACGTTATGTTCTGAAAAGTATTCTGATAGTCCTGACTAAACCGAGGTTAAACTTTATCTAAAAAGACCATTTGAAGAGTTGTAATGCAGTAGGGTACTTTGGATTTATCCATCACTATATTGTGCGACAAGGTACCTGCCCTTAGGCAACTTTGACTTTACTCTTTTATTTAGTTAAAATGTGGCTGCTGCCAGTTTCAAAGTGATGTGTTTTTCCATCTTGCTTTGAAACTTGTTACTGAGAATAGATCTATTGGCATTTGTTCTAAACAGCAAAGCATTACTTTGCACTGTTTTCAGTAGTTCTGTCCTTTTTCATTGCCTATTCTCCTCCGCTTTTTGTTTTTGTAAAACATGTATTCCCTCTTCTAAATCATCTTTCATGGGAACCTACTGTGACAAGATATTTTGAGGAGCACTGCACTGATTGAGGGGTGAATTCTCTTTAACTTTGTGTGACGGCTTCCCACCTGCAGCTTCCTAAATATTGCTGTTAGAACAGTGGTGCATTTTGAGATGTGAAGCTTTTACTCCAGCCTCAATTTTATGTGGCTTTGCTAGGAGCTGCCAACTTTGCTACTGCATCTTTATTTTTTTCTAGTTGTATCATATCATGTATTTGAGTGTTGAGGTTATGTGTTAGGTGAATTATAAGGAATTTGCAGCAACAAGAAATGCATATAGGTGCTTAGTTTATATTAAAATCTAAGGGAAATAAAATTTCTAAGTAGACATTAGAACTTCACTTCTGTTCACTTCTATGTAAAATTCAAACACAGAACTTTCAAGAGTCAAGCAGTCATGTTGATTTATGTCACTATTTTGCTCAGTAATTTAATTAGGAATGTCATGATCTTGAACATCTAAACTTGAACCTGAAGTTCTTGTAATGTATCAGGCACTAAATAAAAGAGAAAAGGGAGGATGGACTTCTAGAAAATTCTTGGAAATATACGTGAAGGTGATATAACACTCTTAAGCTATACATGTGTTTACTGTATTACAATGGTTTTGTGTAAACTGCTAAATTAATTCATTTTTTTCTGTTTAAGAAATACACAATTTTAATTTACGTAAGTTTATAATTTTTTTGACCCTGTGTTGCTGTCTTCTCTGGTTTCAAATAAAGACATTATTAGATAGTGTAATATGTACGTAATACAGCTGGAATGAACAGCTGTAACTGTGGAAAAGGATGGAAGTTGGATAGGAGAGGAATGCAGGTTTCACTTGTGTGGTTTCTTTCGGTTAGGATGTGAGATGGCTGGTGAAACAGATACATAGTTTAAGCGAAGATTAAGGTTAAAATGAAAGGCATCTGCCTTCAAGTACTTGGTCTTTTCTGCATCTGGAATGGAATTTGAAATTCTTATGTCCAAATATAAGTAAAATATTTGCCAATGCGTATCTTGTCATCCTTATTTCTAATGTATGTCCTCAGGAAGGTTGAATTGCAATTGCTGCCTGTGTTCTTTTTTTGAACAACTGTGAACATGTCTTCCTAGTTTTCCATAAAATAGACATCTAAAAAATTAAATATCTTGTAACTTCACATTGCACACAAGAGTTGTCAAAAGGGCCAGAAATTAGATGAAGATATTTTGCCACATACAGGCTAAACCTGTTACCAACTGTTTTCCTTCATACCATTTATGCTTGTTTCCTGCATAGAGTTTAGTATATGTGTAGGCCTACCGGACACAAACTTGTGCACATGGATGTACACACACAAATACAACTCTTAGATATCTAATGGGTTTTTTTTCCTCTTGTTCAGTGCAGTTAAGCAGCAGTGCCAAATTGACATTAATCAGGTTACCCATACCATCACTTTGTGAGTTTACTTTTGTTTTTTTCTTCTGGCTTCATATTTTATCTGTGTCTGAGAAGGAAAAAAAACCCCACTTTCTTAGCACTTCATGGTGCATTTGTCATCCAAATTTCCAACCACAGATTTGAACTTTTCTGAGGAAACTTCGAACGTGCTACTATTTTCAGAAAAAAATATGTAATCAAGTACAATAATAAATGACATGTATTATCTGCTGAGCTATATTTGCCACATTTTTTTTTCCAAGAGTAGCGCTTCCTGAAATCTAAGACTGGTTCCACTGGAATTGTGCCTTAATTTTTTACTGTTTAATAATGTACAGCCCTCCTTTACAAATTATATTTTTATAAGTCTTTGAAAGGGTTCTGAAGATTCATTAAGCAGTTTAACCCAGTATTTATTAGTACGCAAACCTCACCTTTTCAGTTTAAAGATTTTACTGGTTTCGGTTATCACTAATTCTTAGTCTTTTGGATGGACTTTATTATGTCATAGTTAACATAATAAAATCAGTCACCTGTCCATGTCTGAGTATTCCAGCAGCAAATTGTTCTTGTATACTCAACTGTAATACCAAGACTTTGAGGTTTGGCAGCAGGATAGCCTGTGCCACGAACATATATTTTGCTGCTTGAGTAAAATCTGCTCCAATTCTGTTATGCTGGAAGCATTCAAAGTACACAGGTAAAATTACAGAAATACAGGTACAAAATCACTTTAATTTGGTATGTAAATTCACTTAGTACTGTATATGTACTGGATCATGCTCTTGCTCAGGGCTGGACAGGCCTTTTGCTTCAGAGGGTTTGAGGGCTGCTTTAATTGGGGCTTGGATGTCTGTACTGGTAATGTGAAGGAGAAAATTGATGTATTTCAGTGCAGACAGATAGAGAAGTGAGAAGGGTTTGGACAAGAGTCTGTGGTGGAACCGTATTTGTGGCAGGCTGGGACTTGAGAATAAACTTTTGGTTTGTGGTGGAAAAATTGGCTAATGTAACTAGAAATGAAAATGATTTAGGTGTGAAAAAAGACAAGAAACCAGGAGGCAAGAGAGAGCTGGAATTTAGTTGGATGGGGTTGCTGAGGTTGATGATCTGAGGCTGAAATACTAGAACCAGTTAAGTAAAGAATGATCTGAGAGGTTTGAAGAACAGAAAAAGCGCTCAAGCAGAGCAAATCTAGCACTTGCTGGGCAGAGAAATACAACCAGTGGAATAGAAATGAGAAATCGCATGGCTGAGGGAGGGTGCAGGGCAGGCGGGCAGACAGCTGAGATGAGTCTGCATGCTGATGTTAGGAGATGCTGAGTATGAAGCTTGGGAAAGATCTGAGAAGCTGGAATCATGAACAGCATAAGCTACTGAGCTTCTGAGAGTGGTTTTAACAGTTCCAGGTGCTACCTCCTCTGAATGATTGCCTTGAGATTCTATATTATGAAAGTGGTGGGGTTTTTTTATTTTTTCATGAAATGAAATAGATGGCAGATCTAATTCCAGTATAGAAAGCGTGTTTCCCAGGTGTAAAATGGCAATAATAACAGTACTATTCCATCCCAGAGGAATATTGTGAAATTTTCTAATATTTGTAAAGCACACTGACCCTGTCATGATCTTTAAAAAAATTAAGTGAAAATAAAGAAGACCTTTGTGAACATGAGTAGTTAACACTTTTACAACACTAAACAGAATAAAATGCTGCATAGATACTATAAAACTCAATTTTTTAATGGGCTGGAGTGCTCCTTATTGAAAACTTGGTAGTAAGAACAGTAGCATGGGTAATTTTTGGGGATACGAATGGAACAAAAAGCAGATCAAGAGAATTGAGTTCGATATATTGCCAGCTTTGGGCTGAATATGAGATTTCAGTTGACTGAGAAAACCAGGTGCAAATAATTTGTGACAGCAAGAAATTCTATGTGAGCATTAGTTGTTGGAAAAGGAATTGACTGTGCGGTATTCTGCTAGGATAAAAATGGGCAAACTGAAATAGATTTATTTATCCATGCTTGCCTGAGGTAAAGTGCCTGTGCACTGTGTTAAAGAGTTTGGGTAGAGGTGAGTTATTCTTAAACCGTGGAGAAAACGATCCCCAGTTTGACTGAAATAATGGCAGGATAAAAGGTCGTATGTGCTAAATTGCACTTCCCTGGGTATTTTTCTTGTCCCTACGCTTTTTGTCTATCTTCTTTTGAGGGTTAAAGAGATGGTTAAAATATATACTATCTCTGTACCTGAGTACATAATACTGTTTCAGCTCTTTACCCCACAAAACACATGAAAACATAAACAGCTGGTGCAGTAAACCCCACAGTCTTTTTTTTTTTTTTTTTTTTTTTCCCCCCTCCAGTCATCTAGCTCCATTATTGGAGTTTCTTCCTGGCATATGTACTTTGGTATCCTCCAAAAGAATAGTAGGTGTAGCTGCAGTTTTTATTTCTGTAAAATACTGTAGAAGACTGTAAAGATGCTGCATAGACAGACACCTGTGAAACGGGGCTTGTGGGGTCGGTGTGTTGTGCAGCCATTTAACAACCAGCACGACCCTGAGTAAGGTTGTTGTTGGCAGCTGTACCAATGCAGTGTGACTGCTTGCTCAGCTCCTATACGCTGAGGATGGGTAACAAGCTCGTTGTATGGAGATGGCCAGATTTCATTAAGTTGGAATAAATGTTTAGGCACATAGAATTGCTTATGTCTGTTAACATCAGTTAAACGAGCAGCAGTTAAAATGAGTAGCAAATTTAAAAAAAAAAAAAAAGAGTGAAAATTAAATCTTCCCAAATTTTAAAGTTCCTAAATTGGGGAGATTAAATTTGTTTATATTAAGTATTTTTTATTGGTTTAGGAACTATAACCTTTTTGTGGAGAGCTAGATTTTTATGAATGCCTTTTAAACATCTATTTTATGTGATCTTGCCGTTTTCTTTTTTTCTTGAAAAACATTAATACCCTTTACCTGTAGTAGAGACCCCAGAAATGTGATTAAATCTTTGAAAGGTATGAGTCATAGGTTGATTTTTTTTTTTTTTTTTTAATTACACAAAAGCTTAAATATCAGCCCAGTTTTTCTGCTGCTGATCTTAAAAGTAATTTAAGGTAGATGGCAGATTGCAAGCATTTTTTTTAAGGCTTCTAGTGAGTAAAGTATATTTCCAACTCATCGGCTTGATTTTTGGATTGGTATTGTCAGACAGCGAATACCTTCCTCTCTCTATTGGGTATCTGCACTTACAGATCACTTTGAGATTAATTGTCCTGTGATGTGTATCTCAACCCTAAGGCACTTGCCTTTTTGTTGTGATATTTCATATTACTTAGTCTCCTTTGCCATTAAAATAGAAAATAGTTCCCCTACCTCTTGTCCCAGGTGTTTTACAATCACTGCCACTTGTTTTGTAGCTCGCCCTTAACTAACTCGTATATCTGCTTCTCATTTCACTGAGATTGGGATATTGTTTAAATAATTGGAATTTAAAAATAACTGATTAGCAACCCCAGGTTCCCCATGGGGAACACTTTAGAATAATTATTGGTGTTATTTCAGCACTTTTGGCATTATTCCTTATTTGGAGTTTTCTTAAGAACTTGGAAGGTGATTTGTTCTCTCCCTCCTTATCCATCAGTTCTTCACTAGGGTAGGTAGTTTCAATTTACAATAAAACAAGGCAGGTAGACTAGGAGTAGAAGGTTGGGGAAGTTTGTTTAATAGATTGAGGTACATACCATGAAGAAGCAGGTTCTCTGTAGAGTCAAACCTGAAGCTTTTCTGTGTTCCAGTCATATTGCATATCTAGTGGACTGTGCAAGTCAGCAGTGAAAGGGAGCTGTGATTTCTTTCCTTGATAGACATTTACCTGTAAGGTGGGAGCGCATTCTGGTCTAGTGGGATCCAGAGGTTGGAGTTTAAGGAAGATGCTGTTCTTGATGCAGAAATAAGAAGAAACACTTAGGTCTTACTACTTGCAGTACTGATTCCTGGCTATCTGAGTCACTGTACTGGGTTGTATTGTGCAAAATAAGTGTGATAGCTCTTAAATGTGTAAAAGTGCTATCATTTGAGTGTATGACTTTTTTATAATATTGTATTCATGCTACAATTGTGACGGCATCGGATTGTCAACTAGAAAGTGTTGGAGGTGCATCTGTTTTCAAAAGGAGATGCAGAATACCTTTCAGGCTACAGTTTGGTACATTGGATTTTAGTTTCTGCTGGTGTTGGTATAATTTCCAGTTGTGTGCAATCGCCTTCAGCGATATTGCTGTGCTAGCGTAATGGGTATGTGATACATCATGAGACACTATTTTTTAATATGTACTGTGAAGTAAAACTAGTTGAACATCAAAAATTTAAGCTACTGTCATCATAAATATTATGAGTTGTCTTGTGGCAGTCAATTTATTGTATTTCTATGGTTTAGATCCAAAATGAACATCTTTCGAATAAAATTGTTTGACAACACAGCCACTGAGTAGTGTAAACATATTGGGGAGAACTTTTACAAACATTGGACTTGGTCTTTTTTCTGTATGTTAGTCATTTCTGTGCATTCCTTAATGTAACAAATACCTGCAAAGGAAAGTTATAAGAAAATATTTATTACTCTGAAAGCACGTGTGTTATTACATTTGAGATTCTTCAAGAAAAGTTCATGCTGCAAGGACAAATTTAAGGGCTATTGTATTCTCAGGGTCAGCACCAAAACTGTTGTTATAAACCAGATAACTCTGGTTCCTTGCAAACTTCTCTTTTTTTGTTGTTTTTGTTTGTACTCATAATTAATGATAATGTCATCTTAGCGATGAGTTTGCAATAGCTTCTTTAGGTTATAGCAGGTAAAATACGGATGAGGAAATGAATCTTATATCTGCATTATTTAGTGATACGAGAATGAACATCTACAGCTGTGTTCTTGAAGCAATTACAAAGTTTCGTTTATACAGTTTCATGGTTGATTCAACCAGATGAAAAATTATGCTATTGCCAGCAGGGATGGCGATGCATTCCCTCCCTCTTCCCCTAGTGCTAGCACTTGTAATTATGTTGCCACAGGCTAAGCTGGATCAGCCTTACCTGGCTGAAATCAAGCACAGGAAGAAAAATAAATAAATACAAAGAGAGTAATTTTCTACTGGGTTAGTTCCAGGCTTATGGTGAGAGATACCAGACTCTTAGAGTTTCCAGACTCTTAGAGATAAGTATCTCAAACCCTTTAAAAGAAAGGATAGTGTATTTCTGAAGATCAAACTTGATTTGAGCATGGAAACAGTGAGATGCAATCGCACTGCAATCTTGTAATTTATATAAAATGTATTTCTTAACTGGAATCACTGTCCTACAGCACGAAGCAAGATTTTTCCAGTGTGATCTCAGCTATGGGTAGCCAGCAAGAATGGATTTAGAAACTTGATGAGTAGGAGCATTTTGTCCTTTAACATACTGCTGTATGTAAAGCATAGGAGTTTTATCATTATATTTCACTATCCTACATGTTTGCAGTTGATGTAGTGGTTAGTGTAGTTAGTTAAAACCAAAGAGGCTTTGTGTTTCCAAAGTACATACTCCTTCATGCACTACTTGTTATAAAGGTATTTCCATTATGCTTTGAAGTGTTTGGAGGATGTTGTGGATTGCTTACGAGGCTGATGAGAATTTGTTCCAAAGTTTGACTGTTGATTGCTACAAGGTAGTTTTAATTTAGTGAGAGAAGACAGGTGTGTCTTCCTCTTTTTCTGTCTTCTGTCTCACAGCATATAGATATAGATATCACCATTTTAGTCTAGCTGCTCTTCTGTCTTATTTTAATGGCTTCCAAATATTAATATTATAAACCAAACTATTATTTGGCATCTTTCACTGTTGTCTCTGTGCATAAACATACTGCAGCAAAGAGGTATGCTAAATGTGGCTGGATTTTATGGCTATGTAGACCAAATGTTATGCATGACCTAGGTCCTACACCTCCGGATTTTTTTCTCTTTTGGCAGACCTTCTACCATTTCTTCTGTCCTTGCCAGCAACAGTCTAGGCTAAGCTGCTCGAGTTATGCTCCATATGAATTCTTTTTCCTTCTACATCTGACAGTTCTGCCTCTTAGCCATTTCCAAGACTTTATGCGCACCTCTTCTGTATTTCCTGTGTTTCAAGATTTACATTTGGATTGAAATCTGATCTCTGACACTGTTTTGTAGCGAGAGCAGGAAGGAAGCTTGCATTACCCTTGTGGGAGGAGATGTCCTCGCCTCCAAGCGTGTGCAGAGAGTTCTCACGAGTGTTTTTTCTTATGCTTTCTCCTATTGCGCAAGTGTATAAATAATTAGACTAAGAGACTAACTAGACTAAAGACTAAAAGATCTAACACTTGCAAGAGTGGGTCCTCTGGGATAAAAAAATAAGTAAATAGAAATGGAATGTGCCGATTTCCATTCTCAGTTAAATAATACATTCAATATTGCTCCCCTGTGGGAACAGTTCTGCATCCTGTACTACCTATGGTAACTCTGAGGCAGTTAATACTCCCCAAGAGTCCTAGAAGAGCGGTGATGAAGGCTAAGTTAATTGTGCTGTTTGTACATGCACAGTGTTACTCATTTGGATGATGAATCTTTGACTTGTATCTTTGTGGAAATTCTTGTTTTGTTCCGTATGCTTTCTCTAATATTTTCACAGAAGACCAGCATTTGTTTTTTTTTGACTCAGAGATGGCTTACCAGCTTTTTTTGAGTATAGGTAAACCCGTGTCTTTCATACTTGAAAACCTGATTTTTAGACAAAGGAGGTTTTCAACCTTAATTTTTGGGTCTGTGTTGTGTTTACATTTTCCTTATTGTGGCATTTGTAACTGAAGTCTTAATTTTCAAACTGAAAACTATAAAATTTTAATATATGTTTATTTAGTAGGGTTTAATTTGCAACTTCGTAAGGGCTTTATTGAAAGAAGTCTTGAAAGTGTGTGGTATAGATGACAAATTCTTGTCTTGTTGCAAATGTATGATAATAAAATTCTTGCAAAGATCCTTAATTTTTTTTTTGCAGGAAAATGTTAATCAAACAAGTGTTTAGAAAATTATATTCAGAAATTTAAAATTTATACTTATTTTCTATCATTATAAATCCAATATCAGTGAATAATATGTGGAATATTGTCCTAGGTAAATTTCACATGCTATAATTTTGAGTAAAATAAATTAATTTTCAAGCATGGTTGATTCGAAATTTGACTTTTTGTTTTAAAAGGTGTGGAAGATGAAACAAGCTCAGTAATGCAATATCCAACACAGTATATTAATCAAGATCCTTATTTGCATCAAGACGATGACCAGCAGCAAGGATGGGTTTCTTGGGCTTGGTCTTTTGTTCCTGCTATTGTGAGTTACGATGATGAAGAGAACGATTCTAGTGGAACTAGTGATGGAACAACACTACATCAGCAGAAATCTCAGTCCCTCAAGGATCCAATTATTTCAATTGGGTTTTACTGTACAAAGGCAACAGTGACTTTTAAGGTAAGTATTTCTCTGTGTTGTATAGGATTTGTTTGGCTTGTTGAGAAAGTGCTTAAAGATTACCTGCATGCTTGTCTACTGTTTTATTTGAGAGATGAAATATTACAGTAATGAAGAACAAAAAATGTGAATGTTGAAAGTTCCTCTTCCATCATAATGTATTGTTAATTACAGAGTGAGGTGGTTTTGCTATTTGAGGTGGAATTTGCATATGGAGATATTAGTTCTAAATAGGAACCACTTGATTTACTTAAATTATATTTTTTGATGGGAGAAAAAGCTTAAAAGGTTTTCTGTGGATGTCTGTTCCAGTATTCTACCCATCTAATGTTTATGTAAATATACTTCTTTATAAAAAACTTTTAGCTTCGTATAGTTTGTGAATTGGAAGAATGTTTTTTTCTATTTTTAAATTATAATACGTGCAAATATGAATTTAAATTGATAATGTTGAAATTATTTTCCATGGGTTGGAACTGAATTAAAGAAGGGATAAATTGCATGTTTACTCTGAGCTAAACTATGTATGTAGAAAAAGATTTAAGTATTTTCTGTTAGCAAACCATAAAATAGTTTCTGGGCTTCTCTCAGTGCCTTTTATAAGCTTGCAGAAGGGAATATGGAGAGCCTGAATAAGATACTGAGATGTACTGACAGAAATTAAAAATTAAGGTTCTGAATTAGCAAAATACTTTTTACAGGTGCCAGACTATATACACATAGAATTGCTTGCACAACTATAATAGAAAGTTGCTCTTAGTTTTGTAATTAAACATATATTAGATCAAGGCTAGAACTCTTTGGAATAGGAACTAATACTATTCCTATGAGCAGCAGAATATAACTAAGGTTGTGGGTTTGTTTTTTTTTTTTTTTTATGACTTCCAGCGTTTTGGATGAACTGCAATACTTTGACAGAATTGTAGAATAGTTTGGGTTGGAAGGCAACTTTAAAGCTCATCTGGGCCAACTCCCCTGCAATGATCTTCAAGTAGATCAGATTGCTCAGAGCCCCATCCAACCTGACCTTGAATGTTTCCAGGATTGGGGCATCTACCACAGAGTCACAGAATGGTAGGGGTTGTAGGGGCTAGAAGGGACCTCTGGAGACCATCTAGTCCAACCTACCCAGCAAAGCAGGTTCACCTAGAGCAGGCTGGACAGGAACGCATCCAGGCAGGTTTTGAAAATCTCCAGAGAAGGAGACTCTACAACCTCTCTGGGCAGCCTGCTCCAGTGCTCTGGCACCCTCAAAGAAGTTTTTCCCCATGTTGAGATGGACTTTCCTGTGTTTCTATTTGTGCCTGTTGCCCCTTGTCCTGTCACTGGGCACCACCTCTCTAGGCAACCTGTTCCGGTGTTTCACCACACTTATTATAAAAAAACCCAACAACTTTCTTATATTTGATCTATATATATCTGCCTGATGCAGGTGTAGGACCCTGCACTCAGCCGTGTTGAACCTTATGAGGCCCACTTCTTGAGCTTGACTAGGTTCTTCTGGATGGTATCCTGTCTCTCAGGCCTAGCAACTGCCTCACTCAGCTTAGTGTCATCTGCAAACTTGCTGAGGGTACCCTCG
The DNA here is from genome assembly GCA_033628505.1 of Tringa tobata. Lineage (NCBI taxonomy): Eukaryota > Metazoa > Chordata > Aves > Charadriiformes > Scolopacidae > Tringa > Tringa tobata. Next base: position 6,872,113 of record JAHREE010000563.1, read on the forward strand.
ACCGCCCTGTCTATCTCATTGATGAAGATGTTAAACAGTACTGGTCCCAGTACAGATCCCCGAGGGACACCACTTGTCACTGATCTCCATCTGTACATAGTCATTGACCACTACCCTCTGGATGTGGTCATCCAACCAATTCCTCATCCACTGAACAGTCCACCCATCAAATCCGATATGTCCATCAAACCCATATGTCTCTAATGTAGAGAGAAGGATGTTGTGTGGGGTTGTGTCGAAGGCCTTATGGCAGTCCAGGTAGATGACATCCATAGTTTTTACTTGTCCGCTGATATAGTCACTCTATCATAGAAGGCCACGAGGTTGGTCAGGCAGGACTTGCCTTTGGTGAACCCATGCAGGCTGTCTCAAATCATCTCCCTGTCTGCCCCGTGCCTCAGCATAGCTTCTAGGAGGGTCTGTTCTATGATCTTCATAACCCTTGTACAATGTTTATGGGCCTGATTATACACTCAATACCACCAGCAGCTGCCCGTTTGGCTTGTTATTTTTGCACAAGAGAGTGTTTTGAGTGGCTTCGTGGTTACTTTCTCTTAGCTTTTTTTCGTTTGGTGGCATAGCAGAGAATTTAGCTGCTCAGCAACTGACAGAAAGGTTGAGACAAGCAACTTTCACAGCTGCAGGCATTCTATGGGGAGGTTAATGTTTTAAACCTTCAGTCTCCTGGCAAATTTGGTTGCAAAATCTGCGGACATAAAGCGTCAACAGCCATTCAGTCATATTCTTTTGTGTCAGTCTGCTTCAGCCTTCATTTAAAAAAACTCAACATGCTAAAAATAAATAATGGATTTTTTTTTTTAATTCCTCCTTTAATTATCTCCCTGGGACATCACTTAAAAAAGCTGAACAACCAACCAAAACTCAAATTTCTCATTTATCATCACTCAGCATCTTCTTTCTTTTGTGCCTTGCCATACAGTAGTAATTCTGTGTCCTCTTTCCTCACATGAGAAAACTCATTAAAAATAATATGAACATCTCTTTTGAACAAGATTTGCTGGATTGGCCTTTCCTAATGTTTCCTTGGGAAGCTTACACATTTTATATTAGGAAGTGATAAAAAATACTTAAAATGTAACATCTTGCATTCTGTAAATTTAAAATTTGAAGTGATGTATGATACTAATATGGTGACGGTTAGGAGGAAAACAGAATTCATTGTTCTGCTTGCATGCAAAGAATGTATGGAATTAATTTGTGGTTCATATTTTGGTTAAAAAATAGGGTCAAGTTTCTGCATTAGCATTCTGAACAGTTGATATCATTCCAACTAAAAATCATGCCAAATTAAATGTAGCGTTTTCTAATAATTGTGAAAACGATTCTTGTAATGTCTGAGTTCTTTTAATCAATTAATTGCTTTTCCTCTACAATAATTGCACACAGCTGAAGGGTGATCAGTGATTTTTTTTTAATCCAATTTTCTTGGACATTTGGATTACAAAATTTTAATTTGAAACCACATCCATGTGTATCCACTCTTGAAAATAATGAGAGCTTATGGATATTTTTATATAAAAATTAGAATTTGAACTATTTAGGCTGCCTAACATAAACAAATATAAGTATTTTTCTTAATGCAGAACATAACACCTTCATTACTTTGTGCCTCTTTTCTCCTTTTTCCTTGCTGCAGGTTATGTTCTTTTTAACATGTGCATATGTGTTTCACCAATTTAAATTTTTGTATTGAAATCATGCAAGAAAGCAATTGAGAGAAACATGCACTTATATGACAATCAGAATGTTTCTCTAAGTTTATCATGCTGTTTGCTGGGAAGAATAAATAATGATTTATGTATTTTTACAGCAATTTCTAAGCTAATTTGATATTATGTTAATAGTGCAGCTGTGTATCTGTTTCATCTTTTCACATAGTTTCTCTTTAGGTAAGCAAACTAAAAATACTATAGTGGATTTAAGACTTTGTTATGGCATACTTCAACCAGAAGTTGAATATGAGAAGTTCTTATATGGATAATGTGTTACAGCTGTTTAACTGCACCTGTTTCCTGCTTGTTAATAAATTTTAGCCCATAATTTAATTTGTCTTCATCATTTCTGTATATTAATGACATTACTGCTGTTTAATACTAATATTGACTTATATAAGGTGTTTATCCTGTTGTTTCATAGCTCACTGAAATGCAAGCTGAAAGTAGTTATTACAGCCCTCAGAAAGTAAAATCCAAAGAAGTTATATGCTGGGAACAAGAAGGAACCACAGTTGAGGTAATTTTCCATTGACAGGGTTGTTTTTTTATTCATTATAAATACTGTAGTAAATAGTTACTAATGAAATATTTTGAAATTATTTCATTACTGATTGTTTGTGTTCTGCTATATTGGATGCGTTTATTGTAATAATCAAGTAGACAGAAATTCTCTAAATTTCTAGTGTTATAGACTTTAATCCCTTCCTTCTAAGTACACTGTTTGATTATCTTGCTAGTTATTAAAGCTCTAAATACATAAACCTAAACATATTTCGGTTTACTTTTCTGTATATTATCTAATTTTCATGGAAAAGAATTCTTCAAAATATCACTTCTTATTTTTCCTCACTAGGTCCTTATGAAAGGGGAACATTTCTTTGATTGCCAAATAGGCTTTGTTGGTTGCCAAGCTCTGTGCCTTAAAGGAATTATGGGAATTAAAGACTTTGAAGAGAACATGAATAGGAGTGAAGAAGTGAGTATATTGAAACAGCAGTTGACTTGCTGAAGAAGCAATATATTTTAGAATCGTCATAGAATAGCCTTCATAAAGAAGCCTTTAAATGTCATCTAGTCCAACCTCCCTTACCCCTTGTCCTATCTTAACAGGCCCTGCTAAAAAGTTTGGAGGGAGCAGGCTGGAACTTCAGCATTGTTTGAATAAAGTTACTCTGATTTTCTTATCTTCATTAATAATGAAATATACTCTTGAGGATTGCTACTACATCATTGGTGTGTTATGACAGAACTAAAACTGCTCCGTTAACTTGGCTGTGTTTTTTTTATTCCCTTGTTGCCTTATTATTTTCTGCTACCTCATGAAGGAGGCCTACTTCTTTAATTGCGGAGAAAATCTGAGTGCAAAAGGGATGACATACCTTACGAATTCACTGTTTGATTACAGAAGTCCAGAAAATAATAGCATTCGTGCAGAATTTATATTGGATGCAGCTCATCATAAGGTCAGAGAATTACATTTTTCTTAGAAAAAAATTTCTAATGCTCTCTAATGGATTTCTAATTATTATTTAGATCTGCGTACTATTAGAGGACTGATTTTCATTACTTTGTCATGTTTAACTGAGTCTTACTTTGCAGATGGCCAAAAGAAAGTAAACCTGTTTGTGTTTAAAAACAAAACCAAACCAAAAACACATCCAAAAGAAACCTCAAACTCCCCTCCTGCCCCAAAAACTGAATTAGTGTCATAGTTTCTAAAAGCATTAACTACAGAATACCTGCAGAGAAAAACCAGGGATATGAGAGAATGCTTGCAAAAGGTCAAGCTTTACCAGCAGATACTTCTTTAAACCCAACCAGGAAGTAGTTCAAGGTCTTCAAACTAAGAAGCGCTCTCTTGGAAACCAGATCTTGGGCAATGTTAACTTTATTGTCTTCGTGCTATATTTTTCTACTTAGAGGAAGTCTTGCTAATTCTGCCTTTGGTAGAGACAAGTTTTCAGTCACCTATAGTCTCTGTTTTGTAAATTGTGCAGTAAAACTTTATTGCCTGACTGTTTGCAATTACTAAAGACTGGATGTGGTGACCGAGGTGGTCCCTTCCGGGTGTGTTCATAGGTGGAGTTCTATGCTCTGTGTTTATTGTACAGGTAAGCAATTTCCAATTTTAAATATATCTAATTTCTTTTAGATTTTACTATTTTCACCTTTTTGGTACTACTGATGAAGTGTAATGCTGAAGAATCTCATTAAAAAAAAGAAATTAATTAGTGAAATCACAAAGTCTTTATACACATTCAAACATTTCCCATAGTGTGTTTTAGTTTTAAGCTTTACTCTTTCTTTAGCCTGTCTTTGATTTTTTTATGATTTGCCTATATTTTGGCAAGAGGGGAAGCAGTCTTGCTGTGTAATAAGGGATTATATAATATATAAATCGTAATGATGGCGTAAGTCCTAATAGGTTTCCTGCTATTTAAAGATAAAACCGCAATATTCCTTCAATAAAAAAGGTTAGAATGAATGATTTTGACTTTTCAGTATATTTAGTTAGGCAAATCTGTTGGATGCAAAAGGTCAAGTGAAGAATATTTACTCCATTAAAGGTACTAATTAACTAGATGTTATTGATGAATTGGTCAGCATGTCCACTGGAATTATGGATGTGCCTTTGTGTGGCCTCAAATAGAAGTTACATTACCTATCGGAAAGGTGAATTCTTTGGGATAACCTCTGTCCTTTGTTTTGATAAGCCTTTCCGTGTGTTGATGCACAAATCCAAACATGGATATATCTCTCTCATACCAACCTATCAGTTGGTAATCTCAAGATTCTTTCCTAATACAACGTTTTCTTTGTTTGCTTTGCTTTGTTGGTAGGAGACATACACAGAGATAGCTGGAATGCAGAGGTTTGGGGCTTTCTACATGGATTACTTGTACACAATGGAAAGCAACAGTGGCAAAGGTACCTTTTTTTTCTTTGTTTACCTGGTTAAATAATAGAAACAAAGACTTTTCATGCCCAGCTGGTCCTTGACCAACTGTCCTCCAACTTACCTTAGATTTAGCATCAGGTTCATTGTTAAAATGTTTTCATCTTCATTGATGTGTTTGAGATTGGCTGTTGATTGTTAGTGTTCTTATTTTTCCTGCATAAGTAATCACAATGACATCTTTCATAGTCAGTTACTAAACTGAAAATAAGTTCATAAAGCCTTTTTTTATCTTTTTTTTTTAAATGTTGTTGTCATTATTGACTTGGGGGGGATATTTTTTGAGAAACCTTAGTTGAAGAATGAAGTCGATCATCTACTTGGTGCAAAAGTTGAAAAGGACTGTCATTTTCTCCTGTGAAGAAAGTGTAAGAATGAGAGATAGTGTGGAGAATTAATTGTTAAATATACATATCGGAACAATTTTGTGAGCAAATATTAGCCTAAACCGTGCACACATAGATATTGGCTAATTCTAAGTAATTTTTGAGACTCCTATCAATTATTTTCTAAATCTGAGAAAATACAGTGAATTCAGTGCAGTAACTATATCTACTTTTGTGTGTGTCACAAAAGCAAGGATAAAGGAGTTAGTGTCAGCAAGTAACATGTATATATTTTTATACTGATATTCTTATCATGAATTCCAATGTGATTTCCCCCCACCCCTGGTAAGATTGTCGTCTGCAGCTGCTGTTCTGCAGCTTAATTTCCTAACTAATGCTTTCTTCCCCACCTGTGTGTTTATTATCATGAATACTAATCCTGTGGGCAGCTGTTGGGAACGTCCTGCTATTTTGTGACTGAATGTTTATCTGTCGTTGCTAACCAGTCAACTCATCTGGGGTGTTTTGCATGGTTTTGTTTCTATGTAAGAAATAAAGAAATATTTTTATATCTTTCTATGTAAGAAATAAATGATGCTATTTCCATTGACAGTAGAGGGATACACTAGGTAATTTAACAGTTCTTTCCTGGCCCTGAGTCTTTCCTCTCTGTACTGTGAGTGTGACGTGAAGCTGAGAAAATGTATATTAAGTCAAGGTCCTACTGCAGTCTACTACTTGTCTCAGTGAAGAAATAATTGTTTATTGCATGCAGAACATTTATGTAGAGAAGTTGAAGACCTAGGGTAAGCTTTATCTCCTTCTTGAATTTTGGTATGGAAATTTGAATATGCAAAGATTATTTGATTGTGAGGAAAAATTGCTTTTGTGGGATATTTTGTTTTATTTCTCTGAATGCACAAGGAATTTAATGACATATCTTATTCTGACTGTAAGTAATCCATTTCAGAAATTGCTGAACTCAGAAACATTTTTTTGTTTGTTTGTTTTCCTCCAAGCCAGGATACTGATATTTTTTGAATTCCTTTTCCCCTCCTCAGCTTCTCTTCTGTTTCTATCGGTTTGCTTTCTCAGGGCCTTGGCTTTTATTTCCTGCATCACTCACCAGGAGAACACCTCACAAAACGTTGCTTGGATTCCTGTTGAGTCTTGCTGTCTGCTTTTATTTCAGTAGTACTCCTCTAATTTCAGCTACCTGACTACATAAAAGAATGAATAGAGTAATTAATTTTTAAGCTAATGCTTTAAATGGGCGTTACAGCTCTAGAATGAAGAACTTAAAACCTCAAATATTCAAATAGTTTTGTTCCTCAGAAGAGCAAATACGACATTTTCTGCTGGCTGTTTTCTACCTTATTTTTCTGTATTGTGAGTCAAGTATGTAATTATTAAATAGAACATGATCAAGGAAGTGTAAATTATTTCATTTAAAATGAAGATGTAAATACCCTAAGATTTTGAAAACAATATAAATCTTGATGCATTTAAAAAATGTGATATTTATATGAAAGTATTTATGTAAAAGTTTGTTTTACTATTTTTTGTTTTGACATTAAGTATGTTTTTATTTACAATCAGTGCACACCACCTTCCCTTAAAAAACTTAACCCAACTTAAGTTATGGGAGGCTGTTATTGTGATTGTAAGATTTTTATCTGACAAGGCAATTTTGGTTTGACACCTTCTTTGCCCCTTTAACCTTTCCCGAAGCCTATACGATTACTGATTAAACCACAAGAGCCTCAAGGATAACATTAACCTCAGGAGTTTCACCTGTCACTTATAGAAGTACATTAATCACTTTTAGTATTTTGAATGAAGACAAGATAGATAGTCATGCACAGTAGTTTTATTTTGAAATTCTGCCTGTCCTTCCCTCCCAACTTTACTTTTCTATTTTTTGTGTTGTATATCAATACAAAATAGTAATTTCCCTAAAACACTGTATAGGCTATCAGTTCCTCAATACTGATTTGCATGACCTACAGAACTAATGGGGTGTATTTTTGAAATTACATTGTTTTTATAATGTGTACCTGTCTGTTGTGGTGGCAAGTTTATTATGCAACACCCTCATTTTAAGTTGGTGGGTTTTTGTTTGTTTTTTTTTGTGGTTTTTTGGGTTTTTTTTTGTCAGTTAGAATTAGACTTACGGTTTATGGGAAACTGAATACTCCATGATCAGAAATTATTTTCCTGTATGCATCTGCGAAGTTTCAAAAGTAACCTGTGATGAGCTACTTCTGTAGAACCAACAGATTTTTCTATCACATTCTCTTTGCATTTAGTTAAAATTTCATGGAAGTATTCCAGAAAGTGGTTTCTGTAAATGCTGTCACTTCAATATATTATTCATATATATGGAATATATACTAATGAATTTGTTTTTTTCTTTTTAAAAAAGGTAGTCTGTTACTATTTCTAAAGGCTTTTGGCCATGATATTTTTTATGTGAGGTTATGTTTTTTTACACTTCTTAGTAGGGTTTATCTGAACTGGATACTGTGTAGAAATGGAAAGAAAAAAATCTGTGTTAATTGCATATTAAATAAAGCACACCCTGACAGCAGGCCACGTGCCTGCTTTACCTCCTCAGTGAACGGAAGGAAGGGTCAGTCTGGGTTATGACAGTACAAGTGAGTGTGATTCTCGTCACTGTTCTAGCCTGTGTACCAGCAGCTAGCATTTCAAGGGACCATATCTGTAGTTTCCTTGCAAGCACACCTTTTCCTTGATTATTTGGGATGGATATCTTTGTGGTAAACTGTAGAAAGTTTGGAACAGAATGGCTGTCGTTGGCACCTGAGATTAAGCTGCCACAGAAGTTTGGAGACAGTTTGGACACCTTCAAAGACTCACAGGCTTGAGAAGTTGTGCTGTGCTTGGAGGTGGGGCAGAATCTTGCCGTTTGCTCTGCATTGAACAGGAATAATGCTTGTTTAAATATGTTAAACTAGTCATGGTTTATTTATGTATTGAATTTACATTGTTGTATTTTCTCTATGTTTATGTCTGCGATCACAGGATTTGAAACAAAAGTAGCTGATAAAAAATTTTACTATGTCCGGTTGTTTGGTGTAATTTGTTTTTATTTATAAAACTCCTTGTAGTTTCTGGGAACCAGCAAGACCTTTCTTCAGCAAAGAGTGAAGATTTTGGAAGTGTTCAAGAGATGTCTACAAAGAGCCTCATTGTGGGCCCACTCAATCTTCGATTGGATAGCAGTGCGGTACACCGGATAATGAAAATGATAGTTTGTGCTCTGGAACATGAATATGAGCCATACAGCAGAACCAAGCCAGGTTTGCCCCTATTGCTTATACTCAAATACACAGAGTTAAACCAGACCAAGTTCAGTGCTCTTGAAGGTGCAAATTCCAAATAGTTAAACTCTAAATTTGTCAGGGGATTTTATGAGTCCAAAAAGCAAAATTTGGAATAAAGATAAAATTAATCACAGTACCCCCATCAGTGTTGGATATACCTCAATAATTTCAGACACTTTGGAGGCCATTTGTTTCAATCATAAGCCTCTTGTTAAGTAAGGAGGGTTTTTTTCATTGATAACTCTAGCTTAATGTTGGAGTCTTAGAGAAGGAAGCATCCCTGTTGGTATGTATTTATTAGTTTGAAATAATAGTTATACAGGATAAAAATGAATGGGTACAGGCTATGGTAAACTGTTAAGATGAGTTTCTGAAAAAGAACTATACACATTTCAAAGTAAGGAAAATCCAGTTACGGTTGCATTTAGCCTTAGGTAGAACCAGTGTGCAATAAAATTCCTAACTATTAAGAGGGGGGAATGCTTTCTATTTTTTGCCTGTCCCTAGCCATTTCTGATACAGCAACTGTGGGAGTTATTTTATATATTTTAGTCAAACATATGTAATCTTGATTTATTGTAGATATTATGGATGGAAATAGAACTATGCCAAGTTCAGAAGAAGTAGCATCATTGGAGGAATACATTCCCACTCGACTTACAACATTCACTGTTCTTAAGTGTACAATTATAATCCCAGTGGCAGAATTCAATTTACTAGACCACTTGATGCCAATAATCATGGGTGAAAAGGTATGTATGCACAGATATTTATTCAGTTCTTTATATTGGCATGTGCTTTTTCTTACTGGGCTGTTATTCCATGTACCAGATGTATTACTGGGTTCCAAATGAGTTTGGTGCCCGTGAGCCTGCCCTTCAGATACCTAAGACAAGTGGTGTCACAGTCACTAGCTGGACTTGTAAACTGAAGGTGTCATGTACTGGTAGGAAAAAAAAAAATTGGAAGAAATAAGATTTTAAATCATCAAGCAGATTAAAAAGAAGTTGCTCTGACTTGAAGTTTTTTATATGGGAACCTTTTGATCAGAAGAGTAAATGTTATCATTTTGCCATGCATGTTTTCCCAAACTTGAATAAGTACAAAATCTGAATACATAGGCTCACTAGAGATCTCATAGATGTTAACAGCCAGCTTGCTCTGTACTAGTTCCCGCCAGGACACCAGCAGGACTCTGACTGTTACTGAGCCAGATGGCTGAGTGACTAGCTCAGAGAGCCAGAAATGACATTTTCTAACTTCCTTGATTTGTTTTATCTTCTGAATATATGTAGTAGAACTCCATCTAAAGAATCCTGTGGTGGTTGTATTCCTACAGGACTTCTTCCTCATCGCACAAAGCTGAGGAACTGTAGGGATGCATTAGTGTTTTGTAGTGAAGACTTGCAGTAGGTTTACCTCTTGTGGCGGAGTCTGCAAGGAATTTTATGGATAAGGGAAGAGACAGGAAGAGGAGGGGAGAAAAAAAAATCAATTCTTGATTGAGTTCCATTTCTAGGAATTTTCATGTGATATTAAACACTTCCAATGTATTTTTGACAAGTGGATGCTACATGCTCCTTGTACTTGTAGACAAACTCTTTTAGTGGGATGTATTTTGTGGAAGTTCTCAGTATTAGTGAATTATTTTTGTATCAACCTTTCTTTTCAGTGACAATTTTGTCAGAAATGGAGGTGAAGTTGTATATTCTGAAGGGATTGTGAAAGTAACCGTATTAGTATTTGTGAAGCATGTAAGAAAGGTGAAAATGTTTGACCTGCCTTTCGTAAACCCATGCTGACTAGGCTTGATCCCCTGGTTGTCCATTATATGGTTTGTAATGGCACTCAAGATGAGATGCTTCATGATCTTCCCTGGTACCAAGGTCAGACTGACAGGTCTGTCATTTCCTGTATCCTCCTTTCTGCCTTTTTTATAGATGGGTGTTACATTTGCTACCTTCCAGTCCATTTGGACCTCTCCAGTTAGCCATGACTTCAGGTTGCTCCAGGGACTGTCCAGTCAAGTGCTGAATTAGCTCCAAGGATAGAGATTCTATAAAAAGCAATTACCTCACGGTACACTTTTGACAAGAGTCTCGCTCCCTCTTCTCTATATTGTCCCAGCAGGTAGCTGTAGATAGCAGTTGGATCTCCCTTTGGCCTTCTCCAGGCTGAATGATTCCTGAGAGAGAGCTCTTGTGCTCCAACCCTCTAACCACTTTGGTAGCCCTCCAACGAACTTATTCTGATATGTCCATGTTTTTCTTGTACTGGATACAGTACTTCATTTCGATGGATACTATCAAAAATGTAGTTGGATGTGTAAAACTGCAATATTTATTTTTTTTGAACGAGATGTCTGGCATGACTGTGAATACATAATATATGACAGCATAAAGGTTAGATCAGCATGAGTTTAGTATGGTGACAGTGCTTTGGAGTGATAAAAATGTAAGCAAATATTTTATAGAACAAAATATTTTGGCTTTGCATATTCTTGTAGTGGGTTGACCTTGGCCAGCTGCCAGGTGCTCATGCAGCTACTCTCACTTCCCCTCCTCAACAGGACAGTGGGGAGAGAATAGGATGGGTCGAGATAAAGAGCAGAGGATGGGTCGAGATAAAGAGCAGGGGATGGCTTACTAATTATCATTACTAGCAAAACAGACTTGTGGAAAATTAATTTAATTTATTGCCAATTAAAATATATTTGGGTAGTGAGAAACAAAGACAAGAATCAAAATAGCACCTTTCTCCCATATCCCTTTTTCCCAGACTTAACTTGACTCCTTCATTCCCTGATTCTTCTTTCATCCCCGCGACACAGGGGATGGGAAATGGGAGTTGTGGTCGGTCTGTAACAGCTCGTCTCTGCCACTCCCTGTTCCTCACGCTTTTCTCTGCTCCAGTGGGATTTCTTCCCACAGTCCTTGAGGAAAAAATCTGCTCCAGTGTGGGGTCTTCACAAGGCTGCAGTGTCCTTCAGTGCATATCCACCTGCTCCAGTGTGGGTATCTGCGCAGGATGCAGCGTGGATATCTGCTCTGGTGTAGTCCCTTCCACGGGCTGCAGGGAAATGGCTGCCCCACCAATTGGGAAGTGCTACAAGTACTAAATGTGCTGTGTCCCTTGCTAAGGGACAGCAGTTCAGGACTAGTGGCTTCTGCATGCCTCCAGCATAAAATTAAAATCTTCACACTCTGAAGCTGTATTCTGAGGGGTAATTGAATAAATTCTCTGAATGTCAGTTGATGGTGGAGAATAATTAAGCACTTAACTCTTTCACAAGTGTACCACAGAAAATCAGGAAAAGGAGGAAGAGGTTGTTCTTTATTCTAGAACATGAACTATGTTCACTTAAATCAGGAACAGTTTGTTACTAAACTTGTTCTAGAAGCTTTTAACTTGAAATTGGTAATTCATTAGTGAAGGGCCTACAGAAATATGTAGGAAAATAGAACTAATTTGGTTTCTGGGTTCCTGGTGTTTCTATCGCTGAGCAAGTAGCTCAGTTAAGGCCTAGTGAAGCTTTCACTTTTGTCCTGCTTTGAAAAATCTTAGCAAGTTTACATGAATATTGGCCAGGAAGGTCAATAGCATTCTGGCTTGTATCAGAAATAGTGTGGCCAGCAGGACTAGGGAAGTGATTGTCCCCCTGTACTCGGCAGCAGTGAGGCCACACCTTGAGTGTGTGCTCAGTTTTGGGCCCCTCACTACAAGAAAGACATTGAGGTGCTGGAGTGTGTCCAGAGAAGGGCAATGAAGCTGGTGAGGGGTCTGGAAAACAAGTCTTATGAGGAGAGGCTGTGGGAGCTGGGATTGTTTGGCCTGGAGAAAAAGAGGCTGAGGGGAGACCTTACAGGTCTCTACAACTACCTGAAAGGAGGTTGTGGCGAGGTGGGCGTTGGTCTCTTCTCCCAAGTAACAGGCAATAGGACAAGAGGAAATGGAGTCAAGTTGTGCCAGGTTTAGATTGGATATTAGGAAAAATTTCTTCACAGAAGGTGTTATTAAGCATTGGAACAGTCTGCCCAAGGAAGCGATGGAGTCATCATCCCTGGAGGTATTTAAAAGACATGTAGATGTGGTAGCTTTGGCAGTGTTAAATTTACAGTTGGACTAGGTGATCTTAAAGGTCTTTTCTGACCTAAATGATTCTATGGGCTACAGGGGAACATCTGCTCTGGTGCTTGGAAGAACCACCTCCTCCCCCTCCTTTTCTGACCTTGCTGTTTGTATTGTTGTTTCTCTTTTTTTTCCCCTCAGTCCTCTCAGCTGGTGTGGCTTTTTGTCTTGTCTTAAATATGTTTCCACAGATGTGCCACCAGCTTGGCCAAAGGGCTCAGCTGAGGCCTGTGGTGGGGCTGTTGCAGCACTAGCTGGAACTGGCTGGAAACAGCTGTGCCCAGCACGGGGCAGCCCCTGGTCTCTCCTCACAGAGGCCACCCCTTCACCTCCCTGCTGCCAGCACCTGGGCACTGACACCCAAGACAATTATAGATTAAAAAGTTTCTACATAAATTTTAAACTTTGTAGAAATTGTTTTGGAAAGATTTGAGGACTCACATTGGAATGGCCTATGGTCGTTATATTTGTAAACAGTTTATTACATGTACATTTGCTTGTGTTTGTGTGTGGGAGGTAAGAATATGTAATTATGCTAGATAATTACTCTGTAATGTAATAACTGCACATTTCCCCCCCCTCCTCTAGAACTTAAGCGGACTGTTAAATACTACAAGCTTCCAGCCTTTGCGGCCTTTACCTTCTGTCCGAATTTTGGTGGATAAGGTTAACCTCGAGCACTCGGTGCCGATGTACGCTGAACAACTGGTGCACATGGTCAGCAGCCTCAGCCAGCCATCAGACAACCTGCTTCATTACTGTTACTCTCACTGCTATCTGAAGGTAAAAGAAGGCTTGAGATCTGTTTCTTCTTGCGATGTGCTCAGAAAAAGTTAATATAAGTGTAGATAATCCTATGTGTTAGCAGGTTTCTTGAGAGAAAGTTTTCAGCTTATCTAAAAGGATGTAAACACATCTCACAGAATGTTGTTGTTTGGGATTGCTGCTTCTGACCTGAGCCAAATGTTTTGTAATATAAATGGAAAACTTCACATTAGGAAACTATGCAAACTGAAGCCCCAAGGTCTTTCTGGCAAGACTGAGTTAAAATAATTTGGGAAGAAACCTTTCACCCCTTCTAGGATAATGCCATAGAATATGTAGATTGTAGTGGATTACGCTTAGAAACTTGATGGGATATTATGAGGAAAAAACAGCACTCCTACTAGTATTGATAGAGCAAAACCATGATAGTGAAGGTATGCAATCAAAACCTGTTGCCAAGCATTTTCACTTGTTTTCATTATAAGAGGAAAAACTTCTGAATGTTACAGATCCATTGTGTGTGGGGAGTTCTCGTTGTGAGGTTGGGGCAAGTTTAAGAAGGTACTGAAAAATTGCTTTGAGATTTAGTTGCCATTTGCTGAGATTTTAGTAGAATGAAAAAATAAAATCTCAAGCAGAGTTTTAAAACAGGCCTTCAACCTTTTAGCTTGTGCTCAGGCAGTTTGAAACCTTTTGGAGTGCAACTAAAATGTAAATATTTACTACTGGTACTGTTAATTTTGCTAAATTTTTCAGTTATCCATTCAGTTCCATGCTGCTATCTTAATAGAGATTTAAACGATGAAATTCTTATTATCTACATAAAAAAAACTCCACCAGAAATACATGACAAGCTTTGTTTTCTCTGAAAACGTTACCTTCTGTCACATTTAAAGTGTTTGGATGGTGATTTTGCAAGTCATCTGTATGTTTTTCAATTTGAGGGTTGTTTTTTTTTTTTTTCTATTCAAAAAGCTTTTAGCAGCTGTTTGATCACTGTTTGCAAAATGTGGACTACAATTTTGATTTTATAAAGTTTATTTGCTAGGTGAATATAGACCAAAGTGTTCAGTTCTTATGTGAATGGTGGTACAGCATGTTAAAAAGTCAACTCTACAACCATTTATTTTCTGTATTGAACAAGGAAAAATCATAAAACCCAATTGTGATGAACCCTTCTTTACATGCTCTTATTAAGAAATAAAGCTGTGAAGAAAAGCTTCTCGTTTCCTTAAATATCACTTTTTTTTAGGCCCATGTTGTTTTAATTGCAAAAAGTGATTTTATTAATTTTATTTGCAAGGCAGTGTGCAATTGGCAGATTTAAAGGATATAGACTAATATATTCTAGTTGGTGAATTATAATTCAGTGTTTTTTTAAAATTCAGCAGAACGTCAACTTTTTTTGAGTGAAGCAAAGATTTTTCTCCGTATTCCTACTGGGACATTTATTTTAGGTAGATTTTTCTAGCTTTTTGTGTTTGGGGGAAAAGGCATTCTCTAAAATTAATACACAATTTGTTTCATACTTATTAAGTATATTTAAAAATATGTATATTATGATATAAAAATAATTGAAAGTGATTTTGTCATGTGATAGTATACACTCTGACCAAATTAATTTGTTTCAGATATTTGGTTTTCAAGCAGCACTGACTTCTTTGGATAGTAAAGGATTGTACTGCTTCCCTGTTCCAGTTATTCCCTCATTCAGTACTGCTGTTTATGGCAAGCAGATCAAGTTTCCCAAATATTGGTAAGCATTAAGCATGTACAGTGTACTTAAGTAATATAATCAACTAGTTTTGTGTTTCTAATGAATGGTTTAAAAATTATGTGCTTCATATATATCCCTAAACTCCTCTCTTTTCTTTCATATCCTACTATTAAGACTATGGTCATTAATAAATTTCTTTGTAAGGATAGCTGTTAATAAACATTTTAGACCCTAGTTTGGATGAGAGAACAGGCTACGCAAGCCCTGTAGTAAATGGCTTTGTTCTAGACCTTGTAGAATTCTGTGAAACAGTTTCTGTTCTTCCTTGAATGGATTCAAAAGCTGTAGTTGTATACTGGTGGCAAGCCTGATGTTTAACTGACCTACCAGGTCAGCTCTTTCTGTTTTAAACTCAATCAAATAAAAAGGAAGAAATGGGGGGGAAGGGGAAAGACAACCCAACCCAAAACACCTCAACCCCACAAAATGATTTATTTTTGTTTACTATTTACAGTTGGAACTGTTTTAACATTGTGATCAGGTATTGAGCTGATTGTAGTATTTCAGATTTTAAATGTAAACACTTTTGTTCTGAGAACAGTTCTGTGCTTTAGTATTAAATGAACTATTTAATTTTTTTTCTTACTTCAGTGCCATGGGAGTTCAGTATTCAAATTCACTTCTACAGGTTTAATCTTGTGATGTGTCAGTAAATTTTTATGAATAAATAGTATTTATAAAAACTATTTTCAAGAAAACAGAACATTGGTTTTCTTTATCCCTTATGTTGAGCAGTAGCTGTGATACTACTTCATAATTAAATCCATAAAAAAAAATCTTAGATAAAATGACAAAATAACAGAAAAACAGGTTAATGTGTTAAATACTTTGGCTTAAAATGTTATGTATTGTATTGCTAATTTGTAACAGTCATTTCTTTGTAAAAGTTTCATGGGTTAGAAAGAAAAAAAGAAAAGACTATGTATGTGATGTTCAGAGTGCTAGAGAAGATACTAGTTTTTCTCTTACAAGCTGTGATACCATGTTAAATATAAGAGGTTTTTAGCATAATCAGCACACCACCAGGTGGTAGCAGCCTAATCGACTTTCTTATATTTTCCATCAATAGTTTACCAATGTGCTAACCACGTCAAATGAATTGCTGTTCTCTTGCAGCATCTTGCTGAAAAATAATAAATGTTACCAGGATAACCCACAGTCAGCCACTAATTGGAGTACTTCAGTACTCTGGTGGGGTTGACAGCCTTTCCTGACATGACCTGACACTTAGCACTAAGCTCTAGTTAGTGATCCTTGTTATTAAACTGTAGAAATAAATTTGTGTTTAGTAGTAAACTTAAATTTATTTATTACATTATAAAACCCCTCGTTAGTTGTGCAAAACAAAAAAATCAGATTAGAGATGAGAAATGGTTGAAAAAAAATCTGTCATCTGACAAGTTCATGGTATTCAAGTGCTAGTGCTTTCTCATGGGTGCACTTGAACTCTCTTTTGTGTATCCTTGCACTCGATCTGTTTCTCGCTCATACTTGGTTTCTCGCGCTTTCTCACACGTGCTGTTGCACACTTGCCATCGTGCTCTATTGCATGTGTGCATGGTCTCACGCTTGCATTCTCTCTCATGCATTCTCTGCTTTTCTCTTGTGCTTTTTGTCTTGCTCACTTTCTCTCTCTCTTTTAAAAATACATCGTGTTACAAGCATGCCCAGCTGGAAAATAGAGTATGGTAGACTAATAACAGAGAAAAATAAAAATGAGCAGTGGTTTTGGGGAGTGGAGGCAGGGGAATGGTCCTGCCTTAAAATAGCAAATCATCTATCAGCATTTATTAGCGATCTTGTAATACCAACACTTATTGTGGTCTAGTGTATTTTACAATAATTTTAATAGCTTTCTCACTTTTTTATGAGATATGATGTCTTTCTAAACTTATTATTTTACACTGTTAATAAATAAATTATATAAAATTAACTTATTCCAACAATTTATCTAAACTAAGCAACACCAATTTGCGGGTAATAAAGTAGAAAAACAAATGAGTACAGCAGCAGCCTGGTTAAATGAAGTGTAGTTTGAAGTGAATAAAACTCCAGATGAAACGCATCAAATAGCACTTGAACTAAATCGAAATCAGCATGAGGACTGAGAGCTTCATTGAAGTCATGCAGTGAGTGAGAATTAGTCTGGTAGGATAACCTGGTAATGTCATTAAACTTAAATTCAGTCCTCCCCCCCAAATTATACCACCTGCTTTATTTGGATTTTTAGATTTCACATTCCAGAGTTTCTTAAAGTACACACATCTGATGCTACATGTGTTCTTCTATTTCTTCGTAGAAAATATATACCACAGACCATACCTTTTAAAAACAAAGACATTTTATGAACTGTTATGGAATCCCTCAGGTAGTATGTTTTGAGTTAGCAGTGAAAATCTCAACTTTATTTCTGACATAAATCAGTAGAATAGCTTTCTTTTCTAGTTTCAATATAATAATCTCAAAATGTATACAGTGTATAAAATATTGTATTAATACTTATTTTTTTAAAGCTAGTTGATAAGTGTTGGTAACGTGTTTTAACAGATAAAATTTCATCAACATCAGCACAGTACATTCCAGTAAATAGCCATAAATGTTAGAAAAGTGCTGCTTCATTTGCCTACTTAGATTGATGTCTGTTTTAATTTCATTTAATAGACTTTCTTTTTATAAAAGAAATGTGCTGAAGCTCTCTGTTTAACTAAGTCTTCAATATCTTTTAAATTGTATAGCTAATCTATTTTTATATGAAAGTAAAAACATCTGGTCTTTTGTTTTGGTCAAGAATAACAAGATGCAAAATACAATGTTAATGGTAATATTTTACAACTACTTTATGTAGTGTTGCATGCCAGATTGTAAAGCAGCTTTCAAAGCTTTCAGGAGGATGTCTAAAAACAACTGAGAATTAGCAGAATAAGGTTAAAAGCCTAGAATGAATGACAAGAATGTTTATTACCAAACAAAAATTTTGAGAGGAATTAGCTAATTTTTTTTTTTCTTTTGGCTACAATATCTGTGGTAGCAGATGAGGTAATCTAGTGTAAGACACTTTAGTGTTATAGCCTTCTATCACTTATAAAATATCACTATATTGCACTTCTGAAGAATATTAAAGTAACATTAAAGAGTATAGGTTCTGGATAGCCTTCCTTTATTTTTCTGATATCTGGATTGATAGTGAACTGTGTTGTCTGTATGTTTTGAGCTGGATATTGGTCCTGTTATAAGTGGGTGTTTTTTACTGCTTTTCTTCTCTTCTTGGCCCGTCTTCTCTAAATTCCCTTCCTGTGACAAGCATTCTTCTAGACTCTTGTTTTCCTTGATCAGGTCTGTGGGAAGGTTCTCACTGTCTCCACCTGTGACACCTTTTGAGACTCTCAACAGTGGTGGAATAAGATTATAAATGGGGAATATGTGATCTTTCCCTGCATCCTTTCTATTCATCTTCTTAGTCCAGTGGTCTACTTTCGAGGGGTCTGTTTCCTTGACACTGAGTCTCCTGTCTTTCATTTTGAGACCAGAGCAATAGCTGCTGGTTTGCTCTTTGCAAGGAAGCACCAGTACAGACTTGACTAATAGCTGGTCATGTTAAATTTGAGTATGGGTGAACCTTTTATGAACAAGTTGAGGACCTGCTGGGTAAAGTAGTATCTAGGATTTCATTGCCTACACTCTAATTATGAGAGAGTACAGAGCAGCTAATTGATTGTTCTTGAGTCATGTAGTCTATCAGAACAAAAATCTGGAAAAGGAACTTGGAAGTAGATCTAGATAATTGCTAGTAAACAGAAAAAAATAAATATAATTTTTGAAAAAGATTCTTTTTTCTTTGAACTGTTCTCCGTAGGAAATACATTTTAGCTTAAACATAGGCAGTGTGCTAATCTTAGTCTCTGATGAGGAAGGATTCTTGACAACATGAGATTAGATTTGTGTTGGCATTGTGTCTCTTTCCTTCAGTGTTTTTGTTAAAGAGCTAATCATTATTGACAAAAGCTGACAAAAGTTTAAAATTTGCTCTGCTGGGCACCTGAGCTGCTCAGAGAGATTTCACTTGTTTCACTTGTGAAAGCGGTGGATTACTGGGCACAGTAATTTTATTAATATGTGCCCTCACAGTACGGAAAGATCACTACTGAAATCTAGATACAGAGATTCTCACAAGGAATTTGTATGTGTATTTTCTCTAGACTTCGTTTTTATGAACCCTTAAGAGCATTTATATAATATATCTGTTCTTGAATCATAGAATCACAGAATCATAGAATCGTCTAGGTTGGAAGAGACCCTTGGGATCATCGAGTCCAACCATCTACCCTACTCTACAAAGTCCTCCCCTACACCATATCCCCCAGCACCGCATCCAAACGGCTCTTAAACACATCCAGGGATGGTGACTCAACCACCTCCCTGGGCAGCCTATTCCAGTGCCCGACCACTCTTTCTGTGAAGAACTCTTTCCTAATGTTCAGTCTAAACCTACCCTGTTGGAGCTTGAAGCCATTCCCTCTTGTTCTGTCATTAATTACCTGTGAGAAGAGACCAGCACCAACCTCTCTACAGTGTCCTTTCAAGTAGTTGTAGAGAGTGATGAGGTCTCCCCTCAGCCTCCTCTTCCTCATACTAAACAGTCCCAGCTCCTTCAGCCTCTCTTCATATGATTTGTATTTCAACACAGATTTAACTGTAAGGGTAAATATTTACTATGTCTCCAGAATCTGTTACATTTACATTAGATTGGTATGTTAGGTCATAACCTCCTTTTGGCTAACTATTATACAATGATATTGAGAAATGTACTTTGCCAGCAACCTGAACCATCAGCATTTTGTGTTTTCTTACTTAACTTCATAGCTTTTATTTTGACTTTGTTGCTGTGTAGTTGCCAAATGGTTGCTTTGTACACAATTCAAACTTTTTTAATTTCCAACTTTGATATTAACATTACATAACCTGAGGATTCTAAAGACTTTGTGTTATTACTGTTTGGGTTTCTGCTCAAATTTTTGTTACTGTAAAGCTGTTTGTATTTTTATACAGCTTTACTTCCATTTTCTTCTATCATATATCCCTTACAAGGTAAACATCCCTTTCTTAATCAAAGCCAGGTAATGGTATGCCATGCAACTCCATTCTTACTGACAGAATTCATCATTACCCTCTGTATGCAATCCAATAAGGTCATTATGAGCTCCAGTATGAGTCAGCATGTGGACCTGTCTGCTTTATGGATCATCTTGAAAATTCTGTGTGCATTTACTGGTATCACAATGAATTGACCAGTGTGAGAGCAATTAATGTTGATCCACAAGCAGTGTGGTAGATGAAAATCTGGCTTCTTTCATGGTAAGAAGTTCTTTAGCAAGGAAATTAGCTCCTGCTAACACGGCCTTTACTAACAAGGTACTACTGTGATGACAGTAGGAGATACTTGGATTTGCTGCTTACTGAAAAGAGGACTAAAAGTGTATAATGGGGGATCAGGTGAACTATCTGTCTCTGGTACTTTTTGGATTGAAACATCTTCTCAGGTCGTGTCCAGAGGAGAAATGCTGCTTGGAACTAGGAATCACAGTAGATTTGTGAGCTTAAGAGTCATGAGAAGTAGCTGTCACGCAGTTCAGTGCAGTTGTGCTAGTAAGAGGCAAGTGGACCTTACCGTCAGGAAACACAGAGCCAGATATCCACAGACTGTGAACATTAGATCATAAATCTAGGAAGTTTTCGAATAAATTGACACTTGGGTCTTGATTTTGGCAGCTTATTTTATTGACTAGTCACAGTAAATCAAGAGTAATGTCAATTTAGATTGGATGCGGATTGTATTTCACATGGGCAGTTGAGGGGCATGCTCTGTTCCTGGGTCAGAAGCAGAAACAGGTTGAAAACACATGAAACTCATTTTGTAGCATTCAGTTGTGACTATTAGTTATGTCAGTAATTGGATATAACTGCCAGATGAAAATTCAGGGTATCCTTCGAAACAGAAAAGATCTGAGATTGCATGCCTGAACAGATGCCATCAGTGTATGGGACCGGAGAGGGTTTCAGCCACATCAGCATCATCTGAGTTAGAGCTAGCACATGTAAAAACCTGTTTGAGCTATTGAGATATGCCAGTGATATGGGCTGTGCAAAACCAGACAGAAACAGTCATTCTCTTGGGTTCTGCAGAGGTGGTTGTGTAGAATTGCCTCAGATGTGAACAATCAGTCTAGGGAGTATGCAGGATTGCTTTGGCATTGTGTGCTTCTCTGCCATTGCCTAGAAAATGCATCAAAGGACATAACACTAAATCAAACTTCTTTTAAAAAAAGTTTATTGGTAGCTGGTTTTGGTATGGGTTTGTGAGCAATGAACTTGACGCTTTCAGAAGTTTGGTTTACTGAGCGTCTTTTTGTTTGAGGAGTAGGTATGTCAATATATTATAGCAAATTATAAGCAGTAATATAGGATGATTCAACAGTTTTAACAGAAGAATGATTTTTTTTTTTTCATTGATAACACTGTTTAACGTATCTCTCATTATAAAAGTTAAGCTAGGCCATGCTTGTGTATAAGGATGAAGAGGCATAAGGGCATAAGGAACTTGTGTGGAACATTTTCTAATCTGCAGCGGTATTAAAGTATCAAGTTGCAACATGAACATTTTGGGGAACTTTCAACTGCACTCTTCTGGAAGGAGTTGTTGTCAGTTACCAAGAAGAACTCTCTGTCCAGGAGAAGTTTTGCATTCTGAGTACATGACTGGCAGCTTGATTAGCGTGATTATAAATTAACTTCAGTTGGAATCCTCTAGTTTAATTTTTTTTTTTTTTAAATCTAGTTCAGATCTAATGTTACTGCTTCTCAGCAGATGTGGCATACAGCATTCAGCAAATGTGTTAAAAGAGTACTTTTAATCAATGTAAATTGAAAACAGTTGCATTTTTTTATTATTTTCCATGAGGAGGAAATTCAGCAGAGTTCACAGTAAAGGGTGGTCACCTACAGTGTTTCCAGTGTAGTTACTTAAACTAATTAATTGTCCAGTCTCTTCAGTGAAAGTAAATTAAGCCTAGTAACTAAGACATGTGCAGGGAAAGTGGTTGCACATGGTGAATACTTTTCCCTGGCTGTTTTAACTGTTGCCATCAGTATTTGCTGAGATTTGTACTAGAAAGAAGATAATGGTATTTATTTCAAAATGTGTAAGATTTTCAGGGTTAAAGCCACATTTTCTTTACTTGAGACTGATGAAAGGTATGAAAAACTTACTGTCTTAAAGCTGAAGTGCTGTTCTGCGGCATAAATACTGAAGAAAATTTAAATCCCTGATATATATTGCTTTTGTATTGGATGTATTTTGAAATTCTGTTTCTCTTAGTATTACCACTATATGTAGAAAATATCTGGTGGTGTGGTTTAGGCTGGGCTGGTGTCTAAATGGGTGACAGATGCTCTGGTTAGGATTTTCAGTGATATTCTTAGTTTATGAGGTTTTACCCATGTAAACTCTGGACAGAAAGATCCAGCAGTGGCAGTTCTTCACACAAAGTATTTCTCCTTTATTTCTTCAGAATTTTGCCTGTTAATGTGACACTCAGTTGCATTTGATAACCATGATAAATGATGACAGAAACATTTTATTTAAAAAAACCCCTGTATTTATCTTCACTTGGAGCAGCATGTTTTCCTGTTCACCTGTCCATAATACCTTAGCAGCTTTACTTTTGTCTGTGCTTGTCTCTAGGTAGGAGAAGCATACTGCCCTGTGTCAGTATAATTTGTTTGCTGTATTCTCCTCATGCTTGTTCCCTCTGTGACCAAGATGTGCTTTTTCTTTTCTATGGGAATAGTACTCAGATCAGTATCTGTCTTTGGTCCTAGGCTAAGTGTCTGTGTACAAGGAAACATCCTTACTATTTTTCCTCGAGCATTTTTATCCTAGTTGGTTATAGTTTTATATATTTTTTTGTATTATTATTTCTTTAGCAACACTTTAAACTTACTTTAAAAATAAGCTGTCAGCTGCACATGCTGAGGAACAAGTACTTCATTGAACACATACTAATGTTTGGACCTCCATTGGGCCTGTATGTTCTTTAGGTGTTCTCTGATTTTTTCATTAGGTTTTAATCTTCTAAAGGACATTAAGTACCAGTTTCCGAACTAGGTTTTTTAGTATGACATGTTTTGGAGGTGAACGTTAGAGGGCAATTTGAACAAAAAGGGAAAAACAAGAGAAGAACTGATGTCATGCTGGTGTGGGTTGAGGCCCTTAAACAGTGACCTGAGAGAATAAAATCTGTTTATCAGAACAGATTTGGAAATAGGTTACTCCTGTTTCGGGTGCTTCTGATATTGATGCAAGAAATAGGATTATGTTGGTTAAGATGCTAATACGACAATTGTTGATTTATTTTTCAATTGATGAGAATTTTTATCCCTTATGGCATGTACGTTTTTTAAACAAAAGCCTGCAGGATTTTAAAAAAAATTTCAATGAGTTTTCTTTGCTGATGTTTAACTAGTGTATCCCTTGCATTTGATGAATGATTCCAAAATGAACAGTTGAATAGAAGGAAGTGTGGTTAGTGTGATTAGAATATTCCTTTGATAGTCAAGAAATGTGCATATACATGCAGAATGACACCGTTAAGAACCTGATTTTTGTATTTTTAAAAGAAGCAAAAATGGAAATGTAATTCTTAGAATTCTGTCACTGACTTACACAAATGTTCAGAGAAAGAGACTATCTGATATACTCTAGTTTTATTGAGCATACATCTTGGATTTGGCTGTGTATACATATTATAGCAAGGAAATGTTTTTCTGATGTTGTGTTTTACTGACAGTATCTTTTCCTCAGTATGTGTGTATGTGATAATTTTGATGGTCTTGAAAAATTACTGGGCCTTGTGAAGTTTTAAAGTAATGAAATCGATGTAATGAGACTCACAGTGAATAGATCAAAACTGAATACAAAAATTATAATTGTAGAATCTGCTTCAAAGTTTTTATTATTTTTGAGGAAAGAATGGTGTAAAGTCAATGCCGGAGTCAGTGTTTAAGATGGTAAATTTAGATTTAACAATAATTCTAGTCTTTGAAGTAAAAAGTATTACGCATGTACTGAGATTTAATGTTTTGCTGTAAATTACATCTGGTATCTCAGATCTTCTGTCTCAAAAAACCCTAGAATTGGCTTTTGGGGTGCTTTCAGGCAAAGAAGAGTGGAATTAGATGCTTTTATTTACATTTGTGGATTTAATGGAATTCAGTAGTTGCATGTGAATACAGAAGTATGACGTTGTATCTTTTAGTCTTGTGCACTTTCTTCTTGTATCATCTCTGTTCAGTGCACTATTTTAGTTCAAATACTTATTTTGTTTTAGCTAATGCAGACATGTACCTTCTTATCCCTCTGACCTTTAAGGTCTAGCTATAAGGAATTTGCCAGAATTTCAAACAACCTTTTTTTCTCTCACTATAAGTGCATCTTTTTCTGCCAAAAGATTTTATCAATTTATAAAAGAAAATAAGCAGTATTCAAAAATATTAGTAGGAGAAATGCACAGAAAACTCCAAATCCTAACCAACTTACCTTCTTGGACAAAGTTTCTTATTTACATCAGTTGTCAGTGTTTACTTGAATCTGGGGTTGTGTTCAGCTCTTGAATCTTTAGCAGGGAATTTGAAACTGTTCTAGTTCCCAAGAAGGTTTTTGAACTTTTCATAGAGGAGACAAAATGGGAGTTTTGGTCTGTCTTCTAACAACTTGAAGCTGTTAATAACCTTCAAGAAAAAGAATACTTAGGCAAATTTATCTACATTTCATCACTTTTTTCTGTTTTACACAATTTTCATGGGAGTACTTAAAGGTGAGTTAAGACTATGTATTCAAAAATAGTATACAGGAGAAATTTGCAAGGGGAGGCAGAAGGGGTGTGTGTGTATGAGTTATATGTATTTTCTTTCTGTTCCCATTCTCAGCATTTCATTCCGCAACTATCTTTCTGTTAATGCTCTAAATAAACTTTTATTTTTCCCAATCCCTACTTTCAGTTTCCAAACACTTTTAAAGAGGATTCAGTCATACAGATTGTTCTCTACACATGTGCTT
This sequence comes from Tringa tobata, assembly GCA_033628505.1. Taxonomy (NCBI): domain Eukaryota; kingdom Metazoa; phylum Chordata; class Aves; order Charadriiformes; family Scolopacidae; genus Tringa; species Tringa tobata. The sequence continues at coordinate 6,897,259 of JAHREE010000563.1, forward strand.
TGAGCTTCTTCTATTCTTGTTCTTCCCATCTTCCAAACATTTTATTGGAAATACTCTGAAGATGCTTCTTTTCCTTTGCTTTCTTATTTCTTTTTTTAGTTGGTGTATGTTCTCCGTCCTTGTGCCTTAATCCCACTGTATTGGGTTTTTTTTTCATTCTTTTTCCTCTTACCATCTGAAACTTGTGAGAGGAAGATAGTTGTAAGCCTTTTTGTGCCTCTTTTCTTCTTAAATGTCGCTGTCGTCTTCTGTCACCTTCTGTCTTGCAGTTTCTTCAAGGGTTGGGAGAATGCTTTGCAAGTTCTATAGCTTTTTGTGAGACAACAAAGTCTGTTGATCTGTCCTTGTGACTGTTCCTGCTTGAAGCAGTTCTTCTTCCTTGCTCCCCAGAAAGAGGAGTCATCTGCTATCTCAGTTAACTCTTACAAGCCACTGTTCCTAGTTCGCAAGACTTGCTACTATCCTTACTTCAGGAGGTGTCCTCTGATGAGAAGAAAACAAAGCCTCTATTCACCGTATCTGCATTCTTAAGAGTTCCTCACATCTGTGTTGTTTAGAGAAGGGTCAGACTTCTAGGGTAGCAGCTTTTCCTCTGCTTAAAATACAGCTTTACACTCATGTTTTTCCTCCTAGAGGATAGGGTTATGTCTGGTCAATTGCGCTGGATCTGGCAAATGGAAAGGTCCTCACCACAGATAGGGCCCATGAGCTGGGCTGTTTTCTTGTAAATAATGTACGTGTGATTTTTGAATACATTTGATAATTTCCAAAGTGTTGTAAGAAACAGCAAAGAGAGAAGTCACAGTGCAAATTTGGTGTAGGAAAAGACTTTGAAATTTGAAATCATTACTAGAATAGAGTGGACTAAGAAATGAAATATCTGCGTGTTTTAAAATAAATTTATTTGGAGGTAACAAATTTGTACTTAAGAAGCCAAATTTTGCAGCTCTGCTGGGAATATAAAAGCTGATTTGACAGTAACTTCAAAAAAAAAAGTGCAATTTTGAAATATCATATTGAGTAGAAATTTATACCATAAAATCCTTACTTGTGCTTGTATTAATTAAAAAAAAATATCTATCCTACAAAAATCGTTTCCTATATCCTACAAAAATTCTTGTAACTGACAACTGACCCTCAGCTTGAAGGGGTGGTTTCTGAGAGCTCCTGCTCTTTTTTCTGACAGCATGAAAGGATGGTGGAAGCAGTTGCTGTTCTCAGGGCTGCCAGACAAGACTCTTGCTCCCCTGATAACACCAGGTTAAGCATGGTTCTCCTTGCCGAATGGCAGCAGCCTTTATGTCCTATTCCTGTTTTGTGGCATTATGTTCAGCAGATGCCTGTGTTCGTCTCTGCAGTTTTCTTCATTGAGCACCAGCGTTTTTCTGAGCCCTCCTGGCTCCCTGTTTTACCTGCTAATGGCAACCAAATGGCTCTGTGTGGCAGATTTAGAGGATTGATTTACTGGCTGTTGCTGCTGCTTCTGGGAGTGTGTGAAAGGGAGTAGAGGAGAAGGGAGAGGAGGGGGGAGAGGTTGCTTCTCTGGACAGTAAAGCAGGCTGCTCTGTGGGCAGGCAGTTCCCCAAACCCTGTTCCACCCCTGTGGCTACTGAGATTGGATTTACAAAAGCTACAGATAATGTATTTACATTACAAATAATGGATTTACAAAAGCTACAAATAGCATATGGTTTGTTTTAATAAACAAGGACGTTTGCTGTCTGGACTGTATGGACACTAGCAACTCTTACCTGGTTACTTCTGGTGGTTTTGGTGGTCTTGGTTATCTGCAGTTGTTTATTACAAGATCTGCAAGTTCCAGATGATTTCCACTCCTGTCAGGGGGTGTCATTTACCAGAAGGTAAATGACAATTATTGCATTTATTTTGGCATTGCTGCTTTTTTGTGTAGGAACTAATTCTCTCAAAAACATATAAGGCACAACTCAAATGGTAGATGTAGAAGTGCTTTGCTTCTGGTCTGATTCCCTCTGTACTACCCTCATCAAGACAGTGGCTCCCTATGGAAAGCCTTTGTTTCTTTCTATAATTTTTCTTAGGATTGTTATATTTGGATCTTGATGGACAATAATGCAGCTAAATCTTATATGTCTTCTCTTGTCCGAAACAATAGCCATTATCGATGACAATAAGACTCCTAAATTCATGTAAAAAAGTTACAGACTTTCTCAGAAATAAGGAAAGAATAGATGTTTAAAGGGTTAGTACGAAAAGATGTCCTAAATTGACATTAATTGCATTCCATGAGGAGAGTTTCTTATCCCTCATTTTCTCATTCTGCCCCCTTCTGAAGTTCTGAATTTGCAGTTCTTCAAAGATACAACTTTATGCACAAGATTCAGTTGGTAGATGATGTATGTAAAGCTAACCATATGAAGGACATGAAGAAGACTGAAGGCTCATACTGTAATCTCAGAGCAGAGAACTTGGAATGTTATTAATTTCTAGATTGCTCATATCATTTTAATGATTGTTTCTGGAGACAAATATTAAGTAGTTATTAGAAGAAGAGGTTTTTTTCAAAGGAAGAAATAGCAATTAGTGACTGACCTCCACTTGCGAATTGGTGAGAGTTCAGATCTGTAGCATCTGTCCCATTGATGAGCTTTCCCAAAGCCAACAAGCTGAATTTGATCTAAACTTCCTAAATATGTTTTCTCTAATGCAGCTACAGGTTTAACATCTTTCTGCATTACAGCAGCCACCTTAGTTAAGTTAATAACCCACCCCTTGTTGGGTTATTTCTTCTTAGTATCAACAAATCTTTAGTTCAAATCTGTTGCATTTTGAGGCATAGGTAATGACTTAACTGGAAGTGGAGAGAGACTGCTTTATTCCTTTCTTAAACTTTTAATCCAGTAGGTGAAAAGACGCTTCTGATGCTGGTTCAAACTGAAGGAAATTTAGGCTTTCCTGCCCTCACATTCCACATCTTTGTTTTTTCTTGCAGATGTTGACGTTTTCTCTTGATGTCTCATAGATATAAACCGATCCTACTGAGGTCACTGCCTTTTGCTTTCTTGTTGCTTCAAAAAACAGTACTGTTACCTGCATGTAATAATAATAATAATTTTTAATAATTATCATCATTTTTAATCTCCAGATATAACAAAACAAGCTTAACTGATTTTAAAAACAATAAAAGTTTAGGGCTTCTAGCATGTATGTTGTCTTGCATTCTTTGCTTCAAAGGGATTCTTTTTGCAAGATTTCTTCCTTTTAGTATTTGTTTGACTTCAGTAATTGATTTGTTCTTGTAATAATGCATCTATTTTTACTTTGCTGTATAAAGCTAGATTTTGTTCCATTAATATATTCACTCTACTGAGAAGTCTCTGTTCATTTTCTAAGATGTATTGAAGCTTGTACTTAGCCTGCATTGTTTTGTTTTCACAATTGTTTCAAGGAAATCTGTTTATTTTCTGAAGTTCACATATGAATTAACACTTTGCAAATGTTTTTCATCACTGACAATTTCAATTCCATAACTGATGTTAAAAAAATACTATACAGAAGTCAGTTTTGAAATGATTGTCTTGTTCCCTTCTAATTCCATATCTAAAATTTTCAGAAAGAAAAATTTAATTTGTTTACTAATCCAAAAAAGGAAGAAAATTTGGTGAAGTTCATACTTTTTTCCCCTGTAATAAATTGTAGGATTAGTAGAGTTTCCTACAAATAAGAGTCCAAGGCAGCTGCAGTTGCTGAAAATTTATCTGTGTAAGAGATGATACGAGATATTAGGTAACCTTTAGGAAACCTACAGAAGAGCATTAATTTATGAAGTGTTCCAAAGTGGGTTTAATTATTACTTTTTCATAGCAATTAACTTCGTCCTTTAGACAAATAACTGTATGTTGCTGTCTGAAAACTAAAAATTGTTACTGTATGCAGATGTGTGACATGACTGTTTTTTATTGTGAGTAGTAGTGACTTCAGTCTTGCATTTAAAAAAAATAATAATTACAAGACTATAGTGGCTAACTTCCTTTCCTTTTCTGTTTCTTCTTCTCCCTGTGCTCTCCCTTCAGAGTTTTGATATATGTAATTTATTACCTGGACATTGTTTCCCTTACCCAATAATAGTTGCTTAAATGTTAAGAAAAGGATCAAAATTTTCATTTTCTTAAAATTGATATGAAAGATCATATTAAGTAGAAATCTGTTTTTTTTTGTAGGTATGTAGATGAAGCCTTTGTTCCTGTCAAATACAAAACCAGCACACATTTTCCATTTGCCTAAGAGGAAGGGTGTGCAAATGCCGAGTGACATTATTTAGGCATTTAAATTACGTTCAGGTTCTTCTAAAGCACAGTTGCTGGGTTCTAGTAGCAGATTACTAGTTTTGTTATTTTGGAAAAAATGAACTAACCGTATTTTACTGTACAGGATATGAGTAATAACAAAAATTAAATTTTTGGAAACATTTTGCAGGTTCCAGCATTGCAGTTGGGGACTCTATATAAACCTCTGCAGCCAGCTGCTCACCACTATATTCTTTCAATCACTCTGAGGTGTTGATTTTAAAAGAATGAGTTGCTGTTCCTAAAGTCTACAGACTGAAAATATTTCATAGCAGGCCTGTGAACTTACATGGATTGGTTATATTGGTGGCTATGCATAGTGTATAATAAGGACCAATTCATGTTTTCATTCAAAAACAGCGAAGAAAACTATTTTCTTTAATTCTATGCCAGATTTATCCAAATATTTCAGCAAGTCTGTATTACAGTTTGTCAGCAAACTGGGTACAACCAAAGTGTATTTAAAAATCGTTTAATTAGGACAGATTCATTTTCACTCCATGCCACTACACAGCAAGACTCGCTTGTTCATATTTCCTTAAATTTATTCTGGAACTTGTCCAAGTTCAGCTTTAATGAGTAGCCTATCCTGCTAGTTACATTAGGATTTATTTTCCCCTAGAGAAGAGTGTTTGAATTGGTAGTTTTTTAACCTGTTCAGTTAAATGAACATATGTTCAGAACTGCATCTTAACTCTTGAGTGTAAAGATTTGAGAAATAATTATTTCTATTGTTGTTACAGTTTTAAAGTACAGTTTAAATAATGGTCTTAGACTCCAATTATGTGCCATAACTGTTTTAATATGGTGATGAGTTTTGATATGAAGTCACATTCAGTTGCTTAATACAAATTTAATGATACAATATAGAAATACAGATCTGACTTGGTTTACTGAAAAACTTATTCGTACTTGTATTTTCACTTATTGCTTGAATATATCTCTTGGGTCATAAAACTTGGCTAAATATAGCTCAGTACCTTATTAATGATGGATTTTCTGTATTAACAGGTGCATTTTGGTAGCAAACTTGTATTTTAAGTTCTTTTAAATGCATTATTTGTGTTTCAAAACTATTATAATAAATCCTGAATTATAAATGCACTTTCATCACTAGCCAGGTCTAGTTAAAATTTCCTTTAAGCAACATTTGCTGCACACATGGTACAATACTTACCCCCCCAGCCTCTTGATTTTTTTTTTTTGTATAAAAAAGGATTTATTTTCTTCAACTTCCCATTCCTCCAAAGTTATCTGAAAAGGACCAGTAGACTTCATTCCTGTGGGATTACTAAAGTACAATAAGTGTAGAATTTACATACTTTTAAAAAAATTTCATATGCTGCTGTTACTCATAAGGGACTATTTCATGTGAAAATTAAGTTTTATATTTAGGACGGTTTAGTTCAGTAGCTGTAATATGTATTGAATAGGCAAACTTTTAAAGCAAAATCTTTTCCAGTGTCATATTGTGTGCTGTGCTTGTCACAGCTCTTCACAGACCTCCCTCTGAAGTCCATGGATTTGTTAATGCAAATGCGTTATTTTTAGATGGAATTATTGTGGAGTCATGTTCATCCTGATTTTTTCTGAAAAAAGTTTTCTACTTCCCTCCCTCCCTCCTTCCCAATTTTACATTAGGGAACCCGTCTTTCAAAATATTCATATACTTTTTTCCAAAATATTTATTTTTGATCCTGCAAAATAATATTCAGAAATAAGAAGGAAAAGTAGGAAGTGTAAGTTATCTGAAAGAATAACAAAAGGAAAAAGGATAAGGGAAATATGTTACAGTGCACTCCTATGATGAGATAAATAATAAACGATCACCATACATGGCTTGAAAAAAAAAAGGAATACTTGGAAACATTCTGATTGCTATGATCATGCATTACACTTCTTTCCATGTAATACTCGCAAAAGCTTTGGTAAAATGCATATCTAGCTTTCCAGCTTTGATTCTACATAAAAGTAAATGGTTTGTGCTGCCTGTTTAATCTTGAGTTCTAAAATATTTTTTTTATTTATTGTGTATATAGCATTTTGTTTTACAGAGATGGATTTTCTTAAGTACGGAATCACCTTATATAGTCTTTCACTTATGCGCACCTTTTCTGCTTAAATTGATAAACTGCAGAGCTTGGATTTACGCTCTAGGAAGTTCTAGGGAGAGTAATACAAATTCTAACTTGGGAACAGCATTAGAAAAGGCCACAGTGTTGCAGTCTCCACCTGTGCTTTTCATGGAACCCAGAGCTTTTCTTCTAGTGTCTGTATGGCTATCTATAAAATTCTGATCTATGGTGTAGACATCCACAGCTGAGATAATTATAATCTTGTCTTATAGGCAATGGGCAGAAATAGTGACCTACAGAAAGAAGTTCATTTAATCCTCAGATCTAGAAGGAATGGATCTCTGTAACATATATAAGTGCTGGTTTCTTTCCTTTACCTTAAAAGGGTCTATAGAGCCATCTTAGATACGGATGTTTGTTTATACTGTAGGTATCTAACACCTGATGAGATTAATTCCACTTGTTCCAGAGGAAATGGGTTTCAGTTCGCTGTTTCCTGGTATTGACAATGAATTGAGGGAGGAGATCTGTTTGTGACTTCAGGTGAATGCTTGTACGTGCAAGTCCCAATTCAAAGTGTTGACATTACCTTTGACTGTGCCACTGTGTCAACAGGGTAGTTGATACATGTCTTCTTGTGTTCAGAATGCCTGTTTCCAAACCATGTTTTGTATGTCACACAGGCCTTCTCTGCATTTTATGGGCCAAAAGTGTTAACAGCAGAATATTTTTCTATTCTGTTTCCTCATCTGTTCCATGATGCTAATGATCAGGGGTCTGAGAAGTGATGGTGTGCTTTTTTACTTCAGTTTTCTTGGTGAAGGGCTACTTCCCCAATCAGGTGCAGAATGCGCCAAGGAAGTGTACTTCTTATTGCCAGAATTTTGTATGACTTCATGCTGTTCCAGGTTTTAAAGTTTCAGCATCAGGGGTGGCCTGTTTCTGAATTCATGGAAGTCTTCTGCAGAGTCTCCACTGCTAGTATGATCTCATGAGTGTTTGGTCATATGGCTGCAAACATTTTCTTGTGGAGCCATATAGGAGATGCAGTGTATTGTGACTGTTTGTGACAGTTCCTTGGAAGGTTTTGATTTTGCTTATATAAAGAACATTCAGTGTCTGCAGGGGAATGTCTTTACATTTTCAGTCCCTTGAACATTTTGGTATTTTTTCTGGGCAAAGGGATTACGTGAGCAGCTTCAGCAGCTTTCACTCATGTGAGGTTCTGATTCCCAATGGAACATTAACCTAATATTGTTAATTTTCATGTGGCTTTAGGCTTGTCCCTAAAATCTTTTAATGGAGGAGATTCTCCAGAATGAGAATGAGCTAATCTGTGCATCAGTGATTATATTTTGGGGACACAAGAGAAAATAATGCTAAATAGCCCAAAAATACATTTCAGTGATGGAGCAGGAGGTGATTAGGCAAGAATAATAATGTTGTAATTATGCTGCAGGAAAAGGCCCCAAAATGAGAATATTAAAGAACCTTTGCATTTTTTGTTGAATGTAGCAAATCAATCTGTTGCTTAATTTCAGGTAATAGTGAATATATTAGGAAGAGAAAGTAATTTACTGACTTCACTATAGTGGTGGTAGAGTTGTCTTGTGTATAGTGGGTTATATTGTCACAGAAGAAGTTCTTTCTAAACTGAATGTCCTCTACCTTGCACTACCCTCCCAGTGATTTTCTCTGCCTGTTTCTTCTCCCCAATTATAAGTTAAAAGGCATTGAAAAATATTAGAATCACATACTGACCTCTATGTCAGCCAAATATAAGGAATATGAGGAATAATATGGAATATGGGGCTCTTTGTATTTTGTCGTATGGATGTTGTCTGTATGTTTTCTTGGATCACTGGACATATCTCATTTAGTGATACACTGTAAACTTTTAAATACGTTTTTCGGAAAATTCAATTTTAGAACAGATTACGTCTATGTTTTTAATAACTGCACAATTTTATGAGTAGCTCCTATTTTGGTGGGAGCACTTGGAATTGCTTTTATTAAATATGTTAAATACAAGACATAATTAGATAAAAATATGATTTTTCCTCTCATTTTGGAGGGAGATGTAGAGTTAAATCATGTAACAGAAGTCCTATTTAGGATGAAGTTCAATATAAGTCGAATCAGCTCTTACAAGAAGAAATATAACAGGCGCACACAGCTCCAACCTTACAAACTAACAGCTTATAGTCTAGTATGTGACTAATGTTTTAAATTGTTATTGTTATGCACCAAAAGAATTGATTTTCCTTTTTTTCTTTTTCTTTTCCCCTCAATATTTTAAACAGGACCAAGCGAGCTCATGTCCCACTAACAGAATACATATTTGAGCTTCCTAATTTGACAGTTCAAGCAACTAGAGCTCAAACCCTTCTGCTTCAAACTATTTATCAGAGCTGGTGTCATCCTGTTGGAAATGTCAGTTCGGTGGCAGTAAATGAAGCTTTACTGAATGAGGTTTTCCAAACTTCAGGTAAATATGTGATGCTTTTGGTTAAATATTTATTATGGTACAGAGCACTGCTAGTGAATGTGCATACAACTATATCCTTTAAATCCAGGTTTTTACTTATAGTAGTTAACAGACAGAATGTTTTTTGTGTGTATATGGGTATTTATAGCTTATGCTTAAAATCCAGGATGTAAGCTAAGCCACCAAGCTTCACTCCTTGGCACCAATTTCTGGATGCATTTAATTTTCCCATACAGGATAATTTTTCCATGCTTTCCTCATCTGAAACATCCACCCTTGCTTACCTTATATACTGCAGTGTTGGAACTTAAGATCATTCAGAGGTGAAGCTGTTGGAGGAAATAAAAAATACTAGATTATTAAGGGCTTTATTCATCAATGGCATACATAGAATATTTTTAAAGGGCTGCAGGTGTTTCTCATCCAGTTAAATGAATAAATGTTACTTGACTGCTGTGAAACTACTGAAGATATGCAAGTCTCAGTGATGATGATATAAACAATGAAATTGGTTACCTGTCATCCTTTTTCAAAGCACCCGTGGATTTGGGGAGTAAATTAAGGATTTTGACTAGATTACAGAGGGAGGCCACAGTCTTCAAGTGCATAAAGGTCATTCAGAAGAATATATTATCTATTTTTTTTTCTTTATGTTTCTCTGCAGGCTAGAATCATTTAGACCCACTATTATTTAAACCCATTACTGTTTATCTGTTGTGCATAAACGCATAACAAGAAAAATTTAGATCTTTTTGCATCTCCATTGTTATCAGTCTTGGAGAATTTGTTAGGAGAATGATTCAGGTGTAGTAAATGACTTGAAGCAGAATGGTAGATTGATAAAGACTTCCAGTGGTAGTCTAGTCTTATTTTCCTTTTTCAGTCCTGTTGTTTTTTTTAAAAGCTAAATCTGTGTTGATCTAATGGTTCAAAAGAACTGTTGTATTTTCAAGTGTGTAATCCTCGTAATAACTGTTTTAAGTGCTTAGTTGTTCCTTCTTTCCCAAAAGCCACCTAAGGATGAGATTCTGAGGCTTTATTTTCAAGTACTGGTACTTCTGAAGGGAGCGGGTTTACAATCCACACCTCAGAAAAATGTGAAAATACAGTCGTTTGACCATTTCAGATGACCTTAGGGTTTGCACAGTTGCAAACTAACCTGATGCATCATTTAACGTGTTTCAGTCCTTCAGTTCAATGAACTGTGATACAACCGTGCTAACAATACATCTGTAGACTAGAAATCTGGAGCACACATTTTAAGTACAATTTACAATAAAGTAAATGACCAGAAGAGTACACATTTTGATCTTCTCTTGTTCGTTACTTAATGCTTGACCTGGTAAATTTCATACTTCTGTAGTTTTATACTTCACATTAACTAGATGAAGGCAGCTTTGAGTTCAAGGCTATGAAATGATTGCTGTCTACCCTTTTGCCCAAATTCTTGGCTGGTTTAATTCTGTAAGTCTACTATCTTTTGTTGGAATACCTTTGTGTAAAACTTAGTATCATGCCTTGTTGAAAATCATCCTTGTACTTAGTGTCAACTTCCACTTACTTTAACAGTAATATGTACGTGTGTAAGCTTCTAAAAAAACCAACCTGATGGTAATTGCACATGAAGTTGGAATTTCAGCCTTTTTTTTTTTTTTTTTTTTTTTTTTTTTTTTTAGTGAAGTAAATGGGAGGGTACTGTACTCAATAAGAAACTTTTCAGTAAACAAAGCACATCAAGAGAAGTGTGGCCAGCAGGTCACGGGAGGTGATTCTGCCCCTCTACTCTGTACTCGTGAGACCCCACTTGGAGTACTGTGTCCAGCTTTGGAGTCCTCAACACAGGAAGGACATGGACCTGTTGGAACAGGTCCAGCGGAGGGTCACAAAGATGATCAGAGGGATGGAGCACCTCCCCTATGAGGACAGGCTGAGAGAACTGGGGTTGTTCAGGCTGGAGAAGAGAAGGCTCCGGGGAGACCTCATAGCAGTCTACCAATATCTGAAGGGAGCCTATAGGAGAGCCGGAGAGGGACTCTTCGTCAGGAAGTGTAGTGACAGGACAAGGAGTAATGGTTTTAAACTGGAAGAGGGGAGATTTAGATTAAATAGTAGGAAGAAATTCTTTATTGTGAGGGTGGTGAGGCACTGGCACAGATTGCCCAGAGAAGTTGTGGATGCCCCATCCCTGGAAGTGTTCAAGGCCAGGTTGGATGGGGCTTTGAGCAACCTGGTCTAGTGGGAGGTGTTCCTGCCCATGGCATGGGGGTCAGAACTTGATGATCTTTAAGGTCCCTTCCAACTCTAACCATTCTATGACTTGTTAATTTCTGATGTTCCCTTACTAAGATTCAGCTTTGTTTCTCCAACATAAAACAGCAGCTGATGAATGTTCCTTGGGAATCCTTGGTTTGTGTTCCTGCCTGCTTTGCATGTCCCTGTGCTCCTCTGGGCTTGTACAGATTGGCATTTGATGGGCTGATGCCTCCTGTGGTGGGCCTGGAAGTAGCCTGGCAGGGTATAATTTAGGCTCCCCTTCCTGCCATTTTCTCTCTGAACATCTTTGTGGGTGTATAGGTGATCTTTTATTATATAATCTAACATACCATGTTATCATATCAGCCTTTTTGTCATGGTATTGTGTTTTCCATCAGATCACAGCTCATTTTTAGCTACGCACAGAAGTACTACAAAAGTACATCAAGATAATAGATTTATGTCCTTGTGGTGCTGTTGATTGATTATTTCTTTGATCAGTTTTGTACAAATAATGCAAGTATAAATGCACTTGCTTTATTTTCCTTCATAGATCTTTCACTTTATTCCTTCACTTTTCCTGATTTTTTTTTTTTCTATGAAATTGTAGTGTTCTTGCAGGAAAAATTAACATTAAAATTAAAGGTCTTATTTTCACTTTATCCTGTTTCCAAGGGGATCTCTTTCTTGAAATTCATTGCTTTCACTGTGCTGTTACAAGAATCATAAACTATATTTCATGAGTACCGTTGCCCAAATTGTCTTCTGCCTTTACATTTTCAAACTTCTAAAAGCCATCTTTCTAACAAATTAGAAATATAGCAGGACAAAGGGCTATGTCTCTATCTGGATTCTTATCCTTCTGTTAAAAATAAATAAAAAAGTCCTGCTCAGATGTGACATTCTCAAAAAAAAAAAAAAAAAAAGAGAAAGCTTATGTAGTTTGTCTTCCTTTTTTTTTTATGGTCTGCTGTTATCCAGAGATTTCCAGCAAACCTACCTGCCTGTGATCAGGATCACAAGATTTTACACGTTCTTGATATGTAGTAGAATACCGTGCTTTTTTGCCCTTTGTGAAAAACTCTGTCCTCCTGTAGAAGTGTTCCAGTTATGCATTACCCTTCCATATCCATTCTGCTGATTTTGAAAATATACCGAGCCTTCAAATTTTTCTTCTGTAATTTATTACTTGCATATAGCTAGCCTCGGATATGTTTGCTGTTTGTTTCCATTGCCTGCATCTTTCTCAGCTGTCTAGGTCTGTGTTGCCACTTTTTGTGTGATGATTGAAGACCGTTATTGGGCTGAAACAGTTGTTGCTGAGCTCCTTATGCCTTTACTGGGGCTTTGTGCCTGGTGCTTTTTGTGAGTGGTGGGCTTCCATAATGTATTGATTCTGTTTAACTTGAACTCAAAAGTGATACAACAAGCCTTTGGATCCTCATAGATCTTTTTTTAGCAGGAATTATGGTCCCTAGTTGTATTGTATGCCTTTTCCAACACAGCCATCTCATCCATTTTTAAAACTGCATCACTGAAACTGTGCTTACAATACGGTCTAAGACATGCTGTAGGGGACGTNAAAGAATAGTGGCAGGCATACTTAAGGCATTCATACCAGCTTAACTCTGATTTATAACGTTGTGCTAAAGAAAAAATGGAAAGGAAGGAAAAATGGAGAAAGAGGGTCAGCTAATATAAAGGGGAGAGAGATGGAGGGGAAGACAAACCAAGGAGAAGCAGGTAGAGTTAAAGTAGAAAAGCAGTAAAAGTTAAGAAAGTCAACATTTAATAGGAAGACAAGTACAGGTACATGAATTGCAGGAGAAGGAGAGAACATCAGAGAAGAACATATGACTCTTGGCCCTTTGTCATGCTGCCAGGAGTCTCAAGGTACGAAGGCCTCTTTGGGAACCTGTCTGCTGGGTAACTGCTGAAAGACTTTCTCTGGATGTAGTTTAAAAAGGGAGCTCTGCACTGTGTATTTCCACAAAAATAGGATCAGATTTATAGCTAGTATCTGAGGTTCTGTCCTATGGTTTCATCTGGAGCAGAAATGTTTTTCTGCTCCAAAACTTCAGTCAAAATTAATTTAGACTGAAGATGGTGTAGGGATTCAGAACAAACTCTCAAGCTCTTTCCTGTACAAATTCTTGTTGGGAAATAGATTCATGGAATACCAGGGAGGGAAAATTGCTTGAAGATTAACACACTTTTGTCTCCCTCCTACCCTCCTCCCCCTGCTCTCCAGCAACCTTTTTGTACTAGGAGAAAAACAGTTTCCTCAAGTATTTTTTAGTTAGTTGGTTATGAGACTTGCTGTCTTCATCAGATAGTCGGAGAGTTTATCTTTTGATTAACTTGGTCAAAGGCAGGCTATCTGAAAAAAAAAAAAAGTTTGAAATCATGAAAGCAAAGTTGTATGTGTTTGGTTTGTGACAGAATTTAAGAATGAAGTGTCTGTGCTACTTAAATCTGTGTTTATCATACATATTATAGGGTGTGTTATCTTAAAACTACCGGTAAAAAGATGATTATGTTACTGTGATTGAGCTCAGAACTTGTGGAGGACAGGTAAAATGAGTATTTCAAGAAGGGTATATGGGGTTTAGACTAGATACTTATTGTAAATGTGTTTAGGTATTGTGCCTTCCTTAACTTAAGACTGGTTCTGATAAAAGCAGATTTTTAATTATAACTGATTTGGAATTTAAAAATAGAGGAAATGGCTTAATGAGATTTTTGAAAGCACTTAACTCCCTTCATTGCAGTGACACCTTAGGACTTTTGTAATGCCTAGTTCTAAATGTCCACTTATCAAAGGTTCTTTTCAAATGTCGACTGGTATTTTTAGGGTTCAGAGAAGCCAAGACAATTAAAAAATTTGAAATAATTGAAAACAATGAAACTTACTTCTTGAATGAATAGACTTTACCATTAAAAAGTACAAGAAAGATTCATACTGCCTAAAATAGGAGTTGTGCAAGAACAAAAAGAATACAAAATTTAAAATAGAAGATAAGAATACAAAGTGACAAAATACAAACTAAGAAATGGATAAATAAAACATCTGCAAACAACTGTTTGCTCTTTTTCATTGGTCAAGAAAAAAGGCGTTATTAACTTTTTGATAATGCATTGCGTCTAAAATAGAAAAATTAAGGATAAAAGGAGTCTTCAACCCGCACGTAGGTCTTTGGAAATTTGTGTTTTGGTTTTATTTTATAATCCTTCTGATATATAAGCACAATAGTATGTTTCATGTCAGTTAAATATGTTAGTTCTTATGCTTGCACATGCTCATGAAACATCCTGATTTTGCATTTCATACACTATAAATGTGGAAACAAACATGAATCTGAAAGGCATCATGCTTTCTACAATTTTGCAAGTAGATTTATTGATGTTAATAAAATCCTTTTACAATTACTATTATTATACTATTTTTTTTAGAAAAATAAGGGTACCAAATACCAAAATTTTAGGAAAATAGTCGCAGTTAAGATCTCTCAAAGGCTGAGCATAATTAATCCTATGGAGTAATTTTACAGTGTACTTTTTCATTATTTGTAAGTAGGTACCTGAAGCACTCAGTTTCTAACTATTTCAGCCTGCCAAGAAAACATATACACAGTCACACATGGCTTTAGTTTACTCTGGAAAACTGGAACTTGCTACCACTTTTTCCTTGTCCTATTCAGGTAGTTCATTATTTTGTTGACAGTTCGGTTCCATTAATCTGGTATTTTTGGGAAAATTGCTTGCAGACCTTACATTTCTCTGTTGAAGGTGATCAAATAGGCATTTGAATCCCTCATGTAAATGATGTCTTAAAGTTAAAATAAAATCTACTTTCCAGAAAGTAACTGTAAAACTATTTTATGCAAGATTTCATGTGGGATACCTTAATGGTTGAATAATAAATTTTACCTCATAAAAATGAAATTCAATAATACAGTAGCTTTCTCAGCGCGGTAGCATCTGGTTGAATCTCATGAGAGCCAATATTTTCCAACTCATTAGGATCATGTCGTTCTGTATGTCGTCAACATTGACTTAGCCAAGCTACCTTTACTTACATAACCGCCAAACTATTAAATAGGTCTCTTGTGGAGTGAAGTCAAATATTCCTCCTATTTTGCTTTTGCCTTGGAAGAAGAGAAGAAAATGTACATACTGTAACATTTAAACATCTGGTCCAAACCACATCAGGGTAACACTGAGGAAAGTAACAGGATTCAGTATTCTTCCCAGGTGTACGTATAAAAAAGGGTTGTGGAGCTGCTGCATAGTTCTTTTAACCACTTAGGAAAAAGACTGAAATAAGTGACTTGCCTTTCTAATACCCCTGTTTTTAAAACTACTTTTTTCCTCTTACCTGCTCCCCTGCCACCAAACCCCAAATCACAAAACCCAGCAAAAGCCCAACATTTTGAAGTTTTGTGGTAATGCAGGTTGTTAAGTTCTAATCACTTCCTTGCATATTGGCATTTAATCTGTTTGTTCCACATAACGTGGCCAGTTTTGGCATACATTTTGAGGAGCATAGCTTAAACTTTCTGTTTCAAATCAAAGTGTAAAAGTGTATTCTCTTAAGTAATTGCTTGGGAGCGGCAGGACACAGCTGTATGAAACTTGCACAGTAAAACAGTTGCATGGGTGATTGTACCCACGTGTGTCCTCACCCTTCATGGAAGCTTCTGAATGCAATGTCTAAATAGTATTATTTTTATACATTGTACATTTCTATGAAAGTCTGGTAGATTATCGACTAGTTTCAGATGGAAACAGAGTGTCAATAAGCAACCTAAGCAAAATGTGTTCTTTATCTTATTATTTGAGCTTAATATAGTTGTGTATAATCTTTATTTTCTCTTATTGTAGATATTTCAGTGATATTCTTAAGTCAGTTCATGACTTACACTGAATATGGGTTAAGTGGGACATTTTATCACTATAATATATAATCAATGGGCTTTAGCTTTTTGAGTTTCTTCTTAACAAATCCGCTGCCTGAAGAAATGTTTCTGTAGTGGCCTGAAATGAGGAACTAGCATATGAAGTATGCATGTGAACCAGTAATTATAATTGCCTTTTTATTTTTTCCAGTCTAATTCATATACACTAATAAGCTTTGGAATTGAAAAATACAGCATTCTGATGAAAGAATAGTGGCAGGCATACTTAAGGCATTCATACCAGCTTAACTCTGATTTATAACGTTGTGCTAAAGAATCTAATGTACTTAAAATCCACTTGAGACTTTTTAACCTTCTGTTGTGGGGGAAGTGAATGTATACGTAGTGTCAACAGCACAGTCAAGGAGTAAAATAAAAGCTGAAAAACAATCAGTAGGTTGTGAAAGGAATATGTATAAACATGAAATCTATAGATATGCTTAAGTGTATGTAAGCTTCTTCAGTTGAATTGTATTTCAGAATTGCTAGAGAGCTCAGTTCAGCATGTTTGTTGAAATTAACAGCAAACTCTTGTTGAGTATGTTGGTGGGCTACCAAAAACAAGACACCTAAGATTAGAGCTATAAATAGTGCCCTTCCTCCAGAGGCTGTAGTTTATTTGCACAAATAGCAATGGAAGCTATGACTGAGAGCACCTGTTTTGTTTGTTCAGCTGTTAGCTCTATGCTATTTCTTGTTCTATTAAGAAAGGTGTGTTTGGACAGCAGGGAGGTAGGCTG
>JAHREE010000563.1:6923651-7024137 GCA_033628505.1 Tringa tobata
ATTTGTGCCTGGGATTGCCCCAATCCACATGCAGGACCTTGCGCTTGACTGTCCATGTCACTGATAAAGGTGTTAAACAGCAGTGGTCCCAGTACCACTCCTTAGGAACATCACTCGTCACTGGTCTGCACTTGGGTATTGATCTGTTGATGACGAACCATTGAGTGTGACCATCAAACTAGTTCCTTATCCACCAGTGGTCCATCTGTGAAATCCGTGTCTCTCCAATTTAGAGACAAGGATGTCATGCAGGACAGTGTCAAATGCTTTGCTCAAGTCCAGGTTTTCAGTTGATTTCAGTTGCTCTTCTGTTATCCACCAACACTGTAACACCATCATAGAAGGCCACAAGATTTGTCAGACGTGATTTGCTCTTAGTGAAGCCATGTTGGCTGTCACTGATCACCTTCTTATTTTCCATGTGTGTTAGCATAGTTTCCAGGAGAATCTGTTGCCGGGCACAGAGGTGAGACTGACTAGCCTGTAGTTTCCCTTCTTAAAAATGGGGGTTATGTTTCCCCTTTTCCAGGCAGTGGGAACTTCACTGGACTGCTGTGACTTCTGAAATGTGATGGATAGTGGCTTGGGAACTTCAT
The DNA here is from genome assembly GCA_033628505.1 of Tringa tobata. Classification (NCBI taxonomy): domain Eukaryota; kingdom Metazoa; phylum Chordata; class Aves; order Charadriiformes; family Scolopacidae; genus Tringa; species Tringa tobata. The sequence continues at coordinate 6,924,248 of JAHREE010000563.1, forward strand.
TTTTCAGTTTGAAGTTGGGAAGGTAAAATAACAACTTCTTCACTTTCGGTCCTTGATATGGGCAATCAACTTTATTAGCCTTGGAATCAAAATGTGTCAGATGAATTCCTTAAGCCTACTGTGAGTTGTCTGTGTTTTATCCTACTTTGCACAGTACAAAATAATGTTGTGCAGTGCTACTATTTTTATACTTTTAGTTCCACACCTGTTTCTTTGTTAAAAAAAAAAAAAAACACTTCTAGAATACGTAAGTACAATAGAGTTGTCCTTCAGATCATTCTCATCTGTGTTAAGAACTGTTTGATATTTCATTTGTAGGACTCTGTTTCCCAACAAAAGTCATGTGACATCAGCAGTGAGGTGCAATAAGAGCTCTCTTAGGATTACTTTAAATAGAATGGAAGACGTTGAGTATATAAGGTTGTGTGGCCTTGAATGTGATTTTTATTTGATATATGAGCTGTGACATAGCTATTGCATGACTGAGATGTGCCTGTAAGCGATGTAGTGTACAGATGGGGTTTCTCTGAAACAAAGCCAGCAGCTAAATCTGAATGTGCTCATTTAAAGGGTAAAGAATACTTCATAAAACATATGGAAACATTTCTATGTTTTTTCATTAAATAGGCTTCTTACTCCTTACGCATTTTTTATGATTGTTCATGCTAATATGTCATTTACCTGAATCAAGACTGCCTATGCATCTGTTTGGTTTAGTGACATTTGTATAATGTTATGAATCTTTTATTTAAATCACATAAAATAAACTTTTCTATTTTATTATTTCAGAACTTTTCATAATTTCAAAAGTGAAGTGCTCCTTTTCATAGAACTGTTGGAAAAAACCTTACCCTTAGACATTGCAAAATATAAGATTTAGGACGAGTGTCAAATGGTAGTAATAGGGCAGTTACACAGGATGATTTGAAGGACATGGTTATTGGGATCCACCGAAATTAAATCCAGGATTATGTACATTTGAATAAGAAATATAGACCAATTATTACAACGAGGATCTCTTTAAATGCACAGATGCTGAAAATGTGCAGGAATCATAGCGGTCTGTGACTCAACAAGGGCGTTCTGTGTCAGGCTCTGTTAAGGAGCCAGTGAGAATTTGGTGTGTGCGATAACAGAACAATAAGTAAAAATATGAATATGTAAACATATGTTTTATATGCAATGATTATAAGGTAGAAGATAATGCTTATATCCATTTTTTGTAGCTTAAAAAGAAAATCAAAAAGTAGAAGAGGGCACAGAGGAGATCTGTAGAACTCATATGAGAATTGGAGAAAGAGACCTTCAATTGAAATAAGTAGAAAATGCATCTTTGTCCTCTGAGATTTGAAAAATGTCCCAATTGTGCCACCTGTGTACCTTCAAATGAATAGTAAATTGGGTAGTAAAGGATTCCTTCATCTTTTCTTTGCTAAAGCTCTCCAGTTAAACTCACAGAAACTGGTATATTAAAAATATAGGACACATTTCCAATAGTGAAAGTGGTTACATTTAGACCAGCCTACCAAGAGAAGCATAGAAACTTCAAAAAATGTTCTGATTTGAGTAACTGCTTCCTTCAGCATGAGTCAGTTGTCATCAGACAAACCCAGTAGATACCAGATTCCAAAAGATGCCAAGTAAAAGGAGTCATGGGAAGTAGTCACACTGTAAAAATACAAAAACCAAACAAACCCTGTTGCAAGGCAGTGTGGTTGTTGTTGGTTTATGTTAAACAAACAAAACCACCTCTGGATAAATACGGAGAAAAAAACAAAATGGTGGAAAGGCTATTGAAACAAAGACAACCCTTCTGGTTTAAGAGTCATACGTTTTCAATAGTTGGACGATTGTCTAGGAACATCATTCAGACTTTCCCTGTTCTGATGCTGTTCGTTAGGAATGCAGCATTGATTCCAGGTGGGATGTTGGTCTAAGTGGACCTTTGGTTTAACTCTTATGTTCTTCAATAATGTTTTGAATGCAAACTGTTTATGGGAATGAAACATTTTTGTCTTAAACTGAAAATTTGGATGTTCGTCTAAAATGACATACAGCAAATGTAGGTTGTATAATAATAGTTTTTTACACAAACTCAAATTATCCAGTACAAGGAACTTCTCTCCCTCATTTATTCCTTAATAGGTGTTTTCTTCTTAATGCGCAATGAAGTCTTAAGAAAATTAGTAATGACTTTTGACAACGTAGTGGCTTTTGATAGGAAATTATTATTTTCTGCAGGTGATAAATATTTTCCTTTTTGTTGTCTTGTGTAACTCACCATTGGGACAGGTGGCTGTCTTGGTTACTTGATACTGAAGATAGCCCTGCTGGATGATGTTACAGGAAGAATGATCTCTCACTGTCTCTCTTGCACAAATGCTATATATATGTGTGTATTGATTTATATTACCAGCACTGTTGTTCTGAGGAAATGAAGGACACGTTCAAATGTTGTTTATACACTTTTGCTGAAAGCTCTATTACTGAGCCTAATAGTTCTGTCTTTTTATTCTCTCTTACTAATTGTGTAGAGGGACTTTCTATGTAGTTTCTTTATCTTTGCTGTCTTATCTTTTGCTTTCCTTCATTCTGTAGGGGTTTGTCTTAAATTACCTTAAACTTCCATCTTCTCTTCCTCTTCATCTAATATTTGACAGTCTAGTTGCTACCATTGAGAATCCAAAGCATCTGAGCTTCTTCTGAGCATATGTGATCTGTAATTATGTACAGGGACCCTGTGGAAGAAATACATGCTATTAATTTTTGTCATTTAATGGAAAAAAAACCACGCCAAACCACCAAAATTTCCCAACACTAATTGATAATATTCGCGTTAATTTATTTGCAGGAAACTGCAAATCCTAAATCCTGCCCACCCATCTGTCTCATTTCCTTGATTCCAGATCCTTAGATTCAGGCTTTAGTAGTATGTGTATAGTATATTATGGATCTACTTTTGTTTTTTTCCTTTTTTTTTTCCACTATGATGGCAAATCCATAGCGGGTTTTAACACTTAAATCTTAACTTAAACTTAAACACTTAAATTAATGTAGTGGTGGCGTTCATAGTTGCTCTTCAGAATCACTAATCTAGCACAACAGGTCCTTGATTCCTGAGATCTCCAGGCAGTAGCTCAAAACAAATAACATTTACATTTGCAAGGAAGAATATCCCAGAAACAAAACAGTGGTTTATATTCTTCCTTTGTAATTATCTATCTCATTTATAATGGATTCAGAGTTTTACTTTGTCTCCCCTCAGCCCGTGATTACACTGTTTGAGCCAGACTTTTGTTTTTTTTAGACTGTTCTATCAGTTTAATCATACCTGTAATGGAAGGTTTTAAGGGTTCAAGGACTAAAGACATAAAACTTGGATCTAGCTCTTGCAAAGACATAGATAGTCTTTTTGAAACTTTTGTCACCTGTTTATTCTTGTTTACACTGCTGAAGTGTTTTGGTGCCAGATTTTGGTTGCAGGCATTTTCATAAGGATAAGAGGGTTTTAAAACCTCATCTGTACTGTCTTGAGAAAGATGTGATTTCCTGTTATTTTTACCTGATGTAGGATTATACTACTGTGTTGAAGGGGTGGTCCTTCCTTCCACTCCTGACAGCGTCTTTCCCACACCTTCTAATGATCAGGCAGATATGTGAGCAGTTAGTTCAGCTTTTAGATCCAGCTGGAAATTGCTCCTTCTGAGGGTTATTTTTCAGTCAATTTAGTCATTTATCTGGCTTATAACATACCCACATGAGCAGCAGAGGCAACGCAAGGCAGAGGGAATGATGGCATTGTCCCAAGGGGAGAGCACCTCAGAGCTGAATGAATTTATAAGCTGGTCTTGGTGTCATGCACCGCAGCAATCCCAAGCTCTTCTTTTAGTGCGTTGGCTTTTTCTTTTACTTCCTGAAAGATGCATAATCTTGCTGGTTTTTAATTACGTTCTTTGTGCATTTAAAGTAATTATTAATTCCCTCTTATTGTTTACACTGCATTTATGTAAATTGCATAGAATTATTTGTGCCTCATCTATTAAGGCTGAAATCCATGCTACCTCAATCAAAAGGATGTCAAAGTTGATTCTACATTCTCCTACGCTGTAACATAATTGTAGCATTGTGCCAAAAATGCTTTGTGTGTTCCTCTTAAGAGAGGTAAAACTGAAGTTGAAATTTCTTTAGTAATGTTCCTACATAGAAAATTTACAAAGCAGGTATCTGTAGTCAGTGTGCAGGTAGGATTTAGTCCCTCAGTCTTGAAGTGGTAACTTTCTGTAAAGGAAAGGTTTCATTTCTTTTATATACCACTACTATTTAGTGGTCTTTTCAGAAGGTGCCACTACATAGCCAGTCTCATATGGTGAGATTTCTGCACATACACTGCCATAAAAAATTGAACTGTTTTTTTTCTGGCCTTGAAGCCAGAAAAAAAAAAAAAAGTAAAAAAAGTCAACATTGAAAGGTTGTCATCTTATTTAATTTGGAGATGTAGAGGAAAAATTTAAAGTAGGAGTCAAGAGAAATTTTTGATTATAGGAGATACATATGAAGATTGTGTTTGCAAAGGGATGCTGCAGTTGTAGAGTTGTGAAGCAACCCCTCTATACAGCTGCATGGGTATGCTCTGCAAAGAAAATGACTATTTGTATCAAAACCTATTCTAAGCAGTAATATTATCCACGGTATAAAACCAGATACAATGCTTTTGCAAGAGCTACCACACCTGGCCTCTAGATAATTCTTGGTTAACAAGAAGAGTCCTCCTGTTGTGCTATTATTGAAACAAATATGAATTTATTCTGTTTATGATTTTGGTGTTTGGAGGACGGTTGTGAGGTTGGCTTGGTTTCCTCTGTGTTCTTTGCAAATAAGTAAGATGCAATCTCCTTTGAGGTCTCTCGGTCACTTATATTTCCTTCTAATAATGATTGATTTCAGTGTTTTGCTTTATTTGATATCTGTACAAAAATTCTCTGTACATCAGACTGTATGGCTGTATTTTGTGCCATTTCTTACTAAAAGAAGTAAATATATTACATCTTCTCTTAATCAGCTAACTATGCCACTGATGACCTAATACTTATGGTGTAATGATGCTGCTGTTGAAGCTCAGCCAGACTCCAGGGACCTCTTTGTAATACACTGCTGTAGGCAATTCTTAGGGTTTAGAGCCAAATACCTTTTTCCCTTGTTTTCATTTCCACTTTGATTTTCTTTGGGATTTTTATTTCCTAAGGAAGGTTGACCTTTTCTTTAGTTCCTTGAATACGTAAATGGTCTACCTGTTTTGTGATTGCTGGGTGCAATTGAAACATCAGTGCATGTTTTCCTTTTTTCCATCTTTGTTTCTCTATATTTCCCATAAGTATGTCATGCATAGGTGTGGTATTTTTCATATTTGCAAAGTATACAGCAACTATACTGGCAAAGTATGTCAGCAACACTGATGAGATTCCTTTAGGTGGCATTCCTCTAAGATACTTATCATTTCTTTTTTTTTGTTTCGGTTTTCAAATTACTCAGTTTATACAATTGCAGCAGAAATATTTTAGACTTCTGCAAATCTTTAGGGAATGTAACTGAGAATTGTCAGCTAATCTGTGGCTGAAAGGCAGCTTAATGAATTGTAAAACTGTTTTGTTCCCTGTCTTTAAAATGTAACAAAGGCATTATCTGTAAGGAAGCTGTTGGAGTATTTCTAAATAAGTAGGTTTCTAAAACTGCCAGCAGCCTCCATTTATAACGCTAACAACTGGATTCTGGAAGAACAAAGTTTGATCACCAGCAAGATTATTCATAATCTTTCTTATTAAAACATCTGGATATTTTTGGCCTTACCCTACAGTGATGACACACTTAGCAGAGGAAATAAAAAACCTATGCATTCCTTATACAAGAAATGAGATCTCTATTTTCCTTTCTTTTGTTTTACATATTGCATTTATGTGTGTCCATATCAGTATGGGCATATTTTCTTCTTGAAAAGGCATTTGGATCTTAAGTATTCAGGTAGTGTGTCTATTTTAGCTTTTTCACCAGTATTAGGAATCTTTACGTTTTTTCTTTTATTTTATTTGGATCACTCTTATGGGGTAAATTGACTTTCACAAATCATGTTAACATCATGTTCTCTTTCCTTGTTTTTTTCTTGTAAATAGCTTGTGCCTCTTGTATGGTTTGTCTTTCGTGTATTGTCTCATGTTACAATGAAATACTTTGGGTTGGTGAGATAACAGCCCAAATCTTTCCACCTGCGAATGTATTGGCAGATGTACAGTTTCCCATAATAGGATGAAGCCTCTTGAAAGTTAGTGTGTTTAACAGCAGTTGCCATTTTGTATAGCTGGTCTACACATTGTTTCTGCATACTCTGTGAAAAAGTTATTAGTTAACTATTTCCTCTGGGAATTCATTTGAAACATATGTCTGATTATTATTTACGCATTCTGGTCAGTGTGTTGAAAAAATTTCTTTCCTGTATTTATTGATATTTTCTGAAGTCTTGGGAGCTACCCTGTCATGTGTTGTGTAACCACTACAAGAAGTAGCTAATGCATTGTGATGTAAATGGAGAAGCTAGATGTTAGATTATTTTATGTATTTTATCATATAAGTGAACATAAAGAGGAATTCTCCCTTGCTCCCCCACTTGTATATGTACTCTTCAAAGTACAAATATAATTTGAAAAATTTAATTATCATAATTTATTGTCCATTTGCTGAATAGGGGCTTCTTAACACTGCAGAATGAATTTCCCTTCCCGTATGCAGAACCTCTGAATTTGTTGTAGTAGTATAATGAAAAGTCCTGAAAGGAGATACACGTTAATGCTCATTTTAACATTTTATAGTGTTATCTTCAGGGAGAATGTCACTTAGCTCTACTTGCCTATTATAATTTATTCAGTGACTTCTCACAAGTTATCCCGTTTGTCCAGAACAGGTAATCAAGTTCTTCACAGTGAAGTGTTTAATAGTTGAACTCAATTTGCCATGGTGAGAACAACCATAGGCTCATCTTTAATAATAATTATGAATGAGCAAAAATACCGCTGTTGCAGACACAGTAATTTTTAGTTTTCTTCCATAAACAATTATCCTCAGTGAAGTTAACACGAGGATTAACTTGAGTATGGATAACCCAGATATAAACTGTAGGTGTAGGGAAGAATTTGGTTCTCTTCTAAAGTCCCCATAAAGAGAAGCAATATTCGCAGCAACTCCTGATTACCATTCTTGGATGGACCCCGTGGCTCTAACTTCTGCAATGCAGGCATATGGGGACTCAAAATTAAGTGTAGGCCTAAATTCTTGTTTGTGGGGAAGGAATCTGGTAAAACAAAATGCTCTGTGATGTCTGCGTTTGTTTCTTTCTGGGAAGTGATTCGAGGCTATTGAGATCAAAGTCTGTCAGCAGGAGTAGTTAATGTGAGGTATGTGGAAATGCATGGTAAGGAAGGTTCCATGTTTTGGTTTTTTTTTTGTGGTGGGTTTTTTGTTTGTTTTTTTGGAGTTGTTTCTTTTTTAGGTTCTGTATATGCTTATTTTCAGAGAGAGACTTATGGTTTACATTGTTAGAATATAGTGTTCTAGACATGAATGCCATCTTTCCGCAACTGTAGTGTATGCTTGTGCCTGTAGGACAAAATTAAGGCAAATGAAATAATAAACATCCTTATAGTTAGTTATTATGTTCCAATTTTTCTGTGTTACAAAAGGAGGACATCTTTTCTGAGTGTGACATGCTAAATATTGCATTAATTTCCAAAGGAATGTCTGCTTTTCATTTTTAAGATGGTACTGTATTTAATGCATTCTAGACATGTGAAAATGATTATGGAAATAAGGGTATGTGATCTGAGCTTCGCTGTCGCTTTGGTGTGCAGTGTAACTCATGTTAAAGACCATGTTATTCAACACTTCTGCTAATAAGGACAGTATTCTGCTAAGCACAATAATGATCTCATTTTGTTTCTCTTTAGCAGACTTCTGGATTAATATATGCAGAAATTATAGTCTCAATATTGGAAGTTGCATTGAGAGCTCCACTGTTGACCTTTTAATGTTTTTATCTGGAAACAGGGATTTGTCTGAAAATATGTTCTGTTGGTTGGAAGGTCCCGTGTCTTCATTCCCACACCCCCCAACAAAGAAGAGTTCTAATTTTTATATTGGTGTTCTTCCAAATGTATACTAAAATGTTTCTAAGTAGCAAACAGAAGAAAGTAGTAGAAAGGCTCTTACCATTCGCCTTTTCTCTTACAGATTGTTTTTGATGCTATTTCATGACTAATCTCTCGCATATAAATCTTCTTACTCTGCTGATGACTGTAACTAGCAAAATTGTGGCTTGACAGTCCCTGGGTAAGAATAGTACTGGCTTCTTACAGAGACACAGTGTAAAAATGACTTGAACTATTGACCGTTCCTCAGTTTACTGTTAACTAATTATGGTAATTGGAAAAGTTTATTAGTTAACATTACTTAGTCATAAATTAACTTGTTAAAATACCATGTGTGAAGAACTTCATTTGGAAAATGTGAAGGACTTAGGAGAATTGAGTCCTTATCTTGAGACAACGCCTGATTGGACTGCTAGAAAATAATCCGTTTTGACCTGTGAGCTCTCGTGTCTTAAATTCTGAGAAAAAAAGGCTATGTTTTCATAGATTTATTGATGTACATATGAGAATATACAATGTATTGTTATATAATGGAGACATATAGTCCTCTTTAAGGATTTAATTTAGCTAGGCCTTAACTATAGATGTATAATTAGTATGTAAATATTTAAAATGCTAGAGAAGTAAATGGATTTTGAGGATTGTTTGGTACTTCAAGAAGAATAGAGGACAAACAGTTTTATTTTGGTAAACAAGCCACTTCATTGCTTTGAAGAAAATGTACGTGAAGACTGAAGTTAAAGCTTTAAAAATCTACCGCACCAAAATATCTGCCAGGAGTTTTTTTTTTCTATCAAACTGCATAAAGAAAGCGTTACATTAAATCCACATTTCATGGGCATGTTATGGAAGGAAACTACTTATCAATGCACATCTACCAAGTAGGTAGTATGCAAATACTTTATCCTGTTTTCCTCACAGCAATCTTTTTCCTGGATCTTTGAATGAGGAACATAAAGTTAGAATTTCATTTTTATGTGGAAACAAAAAAGAACATGCAGTTTATTTATTGAGTTATTTTGCCTTAAACAGCGTTATAAAATACAAAACAGTGGTAGTCACTTACTGATTTAATTACCAGTAGATGTAAGAGATACAATTTACTACAGAAAAAAGTAAAAGATGAAGCAGTTGTGTAGTTTCCAAGCAAGTAATACAGGACACATTTAAAAAACATAAGAAATGGTTTAATTTCATTAACTGTGGTCTAATATGTTGTGCATCCCACTCTTGGTAAACCACAGCGGCATTTACTGGCTATTGCTTCAAAGCACTACTGTTTTTCATCCCTCTTCGTTGGCCAAATGTGTCATAAGAGCATTAACTAAAGTCTGGAAAACAGTTCTCATGGATTTTGCTTTAATGATAAATCTAACATATAGTGCACTTGCTGATATAATCAAGTGAATGGAATTTCCAAAATCTTGACTTAATGTCTTTTAAGTATGAAGCAATAATGTTTTTATGAAGTAGCTTTTAAATGGCATTTGTTGAAGTGGAGAGCAGCTGGATTAGAAGGGTCTGTTTCTAACTGCAATCAGCAATGATCATAGTATCATATTACAGTCACCCTATAAAATAGCTTGTATTTTAAGAAAAATGGGAAAAAAGTGGGGGTAGCAATGGAGAGAGAAGCAAGCATGGTCTGTGTGATGCCCAAAGGGGTCTGGAATTGGTTACAGTTTGATGATTTTGCTTCAGCTGTTTGGGCAAGTGTAGTTCTAAATATAGGAAGTTCTTTATCGATTTAGGTTTTATCGGGTTTTTAAAACATTGTGGAGATACAGTCAATATGCGTTTCTCAAGCATTTTAAGTTGTTGGGTGGTTTTTTAATTGTGATGTTTACCAGGATAAGATTTCACTAGGATAAAGACCAAAATTACAGAATGTTTCTCTGTGCTACAAAATAGTTTTTACTAATTTTGTATTTGTATCCATTTCTATAAATTGGGTGTATCTCTGTCCCACCTTGGTTTTGTCCATTTTCCAGCCAATAGGCTCTTTGAATAGGGACAGTATTTTCTTTTGTTTCTTATAGAACCTTAAATCTGTTAGTGATGGTGTGTTCTAAAATTTAAGTCACTGCTGAGACACAAACATTAATATAAGGAACCATTGCATCCTTCCAGTGATTGTGTATGGAACCTCTTTAATGTGTTGTATCAATTGATTAACTGCAAGCCATTTCAGCAGTGGCTTGTAGCTTTCCTGTGGTAGGGAAGATATATCTGCTTCATTAGGTCTACTGGTTTAACATTGTGCAGGAGTATCTTAAGTGTTAGGTCTCAATGAATAAATAAAAATTTTGGAGACATAAAATGCTCTTATTCACCAGTGCTTTTGTTCATCAGTGTTCTTGAGTAGTTCCCAAGTGGAGTCTTATGCCTTAGCTTTTATTAATTTGATAAAAAAAAAAAAAAAGTCATGCTATCTACAGCAGAAAATGTAGAAGTTCAGTAATGCCTTTATTCTTGTAGATTTTTTTATTTGATTTGTTCCAGAAGGGTTTGATACAGTCTTAGGCAGGATCTGATTAAGATATACATAATTGTGCCTAAAATTCCAGCCAACTAAGGCAGAGAAATTGTTAAATTTTAGTTTTAAATTAAAAGAAAACAAAAGTGTAGATGACTTGACTGTAAAGACATTCTGAATACTATTTGTTGTGTGTAGGCAAATAAATGCATTCATCCCTGCCATCTGGCTGTATAGATCCTTCATCATTAGAATAAGAACTGTGTTTCCCTATCAGTTCAAATAACTTCATTTTTCTTCCTGAAGAGGACCTTCCGTTGAGAGTACTTCACTTGCCTGAGTTCTCTAGATAGAAAAGAGGGTCCATGTTTTGATTCAATTGTACTGGAATGGTGCTCCTCAGAATATGGGAATGAGTTTAGGGAAATTTGCATCATGATGTGCCTAGATTTTCTAATTTTTCTTCTTTTTTTTTTTTTTATTTGGAAAGGGTTGTCTTAGAAAGCTCAGGCCAGATTCAGATCCATACCTACAACAAGTTCCAAGTTCCATACCAAGCCAAGTTCCATATTTAGTCTTCTTGAAGAAGCAGGTCTTGAGGTTCTGCTGGATTCTGTAGGACTTTCCCTTTTATGCGTTCTGGGCTCTCCTTTCTTGCTTTTTGTCTCTTACTAGGACACTCTACCTCCACCCCTAGTAATGGAAACAAGCACCATGCATTTTTAGTACCAGAATATGATGATACTCTTAGTAGAATGCGTGATTGGGTCCATCATTTTCACAGGTGATATTGAAGCTTTGCTTCTGGAAAGGCTGAATCTGAGCGAATTAACAGCAGTAGGACTGATGTGTAACACAGCAATTATTGTGCAGTTCGGTTAATCCAGAAGATTATCCAGTAACAGCAAAGTTAGGATTATTTCTGTGTACAAGTAGAAGACTTCTTTTAGATCTACATATATAACAGCAACACTATAATAGTTTTGTGCTAATTTTTCAGTGATTAATTAGTATAATATTAATAAAATTATTACAAAACACGAATCTTCCCCTATCTAATGAATAGATGCCCCGTAAGACCTTGTATTGCTCTAGAGAAAAATGAATGCCCAGGAGCTGAATGTTTTTCTTGAGGTCATGCAGGAAATACCTGCCAAACCCAGCATTAGAATCAAAGTCCCTGGCTGGTAGGTCTGTGTATAATCCTCTGTATCACTGTAATGTGCAGGGTAAGCCCATGCCCCTCACCCTTCCCCTCTCTCTCTCTTTCCCCCTCTTTAATTTCTAGTCTTTTATAGTTCACTGCATGGTATTGATTAACACTTAGGACTGCTAATTCCTCTTTTAAATTTTTTTGTAGTATTCACAGAAACACTTTCTTAAAGATTTCCTGAAAATTCACATTTTTGCCAAGAGTGGTTTGGTGGTTTGGAAAGGCACAGTTTTCCTTTATCGACATCACATTATTTTTTGCTTCATAATATTGCCATCATCTTTAGTTGTTTTTCAAGAAAGATATTTTAGTTTTTTTTCTGAATTAGGGCATACTGCTTTCTCAGGAGCTTTTATGTAGTGGTAGATCATTTTCATAAACTATTCTATTTTTCTTTTGAATACAGTTTGTTTGTTAGTGGTATAATATGCGATTAAATCATGATAACTTTGCCCTCAAACCATCAGTCTGTTCTGCCCCGTTCCATTTATTCTTGTATCTTTGATATGCACTTTGTCTTCAGCTTTCCAGAAAAGAGTAATTCCATAGTTAAAGCTTTATATGTGTTTTCTTTTGTAGGCTGTAGATCCAAGATAGGTGCAAAATATGCATCCCTGAAATTATAGGCTTTCTGTTTCGATTCAGAAAGATATAGTTTGCATAAAAGGAATAATTAACTTTGCTGTTCCCATTTTCCCTACATTCTAAATACCCAAATTTTTCTTTTGAAGTGTTTTAGTGGCTCTCATACTGAGTATGGCTGAGTGGTGTTCCTCTCTCTGTCTCTGGTGCCACGTGTGCCTTTTCAGCGTTTACTTCAACCTGTTGGGCTTAAAAGAATAGCTACCTTTATTTGTACCACATGTGATTGTTAGTTACCTATCAGTAATTCTAATGATTAGATCTTACCTTACCATAATGTTAACATAACCTTTATTAACATTACTGAGCCACCAATAGTGATATTCCTAGTGGATGAATGGTACACGGTCTTGAAATGTCATTAGGTCATGTTTAAGAAAATGACCTTTAGGAAGCTCCTTCTCTTCTTTCTTGAAATCATGCAATTAACTTAATGAAGAAGGGGCAGCTGGGAAGAGATTTCTGCTCACAGTGTTCCCAGGTGCTGCCAAGTGCCTCTGTACTCCAGGAAAACGTGGTCACATTCTCGGTGCTGGTCAATGTCTGTCCTACCGATGTGTGGAATTGATATCTTCCTTCCTGCATGTGAGCCTGTAAATATGTCATCTGCAGAAAAGGTAGCACTGCGTCAGAAAGATCTGGTAAATTTTCGTGATTTTAAACAAGCACCAAAGAGAAGTAAGCGCCTGCACCTGCGTGTTATTTGGACTCAAAGTTTAATGGATGAAAAGCACCGAGGATTTGTCCTGATAGTATTCAAATTTTTTAATCTTTCGTGACACAAAAATTCTTAAATGCTAAAATACATACCATACACTGAATGTTCTGGATAATTAGGTGGCAAATTGTTTAAAAAGTTTTGTTAATTTTGTTATTGATTAATTTTATTCTTGCTTTTGCTATATGAAGCTTCTTAAAGGAAACTTGCATAAAATTAGGCTTACTGGTTTTTCTGGTTGATTAAAATATTTTTAACATCTGTATGACCACCATGAAATTCTGTAGATGGTCGGTGTCTTCCAGACAGTTCTAAGAGCGTGCAATTTTTGTGTTTGTTTTTTTTTTTTTTTTTTAAAAAAAAGCCAACACTTTAAAATCATAATTTAAACAAGTGAGCAAGTTACAGTAAATTGTTTATTCTGCACTACTTTTTCTCAAGTGTTCATTTAGGTCACCTGTGATCTAAGCAGCTAGAGCAAAAAACATAGATAGAAAAATTCTATGTAGTTATAGTAAATGTGACAAAGTATAATATATAACTAGTAAGAAACTTTATGATATACTAACTATAATTAATTCCAGTGATTTGTCTGTTAAAGCCAATGCAAATAATTGTAACATCTGTCAAAAACCAAGCACTAGCATGAAAACCTTTTAACATTTTGCACTTAATAAACTATTTTATACATAAACTACCTTATTGTTTATATTAAAAACTAAAAAATATTCAGTCTGTTCCAGCCATTCTAACAAAAACTTTAATAAGTAGACATTGCATAAAAATGACACAATCCAGCAGTTATTTGGTAAGGCCAGCATAATCATAAATTTACCATCCATGCTTTTCCAAAAATACTAACCCATATTGTTCTCCCTGGACCTGTTGCAGGGATGACTAATCCAGCTGCTGAGGTCTCCCTTTATGTGTTTGATGGAACACTTGGCTTGCGAGACTACAGCTGTGTGTTTATGTGCAGTGCACACCTGCAGAGGCCTGACAAATAGCTGTAGTATGCAGAGTATACAAAATTACCCTGGCAGTGCTGCAAATAAGGAAGTTTCTGTTTTGAAGTCCATATGTGTGTGAGCTTGAGATGCCAGCTGGGGTATTTATGTTGCATTGCACAGATGTAAAACTGCCAACTGATTTTATACCAAATAAAGGCTAATCTTTTTATACATACTTGGTGTCAGAGTTATGAAGTGGTACATAAGAATGTTCTCACGACTTAGCTCTTTTAAAATAAAAGCTGACATTAAAAATGCTCGATCTCACAGTATGCGTAGAGGGCAAAAGATAAAAACGTACTGTACTTACTTAGATATCTGCTATAGCACAGTATCTTAAGGGTTTTATTATTAGTGATGTATAGTTATTAGCTGCACATAATCAGGGCTTGATTTATTGTATGCATATACACTATACTATATATCCTTTTTTCTAGGAGGTCACTTCAGCTCTGTGTTGAATCCAGTTTATGGGTTCTGAAATGTGAAAGCCCAATTTATATAGCTACTTAACTTGAAAGCTTTGCTTTCCTATTTTCAAATGTGTTTAAGCACAGTGATAATTTTTCATCAAATATAATATGTGCTTTGAAAATTGTTATAATTAGTAGACCTTATCTGTGAAGGCTTTTAAAGGTAATATTTGCCTTCAAATACTTAAGAAATTAAAATGGTTTGCTAAAACTAACAAATAGCACAGATTTAAGTCTTGATTGTTCCGTCATTTTAGTCTGTACCTTGACTTTTAGTATGAACTAAAGACAACGAGGTATCATGAATAGTTTGTTTTGATGTTTCACTGCATATAGTTAAGTACTGTGTACTTAATCCTTTTTAAATGGATAAAAGAAGGGCTTGGCATTGTGAGGGTTAATATGCAGATGTGAATGTGAACGGTTTCTGTGCTTCTGAATATGCACTTTGGAAGTTCCCTAAGTTACATTTTTAGGCTTAAAATGTTTTTCCTTCAATTACTTTTTTTTTTTTCCTCCTTACTTTGTCAAGCAATTTTAGTGCTCTTTTTTAATTTGTTGTTTATTCTGGGCTACTAAGACATTTGAAGATGTGTAGAATTCTGCTTTGGCTCACTGTGTCACAAAGTATACTTGAAATACACTCACGCTAAATGTGGAAGAACAAAGAAAATGGGAGCAACATTGAAGTATATCACTATAGAACGTGTCTCTAAGGACTTAAGAATTTGTTTTGCTAAATGTAACGTACAGCTTAGGAATGACTAGCCGTCACACACAGCTAACCAGTCTGGTGGAGCCTTTTTAAACCGAAAGAATTTCATACATACACACATGTGCATGCACATGCTCACCCTGAGATAGCAGTCTTGGGTTTCCCCAAGCTTAAAATTAACATTTGCAAGTATCCCCCAGAAGTTCAAAGATTATTCAGATTTCCGAGGTTCGGAAATAGAATTTCTTGATTACTAAATTTTAGAGCAGAAATTTCACTAATGTTCCTGGTAGTTAGATGAAGAGGTAATGATGTACTGCAAGTGGAAGGAAGAGTTGAGCTGTACCCCCATAATTCTGCAGAGGCGTGTCGTCTTGGCTAAGATAAAAGCCTAAGGGTGGCTGTGGGATGCTGGTGCTCCCATTAGCTGCTGAGGAGGAGTCAATACAGCAGAGAAGGGCAGGAAACAATACAGGATGCCAAATCTGAGTGAAAAATGGAAACACTTCAAAAGAAGTTAGTTCTGCTAGATGAGTATAGGAAGTCTTAATTGTTGTTATATCCTCTATTTAGGAAGTATATTTAAGACCAAAAGAGCAGAATTGTGTTGGTGTGTGAGGAAATATGTTGCAAAGATGGTTTAGTTATGTTGTGTCGGGGCCAGCTTTCTTATAGAAGGATATCACTTCAAACAGATTGCCGCCACTGCAGGTTGCAAACACACAATTGAAGGCTTCTAGTTCTCAGCTCATGCACAGATGTCTTTCAATAAGTTTAGCCAGTAATTTCTTCAAATTGCTCAGTTTATCAGCAGCACATGTCATCAATCCTGGAGTGGTTGCTCAAGTCAAACTACAGAATCCTTAGCTTACAGACACAGCTGCAAACAGGTGAACAGGCAGAAAGTAATTTGTGCAGCTTGGTGGCTGTCAGACAAAAGACAGACAATCTGTGTTTAAAACAGATTGCAGGCCTTGCCTGAGCCAGACAAAAGGGATTTCTACAACTGCAAATAATTCCAAGGTTAACATATTTTCCTTTCTGCCATTAGGTGATTTGTTAAAATTGGAAACAATGAGCATTATAAATCTACACAGAAACTAGAGATAAGATGAAAGAGAAAAACAGATCGCTAAATAAGTTTACATCCTTCTGTTGAAAAGCATACAACTGGCATTCATACAGGACTCCTTTTTATAAACTAAGCTGAGCTATAATACCTATGACATTCAGTACATATTTGAAATAACGGTAAGGACATCTAATTGGCAAAAGAACCAACATTGTAGAAAGAGTAAGCTCATAGTAATGTTCTTCTGTATTAAAAAGTTGACCTTTTTTTTTTTTTTCAAATTCTCCTTTGGATGTCATACTAAGATACTGTGAAGATTTATCAGGATTTCATTTTAACTTTGAAGTCCTGTACTAACTCAGAGATTTTAATATTGGATAGATTTATCAAGATTTACTGTACTAAGTATATCAGAGTTAAAATTTCTACAAAACAAGCTTACTGTAGTGTTAGCCTAATTACAGTGAGTTAGAAAACATGTACTTCCCCAGTCACATATATTACATCTTCAAATGTGTGACTGTAGAATATCTATTCCTTCCACTTCTCATGGGCTCTGTAAACTTGCCTTGACCTCAAAACTTCTTCTGCAGTGTTCCATGAGGTACTAATCAAGCTAATGTAATATAGCCCTTCTTCCTGTTTAGTTCAGTGAGTAAGTACTTATGTGCAATAATATTGACGGGTAATTCTATGCTTAGTTTAAGTTGTTCCGCTGAATTTATTTTCCATGTTATTTAAAACTTATCAACATAGAGATATGCGAATGGAAGAAGATGCAAAGAGTAACTGTCTACTTCAAGGTAACATCTGGTTTTGTGAAGATATGATTCTGTGCATAGAGGATAAATCAGTCTGTTAAGCACACTGTTTGAAATATATTGAAATCAATGAGCTTTCTGTGTATAATAGTAATACAGATTGCAATGAATTAATGAATACAGTTGTATGATTCTGCTTAATCATGCAAAAGTGTTCACAAAAATTATTTAAATTGTCCCATCAAAATTCACTGTTGCTTTTAAAATGAAAAACAGGAGCTTACTGAAGATAATATGTGCTTTTTGTTATGCGGTCATGCCTATATTACTTACTTGTGCCCAATATAAATTATGTTGTAATTGACGAACAGTATTGTTAGGCCCTTGTAAGTTCATATTTTTATCAAAATACAGTACTAAATAATTCTGTAGGGAAACCTCATGCTGAGGTTGAGTTGAAGAATTCCTTAAATTTCTCAGCTATGAAGAAGTGTGTCACAAACATGTGCTTTAATAAGCTATGGTATGGAAGTACTCTTTTTCATGCTTTTTTTTGACAAAATGCTAATTCCAAGTTTAAATTGCATCCTTACCAAATGCTGGGTTATAGTGCTTTGCTTGCATTTTCTTCTTTTTTTGTAACTTAATAGACAGTAAGATTTTAGCCTCTCAGAAATCAATCACGCTGATGGAGATTTTTCTATTCTTTGATCTGAGAAGATTATATATTAGATTCTTTTTTTTTAATAAAGCTGACAGCATGTGTATTGCTTGTTGGTTGTGCAGGGTATATGCTGTAGATTGTAGCCTGACATTGTTATGGTGTTAGCGTGTATGGGCTTCATGTATTTCAGTGTGAAGGTGAGATCATCATCTTTAAAGGATGGTTTTAATTTGTGTTGGTGAATCAAGTGGATACTGTATTTAAGGAGGGGGAAAAAGTGTACTCATGCAGGTTGCTGTCTGCAGTCCAAATTGCTGATCAGAGAGTCTTTATACACATCGGTAATGTGCTGTGCAATATAAGCTGAAATATATTCCACAAGGGAGGAAAACGGAATAGGTTACATACGCTGTTCCTAAGTGCAATGAATATAAAACTCCATTACTCACTTTAAGCAGGTGCTTTTTATATGAGGCTTTAAAGAAATATAAAACTGCTGGTGAAATGATTGGTTTGTACAGACACGACTTAACTTCCAGTACTTTGACCAGATAAAGAGGTTAAAAATATTTCTACAAACATTTCTTTAATGATTTCAAGGATTAAAGGTTAATATCCTCCTGGTGTAAGAAACTGCCATTCCAGACACTAAATGCACTGTTCCATTCAAGTCCTCAGTAGTTGCATAGAATATTTAAAAGAAAACATAAACATTTATAAAAAATTAAAACACAAACGCAGAGCATTGTGGTTTTAAGTTTCTATCCTAAACGATGTGTATTTAAATTCCTGGGAGGAGCATAGTGATATCATAAAGAAATACTGTGTGATATAGAAAACTGATTGAGTAAGAATGATACTCCGGTTAGAAACAAAACACAGCTTTAAAGAACCTGAAATCTTGTCATCTATGTGTGTGGAAAACTGTATGTGAAGGGGTAGCCTTAGATCTTTCTGCTCTTTAAAGCAGCATATACTATCTGAAAGGAAAATCATGGGAAGACTGTTAAAGATAATACTGATATACTGTATTTTAATCTTTACATGATAAAGACTACATGATAAAGACTCATGTAGTCTTTATCATGTAGTCTTTATCATGTAGTCTTTATCATGTAGTCTTTATCATGTAGTCTTTATCATGTTTTACTTACCCACCATGTCTCAATTACTGTCTTCCTGCCATTTCCTACTCCTTTACAGTCAATGTCCCCAGCAGCAACCTCTATTGTCCATCACTTAACCACCTACCACTGCCTTTCTTTGCCTCCCAACTGAAAGATGTTTGCGTTCTCTTTCACTTCCCCCAACACCACCAGCAACTCAGGAAATCAAACTGTTAATCATTACTATTTTTCTATAATACTGTTACTGAACACATCTGTCCTCCTTCTTTCAAGTTTTTATGAACCTTTGTGGTTTCTTTGCTTCTTAAAGAATTACTATGTCCATCCTCTAGAATCCTCAATTTGTTGACATTTTTAGTAGTCCGTAACTGTTCTGTCCTATATATAATTATCTCAATTTGAGCTTGTGTGAGATTTCAGCCATTAGGTATTCTGTTTGACAGTGAGCAGGTAACCAGGTGTCATGTGTGTCACAGGGAAGCTCAGAACTATGTTTAGGTCCAGGTGAGATCTGACATTTCTTGTCTCCTGCATAGTAGGTATGTTACATAGCACTTCAAAGTTTGCATCTGCTCTGGTGAATGAGGCTTTTTTAGGGCAAAGGAATACAAACTCGTGGGAAACCAGGCTTTATTAGTTTCATAATTCCAAATAGCTTATTTAAATAGATGTGCCTTAGAAAAATGAGCTCCACAGTTGAAACAGGAGGTGATGAGATCTGAGATGAACTCTAGTTCCTCTAAGACTTTGTTCTTTCATCCTACATTTTGCTGTCCTAGGAATCTGCAGATGCCCTTTTTCTCTAGTTGCTATGCACCTTTTTACTAAAAGAAGAGTTCTAAAATTCAGGCTTTATTCCAGAGCCTAAGATCACAGAATCATTTAGGTTGGAAAAGACCTTTAAGATCACAGAGTCCAACCTTTAACCTGGCATTGCCAAGTCCACCGCTAAATACATTAGCATAATAATAAGTAAGAATGTTTTAATATACTTTACATGTTGACGTTTTGTATGAGCTATTGAACTTATCCTCTGGTACAGCAAGACTCCTGTATTTGAAGGGGATAGAAGACTTATACAAATAAGATGGAAACAACTGATTGCGAGTGCATGTTTCCAGCCAAAGGGTGTGTAAGGGTGGAAACTGTAAGCTGTTTCCTAGCTCTGTCTGTTTGTGTTCTTCAGGATCTTGCTTCAAATACTTTATGGTGAAAGTTTCTCAAGTTCTTATTTATCTGTGTCCTGGAATTACTTGCATCTATGTAATTTTTAGCATTTGTCTACTGACAATGTATAGATACAAAAATTGATAGGATGTTCTTTTTGAGAGTTAGAAATTCAGTTTCTGATAGTTTTTCTCTGTTTTCTTGGAAGGCAAAAGTTATATTAACGCGTTAACTTGAGTTTCTACCATTTGTCTCAAATGATACAGCGGTATCTGAAATGCAGCTGTTGAATTGTGCAGAATGAAAATCAATCCTTTTCTTATTTTTGAACCTCTGTTTACAGCAGCAGGAACAGTGCCACTAAAGCCACTTTAATCCTGTGTCCTGAGCATTGTCATGGTGCCAAATCTAAAATAATAGCTTCAATTAAGTATGCTTATAATTGACAATGACTAAATAGCCTAAAAGTTAGCAATAATAAGGTTGATAATAATAAGTTGCCCAAAGCTGCAGTTATCACAGCAAGATTTTAGAGCTAGTTGTAATACTATATAAGTTTAAAGATGGAAGGCGGTGTTCCTTCTCTAAATGTTGGCTTATTAGATCAGAAGGAGCAGCAGTCAGACTAGGGATGGGTGGTGTTTCTGTACCCTACACTGAGAATGTTACATGATGGTCCTTGTCATTTTGATAGGTTGTGGTAGTAAGTCTGTGAATGTGTGCTAGCCTGCCTCAGTACAGTGGGTTCTGAAACATTTCCCAGCTTTGTTGTAATTTCGGAAGAGGCTTTTTTTTTTTACTGGTAGCTGATTAGTTCTTCTATGAACGTTCAAAATTAAAGTATTATTTTACCTGACTGGATAATCACTTAAAACAGGTTATCAATAAAGAGTTATTCAAAGGTACTTCTGACCTGGAATGCCTTTACCATATTATTCCAAAGATTCTGTGACTTCTTCATTTTTGGTTTTCAGTCTTTGAATCACAGGTTTCTTATTTAACTCTCCATTTGAAGGAGCATTTTAGAACAATTGAGAAATTCGTGGATTAAAGGCAGATGGGAATGTGTGTGGAGGCCGTTGTGTGGAGTCTGAAATGTGAATGTAGCAACAGGGATTTGCCAGATTTAAGTTCACTCTCCCTCTAGGTAAAATGCTGCTGTTCCTTAGCAAGCTGGGAAGTTTATTGCAATGTGTAAATCTCCATTACTAAATGATGGTCCTATGTCTGTTTTAGTGTTTAGGAAATGGAGATGCCTTAATTAGTTTACAGGCAGTTTAAGGATTAAAATGGTTAGTTACAGAGATCCTAATATTGATCTCCAAGGTGAAGACCAGCTTATGATGTGTGCTTGGCCCTGGAATCTGTCTGTAAAAATACTGAAAGTATGTGAGGAGACTTCTTTTTGTGTTACGTGTGCTCATACATGTGGGTTTTGCAGCTTATGTTCTGATGAAGAGAATGGTAGATGCTTACATTGATAAATATTTTGTCATTGTTGCCCAAGAAGAAAAAAGCTTGACCTTCTTTAGAGTGTATTTCCTTCCATCTGTCAATGACTGCTTTCACCCTGCCATGCATTTACTTTTCCGTTGAGTGCCATGGTTGAAGAGAAAATGAAAGAAGAGCTATTTTTTAGGACAGGTTTCTTTGAGGTGTGGAACTGTGGCACAAGAAGCTCAAGAGAGTGGAAAATCTGCCCACCTCACCATACATTAGAGGCAAGACATGTCTACCATAATCCTGTTGTTATTCCCTGTTAAGTTTTGAGAGTGGGTGGGGATGCAACAATAATTTCATAGAATAGTGGTATGTAGACTGAAAACTGGTTGACATAGTTACAAGAAAACAAATAATTATGATAATCAGAATAGCAATACTAATGCTAAATAAAGTTGAGTTGTTAAAAAAAAAAAAAGACCTGTCCCTTGACACCTCCTTAAAATAAGTTGCCTGAATTACCGTTTAGAAGAAGAGAAAAAATAGTAGCCTCTGTGTCTACGTTAGGGCTGCAAAATGTGGTCTCCGGACTATGGTTGAGAGAATAAAAATGTGGAATTGTGAACACAGTGAAGATATTCGAGGAATTTAATCACAAAGATTCAGTTTTACTACACAAAAAATCTGAGAAAGTATTTATAACCTGGCTTCTACATTTTAGACAATATTTTTTTTCCCCTCTCTTTTTCCAATTATAAAAAAAAAAGGATCTAAAGAACCCAAACATGAAACCGCAGTGTTTTCTCTTCAGGTGTTTTGTGTGAGCAAACGCAGTGATCGAAAGAGATGTTGAAGTTCTGATGCTGCTGCTGTTTTACTGCAACGAAGAACATGAAAGCTCATGCTCCCCCCAATGCTTTGAACGTGAGAAGTAGGACTGATGCCAGCTAGAGCTGCTCTTTGTGGCTTCTGTTATGTTTGTACTGCAAGGAGGAAGGAATTAAGTTCGGTTTTAGCTTCAAGTTTCTCAGAAGTGCCATCTCTCTAACCAAGTTCAGTACAGACTTCCAGAAGTTGTCACTGAGGGCACTGCTCAAGCAGGGACTGAACACAAGTATCTCTCATGAAAGAAATGAGGTTTTTCTTATGCTTCAATTAGTTTACTAGCTTTTCTCTGTTACTTAAATATATGTTTCTGTGAAAATAATTGGACATTTTTTTCTTGATTCCAGTAAGACTTAGGCCTAAATGTTATTTCATTTGGTTAATAGCTCCTTGCTTTTATTCATGGATTGATCTTTTTACTGAGTTTGAAATCATTTTGACATGAATGTGACAGTCTTTTACTATATCATGTTGCCAAACCGTAGTTTATTGGTACTTAATGCTTTAAATATTGAAATTTTTCTTTCTGAGGCCATAACCTAAATATGGGGAGAATTCATGTGGAGCTGCTTCTAGAAGTTTTAGTCATGCCTTACTCATTTCCTATTTCACATTTTGCAGTTCTCTCTTTTATGATCTTTCTGAAGAATTATTTATTGAATTTCAGGGATTTGGCAGCACGCAGTCCTGACTTTTGTCCTCAGAATCAGTAACATACCTCTCTTGCTGGTTTCCCATCTTTTCTATTGGCAGTTTAGATTTTGTCTCTTGGTTTTCCATTAATCATTGCAAATTCACCTTATTACAAATGGATTGGTAAAAGATGTGTAGGCCATTGGTAAAATCACTAATTTGGTAACTTTTTTTTAACAGAACTTAAATTGGATGATGGCTCAGCATTAATAGGCTTGTTAGCAGAAATCCTGGGCTGATGTATAAAGACACAGTTGTGACCTATATTGGTATTTGATTCCCTCCTGCTTGCACATAGAATGTCACTGAATGCAGGGACTTGGGACAAGCTGCATAATTGGGTTATGCACATGGAGAGGACCAAAGCTATGACCAGAAAAGCTGGGGAGAGGATGCAAATGCCTGCTTTAAAGTGTGGGAGAACCTGCCTTGACGGTGTGATACTTCTGTGCCTGTTTCTAGAGCAGAATGGCTCTTTAGACTTGGAGATAAAATTAAAGTAGCTTAGTATGCACAAGGTGTAAATTGTCAAGACGTGGTAGATTTTAAGTTAGAAAACCTTTCTGCCTATTTTGGCATTCTGCAGCATGGGTCAACTTTTTAGGGCTTTGGTGATGTGGTGATAGTCTCATTCAGCTAAAACAGATTAGGTTTGATCACCAAGTATAAACATGGTTACGTATTAGGAAGGAAACACTTGATTTTAACTACAAGTAGTTCTGCAACGAGCAAGTTTTTTCCAGTACAAAAATTATACAACTAGAAAATTGTAATTTTTTTGTCTGGAAGCAGCCACAGGTTAAATTTGGTGGAGACAGGTATGTGTATCCCTCTGTCTCCACAAAGTATATGATTGCCATATTCCTGATGAAAATAATAAATTAACTAAAGAAATTGTGAGGAGTACACAAACATTGTTGCTCTGTTCTCCAGTTCTGACTAGACTGAGTAACAAAGTGAGGTAAATCACATTGCTGCTTTTGAAAATGTGTTTCCAGGAGAGCGAGTACTGCACAAATTCTACTTTGTTGCCTTGCAACTTGGAAATACGCCTTTCTCATGCTTCATTTGCAGGACGTTGAATTTGGATAATGTTGCCTTTGGCAATGATAGATTTTTTTTCCCTGATTCCTCTTTGAATTTGTGCTCAATGTCTTAATTAAAATCTTGGGGAGTGTTTGTCTCCATACTAAATTTGAGTTAATATTTGGAGGCATGGAGCATTTGTTATCTAGGAGTTTTAACAACCAATCAATCAATCAATCACTTGAGAAGACACTACTTCTAAAAAGTTTATAAACATTGAGGGAAGGGAAGGGAGCCCTGTTCTTTGCTCGCTTAAACATTCGTTTGCTGAAATAGGTACTTAAGGAATTTTTTAACTATGTATACAACTGTTGAGACTTTGATTTTTATAATGAAAGAGATAATAAGGGAGAATATTTGGGAAGAACTAGTTACAGGGATGGAAACTACAATTAGTCAGAAGCATACATAAGAAACAAAGCTTCTTTCTTCTCTGTAGAGTAGCTTGCCAATTTGACAAGTTTATGAGGGAATAGTTCATCATTTCCAAAAATTTTCAGAGACCGAAGAAAATGTGCTGTTTCTCTATATTAAACCTATTCATTATAAATGTTCACCAAAACTCTCTAAACTTTCTGCACTTTGAAAAAAAGACTTGTATCTGGGCAAGAGGAATCACCTTCAATTTAAGTGATTTTTTGACTTAATGATGGAAGTCTAGTTAGACAATCTAAGTTCCTTATTGTAGCCTCTGTATAGGATTTTAGTATTTAATAAATAGGCTTTCTGAGCATCCCTCAGTCCAGACCTGTGAAACCTGAGCAGAATTAATTTTTCTTGCAACTTCTCCTTGCTTACTGTGTGTGCTGTGGTTATCAGGTGTTAAAATGGGCAGGATGATGTTGCCATTTGATGTCATAGCAACATAAAAAAAGGAGGGGTATGATTACGCCATGTCTTCTTAATACTTTTCTGTTTTCTTCTCAAATAATTAAAACAACTGAGAAAGTGTTCATCCTATCCCTCTACTAGGTGTTCCAGAAAGAAATAGCTTAATACAGAAATCAGTTTGTGAGTTTCTTCAAGGCTAAGCCATTCAGCTTGTCCAGCTTCCCATCACGAACCCGAAGTGCTGGCTGGGTGAAAAACAGTGCACTGGCCTAGTCTGAGCTACGCATTGCTGACTGCCCTGCAGATGCTGCCTGGTCAAATATAACCACGTTTTCATGAAGCTGTAGGAAATAAATGTCTTAGATAGTGTTGCCATATCTTGCTGAAATTTCACGTGTTCAGAAGTTACTTAGTGAGGGAATAGAACTGAACAGAAACAAATAGGGAGCATCATGATATGAAACTTGGTTTCTTCTTCTCAAATATGATATTAAAATAAAATTGAAGTTATGCATGTAACTAATGTGGAAAGTTTTAGCCTTAATGCAGAGAGGTTGTCTGGGGTAATGCATCTAAAAGTGGACTCCATGATGGAAAATATTTAGTTTAAAAAGTACTTAATCTTCTGTAGTGAAGTGCAAGAAATGTATCGGACATCACACCTTATATTTTGAGGCATAAAAGAGTTGCTGAAAGGTGGAAATAGCAAGAAGCTACCAGTTTTGAGAATACTTGAAAGATGGGGTTCAAATTATGGACTCAAATTTGTTTTGCTTTGACTGCAATCTTGGCTGCTACTAATAGTATTTTACAATCTTTGTTTTGGAATAGGCAGAAGGGAAAAACATACTTCTCTTTTTTTTTTCTTTTTTTTTTTTTTTCTCCCCCCTAACACAATGGCCTCTGTTTGCACAAGTTTATAGGAATTATGAGGAGGCAGAGTTAAGGCTAGGAAATGCCTACAGATACCCTATTGGCTTTTGAGAAATTCATGCCTTGTGTCTGATACCACACCTTAGATCAAAGGGGATTTTCAGCTTTAAAAGAGGCTTACTCCGGGCAAGCCTGGGAATGAGGGTGTATTCACAAGCCTAAAACTGGTAGCTGATCTTTCCGACTGGGAACTGATGGGGTGTTGTAGTGGCAGGCACACAAACAGGTTGCAGTGAGCATCCTTTGTGCCTGAAGCATTCCCGAATCGGGAATTAGGAAGAAGCTGGGCTTGGCTTATCGCAAACACAGAGGACAGGTTAAATTTTGTAAGAAAGGATGCATAGTGTAAACCCTACTTTGACCTGGCACTCTGATTTACTAAATGCAGTGTGTCCCTTCATATGCTGCTTCTCTCTTCTTATCTTGGAAAACGCTTTTTATTTTAAAAATTATTTTATTTATTTTTATTATAATATTATTATAATTTATAATATTATTATTACTAAGCACAATTACCAGGTTTAATTCTAAATCTTCTGTTTCTTATAATTTCTTAGGAATTTTTCCTTACTCCTAAATATTAAAGGTTGTTCTTTGGGTTAAGTCTTTGAGAGATTGTGAAAAAAAACTAATGAGTTCATTCTGCAGAAAATCTATTAAGTTTCTTTAATGTCTGTAACTATCTTGAAATATATATCAAAATTATTTTCAATTTTTTTTAACCTGATATTCCATAATACTTTCCTTGCATAATTATGGATTTTGGAACAAATTCTATGTTACATATGCAAGGAAATGGTTCCATAATTATACTTATGTTTGCATAATTAACAAGCTGCTTGCCAATTTTAACTGACAAATTCCAAGTCACTTGTGCATGAGGGGGGAAAACCCATAAAAAATGGTAACTTCTGTTAGTTTTTCCTTTCATACTTCTTACAGGTGTTGAAACTATTTCTTTCTAATTTGCGAGTAAATTTATGTATTTTTTTCCTGATAGGCAGCGCTGTAGAGAGTAGGAGGGCTGCTTTCTCCACCCAGGCACTGGGGCTGTTTTGGGGGCTGCCCTTGAGCTCAGCCAACATATCTCAGTCCTGAGTTGTAAGATCCCCTGCTGCTGCCACCGCCGTTCCAGGCAGCTCTTCAGAAGTGTCTGCCAATAGCACCGATTGCTTCCAACCGGTGCGGTAGTTTTCTGATGTGCACAAATGGGGGCTGAGGAAAGACCACCAAAACTTATTTCCACTTGTGACCTAAGGCAAGGGTTGAACTCCAGTTTCCGTCGAAAAATGGCAAGTGTGCCGTTGGCCTTCTCTGCCGTTCAGCTGCCTGGATTTAATGCTTTACATGGCTACTGAGTAAAATGATGTTGTCTAAATGTAAGCTTGAAAACACTGGGTGATTTTAAGGTCTTGAAATGAAAGGGTCATAATAAAAACATGAAAGAGAATAGTTGAGGTGGCACTTATAAAGTAAAAACAAAAGTGTATGAGTGTATAAATACATATTTATTTTTCCAATTTCTCAGTCTCCTTGTGTGTTTTCCTCACAGTATCTATATGTATTTTATGCATAACTGTTTGTATTCAAATGCCCATATACAGCATTCTCTCGCTTGCATTTAAAAACTGCGAATCGCAAAAAAAAATGCTATAAGAACATCTAAGGTAGATAATTAAAGTATAATTAAGTTTAAATGCCTTGGTGAAGGAATATAAAAATATTTAAATTCAACAGGCTAGTACATTTGCAGTTTTCTTTTATTAGGTGTGAAATCTAAGAATCCCCTGCCAACTCTTGAGGGCTCAATCCAGAATGTTGAATTGAAGTACTGCGGCACATCATTGGTCAAATGTGCCTCTGGGACCGTGGGATCAATAAAAATTTGTGCCAAAGCCCCAGGTATGTGCAGCTGGACCATGTAAAACTTTATTGCCTGTATAGGAGAATTGGCCTTGCTTTTTACAAGGAGAGTTACTGAAACAAGAATTTACTCATTGTTCCTATGAATCAGAGAGGGGTTTTTTTGTATTCTGTTTTGGAGTTTTTTATTATTATTGTTAAGTGTGCCAGGATGATCCAGTCTGGCCCCAGTATAGTCAATTTTTACACTGAATAAAAAATAAAGATGTTGGTTTTTTTCTGCTGAGACAAATATTAATCTAAAAGCACTGAAGAAACTGGAATAGCTCTGCATTTTTGTATTACGCAGAATATTTGCATTTTGTTTCATTTGTAGCATAATTTTGATGTATTCTGTTTATTGTTTAAAGTCTCATTTGCCATTAATACTGCAAGTATATATTTTGCTTGTTAAGTTTTTAGGGGCTCTGTGATAAATAATTTTTAAATTTAATAGAATTTTTCTTGAAGAGCATGAAGGAACTTTTCCAATCAATGTCTATGATCTCTTCATATGTAACAGCAGCTAATGTCAAGCATATTCAAAATGTAGTGTATTTAAACGTAAATTGAGTTCATGGTGATTTAAAAAGGTATTATTTTATAAAGTTGGGATTGAAATTACTATTTTAAAGAGAATGGAGTACTTTATTTGAAATCCTCCTGGATGTAAAGACATTTACAAGATAATATTAAGGAAGTTGTTTAATAGTTTATATGAGATTGCTCTTTCTATTTCTTCTTTTAATTATGTACCTACAATGTTAATAGCTGTTCTCTTTGGACTAGTGAATGTTTATGTGTTGAAAATTTATCTTGTTACAGTAAAAGCTGTAAGGAGTTTAATCTTTATTTTAGGTGATGGTGGAAAAGAGAAATTGATTCCTTTAATTCAAGGCCCCTCTGACACCAGAGACTTACACAGCAGTAAGTGGCTCAATGAGAGTAGAAAGCCAGAATCTCTCTTAGCTCCAGATTTGGTAGCCTTTACAATCCAGATTCCACAGTATATGGACTACTGCCATAATTCTGGTAAGTGCAAAACTCTTGTTAAGCCGGTATCGCATTACATTTTTCCTATCCAATGTAATTTTCAAAAGAGGGGCTTGATATAAAATGTGCCAAATGCCAAAGTATCTTTTTCACATACTGCTCACATTATTACTTTACTTCAGCTCACTGTGAGACACAAAAGCTAAAAGCAGCATTTCGATGTGTGTCTTCTTCAGTGAGGAATGCTTCACTGACTTTGGTTGCCTTTTAAATTATTTATACAGAACATTTTGTAAACTTCTTTTTTGTGAGCAGGGTCCACGTTGAAAATATTAGTTATATTCTTTCTTCCCATCTTATACAGATGTTGACATACTGAAGTCAAAACATTTCATATAAATTTGCAGCATAACTTATAATTAACTTCGAGAATTTGTTTATAATAAAATTTGTTAATAATAAGAAAGATAATTTTTAAAATGCTACCAAGCACACATTTAATGTCATCAAACTTGGTGTTGTGGTGGATTTAGGTAGAAAACAAGTTAATATATTCAGAGCATGGCTTGGATAAATTTAGGTGTGTTGTTTACTTTGTGGAAATAAATACTCTTACCTGACATCCTTATGGTTTCTGTGGGCTTTAAACAAAACATTGGTCTGTTTTAAGCGACACTGACAATTTTGAAATTTATCTAGTTTAAAGTAACTATAATGTAGTTTGTGAAATACACATGGATCTAGCTTTTTCCTCTCTGTCTGGTACGTTTTAAAAAATTATTCTTTTGTGTTTTTAAAGCTTTATCCTGTTGCCATGCTAAGAGTGCAATCAAATAAGTGGAAAAAAAAAAAAACAAACCCAAAATAGCATCTAGTTTAAGGAAAGCAAAAGAATTAGCTGACCCCAATACTATGAAACACTAAAATGAAAAGTGTGCTTTTTTCTTGAGTAGTGGTTGTTGAATGTCATTAGTCTGAAAAGGAACAGTGAATTTATTACCATCTTTGTAATTTTTATATGCATATGTAAGCAACCTCTGATTCTTACGCAAAGTAAATATTTGTGAGCACTGTGGACTCCAGCAGTTGTCAGGTCATTTTTTCAGTTACTGTACTTGTATATTTCTTGGAGAGCATCATGCTGGAAATGTTTATTCCAGTGTTTTTATAACAATTATCTTAAGTTCCTGCCCCTAAAACATTGCTGAAAAGCAATTAATGGTTCAGGTCAAATTATTCAGATCTGTTTTTTAAAAAAAAGTAAAAATCTGTTACACCTGTGGTCTCACTTAAGTAGCTTTTAAATGTTCATAATAATGATACTTACTACTGTTATTGCATTTTCTGCCATTTTTGAGAATCTTTTTAGTTTAATTTTTTGGTTTTTGTCTTAAAATATTATTTGCGTTTTAAAGGAGCTGTGCATACTTACCTATGCTATAGAATTATTGCTTTTGTTACAGGTCACAGTGATCACATACATTTTTAGCTCATCAGTATTACAGCTAGTCCAATTAGACAGAAGAGAGTACTTGATATGTTGTGACAGGAGATGCCTACGAGAATTAAGGCACCAAAAAATGAAATGCCAGCCAGACCCAAATGCAGGGACTTTGAGAGGCAGAAAATTGGTTTGTAATAGATGAGTGTCTGTGGTACCTTTTCTGTAGCTGAATGGAGATAGATTTAAAATGCTAAGATTTTAGAATTGAAAATTTACCAAGTACTTCACCCCCTGCCCCCCAGTACCGCAGGAAAGTTGTGTTGATCCCGTGTATTCGGTGGCAGTCACTGACCTGCCTGCTCAGGCTCCAGCTCTGCTTCTCTAGGGCTGAAGGTGGCACCCATGATTGATGACAAATAAGAAGGAAAAGCTGACTGGTGTGTTAAAGCTTTGGTCCCAGTAAACATGAAGCGTAGTGTACTGCAAATGGTTTGGAGTGTTTGGGGTTTTTTAAAATATAAATATATATAAAAACTAGTAAACATTAATGTTTAAATCATCTCAGGTTCTATGCAAAGGACAAGGGAGATAATTAAAGCTTTCGCTTTCAAACACTTGCTGAAGGAAGGGAAGCAATTTAATACAGGAGATAAGGCTATTCTTTTCATTACCACTGTGAAAACTACATGGAGAGAAAATATGAAGTGATTTGAGAGCATAATAATGCTTTTGCTGTCAGTTGCAGTCACTTCTGGGAATTAAGAAAGCTATACTGGATAACTTGACAGCAAATTCAACTTATGCCTCAGGGGAATAAAAGGGTTGTTTAAAGCTGTACCACTGGAGATGATTGTGCAGTACTGAAGTTGTGCTATTCAAGCAATTTATCCTAATAATGTTAGATACAATGTTCTGGAATAGAGAATGTCCATTAAGAGCAGAGCGATATAATAGTTTTTAGTGTGTAAAACCAAGAGAAGCAATTGCAGGGGAATTTCTGGGTACTCTGAAAGAATCTTGAAATAAACACAATGCTTATTCAAGTGCCTTTCAAATTGTTTTTTTTATATAAAAATTAGTAAAGGAAGGGCAACTAACTAATTCATTTTGCTTCTGTTAAGTTGAATGGAAAAAAACTTGGTCTAAAATCAAAGCAGTTGTTTGGATATATAATGTCAAGGAAGAGGTTGTACAAATTGCATGAGATTCTTGAATAAATCAGGGGGTATTTACCTGGAGAACAAGTAGGGCACCTTTCCTCCTCCTCTCCCTCTCGAGTCAGCAACTGTCTACACCACTTGAATCATATGGTCTAGGGTGACCAGGACGATTGTGTAGCTGCTTTTACTGCTTGTCTGTAGGTGGCCCTGCAGAGATTGAGTGCCTGTTTACAATTTGAGTGATAAGGTATTTTACACTAGTATTTTATTTCTTGCTATTTCACTTGTTGCTTCTGAGAGGAAGGGAGGGAAAAATACGGCTCTTGTAGTTCCATACTGCACTGAGTATAACCAGCAAAGGAAAAAAGTCTATAAAATGTAATTCCACGAAGGGCAACGTTAAAGTGTGTGATATGTAGGATATACAGGCAAAGTAAGCGTTATGTATAACAAGTGCTTATACTGGTGATTACTTAGCAAGAGTATTTTACTGTTTAGTGCACAAAGTATTGTTAGCACAGTGGAAAACTGATCCACCTATGGCAGAGGAAGTATTTAGGGATACAGAATACAAATATTATTTTGTTTAGTCCTTCACTACAAGTCTGCATGTGGGTGCTTTTAATTTTGGACGGCTCTGTTGTATGAAAAACTGCCCCAGGTATTTCAGTGCATAGTTGTAAAACTCAGTGGATGTGCTCCCCAGCATATCCACATTTATTCTCATCACAGTCATCTAAACTGCAGCATATATAATAAATACAAGAAAGGAGATTATTCTATTACCCCAGGTCTTGGGAAGGTCTTCTTACTGCTTCTCTAAACTAACTCTGGCTTTATTAACCCTCGGAGCAGGCTGCAGACCTTGTTTATTTCACCTGGCCTTCCAGAGAAATAGGGAGATTTCAGAATGAATGCTGGTGTTAGTATTTAATTATGAGCAGCTGTTGAATAGATGAGGTGAGCTGATTAAGCTCTATTTGGTTTGCCATATTGAATAATTGGGAGTGCCTGCACAGCCGGTGTATGGAGAAATTTATTACATGTAAATCAAGGGGACCTAAAACAAAAAATACAATTAATGAAGTTTTCTTTGAGGTTATCTTAAATATTCAGTAATGCAGCAGTGAAATAAGGCAAGTAAGCAAAAGTACCTGTATTAATATCATGCTCTTATACAGTAAACTGATACACCCAGTGGAGCAAAGTAAGAGTGAGAAGGCTTCTCTAGTTTGTGAAAGCTGCATGAAGGCTGAAGAGCAAATATTCAACTTGGTAAAAGTTGGTAATTTTTCCTTTAAGTGTTATTTTCATTAAACTTCCAAAGATTTTTGGAATTTTCTCCACTGTCGATATTTTTTAAGTTTAGATAAGATTACTCCATTCTTTTACTCTTCCTAAAGAAAGGAAAAATAATTTGTGAAGTGAAAATATTTTTAAGACTGCAGAAATCCTATCTTCTAACATGAAAAAAGTGCTGTAAATGTTGTACCAGCAGGAATATATTTTTTCCTATCATAAACCAGCTGATTTTATCTGTTAGGAACTTATTTGAAAGGAGTTGAGAGATTTTACATATGTTTGTTTTTATGCATACACACCTAGATATGCCCCCAACTCCCCCTTTCTTGCAGTTAAAAAAGCCTGTCACTGACATATTTTTTATTTAATTTTGACTACTTAGCCTGGGGATACTGCAAAGTCTGGATTTTAAAGCTGGAACAATGATATTTTTTATGTTCTCAATTCTAATTTAAGTGAGTACTTGTGCTAGTAAATAAAAAAAAAACCCTTGTAAAAGAGAATTCATAAACTAATTGGAAGTATTTTAGAAAGATTTGACACAATGAATGAGTAAAAACGCTTAATATATTGGAGTAATTAAAGACAATTCGCATTTGTGGTTTGGGCATAAATGTGTAAAAATTATACCCATCTATCTTATTACATTTCCTTTTCTCTCCCTGAGGATTTCACTATGTACTTTATCTGTAATTGTTGCCAGTTTTCTATCAAGTTCCCACTGGGCTTCTGGTGCAAAAAATCTTATCCTCTCGATGACAGAGCTTGCCTGAATGATTTCATGCTCTTAGCATTTTTGTTCACGGGAATTAGGGGCAGAATGTAACTGCAGCTGAACATAGCATCTATTTTTGTAATTTTGAAGTTTAGACTCTGTTATTGGAACTAAATGAAGAGATGCAGGTGTTCTCCAGTTCAAGTCCTTTGGGATTTTTTGATGGTAGATGCTTGAAAAGAAAATGCATGTGTTTCCAGAGTCAAACAGCAGCTGTGGACAAGGATTTATGTTTTTCTCAGAACTTTGGGATTTCAAAATGTTACATTTAATCACATGCACAGAAAGGAGAGCAAATGTTAAAGATGTTACATATAAAACTAGGGGACTGATCTTTTTACCATACCAACTAGTTGTGGGAATAGAGGAACAAAGTGATCTTTAATCTTAATATGAACAATTTCAAAAGGATTATGATAGTTGCCAGGACTCTGGTCTTTTGAGAACTGTGCTCTTGCAGCACACAACATTTATATCCTCTTAATTGCTTTTAAAATCTGGCTTATTCTCATACTTTTGCCTTGGAAAAATAGGAATGCTAATAGTATGAGTTACTGAAAACACAGCGTTCGTGCAGTACTTAGAGTAGGGTGAATTCACATAAGTATACATTTTTAGAACAAATTTTCTAGTAATGTCCTGAAGTTTTCAAAATTGGGTTAAAAACAGAAGTTCAACTGCCCAAACTGAGAGGCTAAATTTAAAATATTTCCAAGTTACAAAACTTGTGGGCAGAAGTATTTTGTGGTAATGCAATTTCTCCCTCCCTTTTGCTCTCTCTTATGACTTTGAAATTAGTTTATTGTTCAAGTGGGTGTAGCAGATGGTGGTACTACTGAGCAGTTTAGGACGGGAGGATGGTGTGGGCAAGAGCAAGTTGATAACAGTGGTAAATGCCAGATAGTTAATACCTCTCTGAGAAAGTAAAAGCGTCTTTTAAAATGTATTTAATTTTGTCCATTTTAGCTTGTGTATGCTCTGTCTTCCCCCATTACTTAAGTATCAAATATTTTTCCAGACCTGAATCACCTCCGTATCTACTGTCTTACAAAAATCCAACACTTATTACTTTTTGCAAGAGGGAAGTAAACTTGTCCTCAAGCACAGTCTGTTACTCTGCTGGCTCTAATTATAAAATTCATGTACATGAGAGTAGCATCAGGGAGGGACCTACTATATGATGCTAACTAGTTTAGGGTTATTTACAGTGGGTTGCATAACTCTGGCAACTGGCAGTAAGTTCTGGTTATAGAAAGGTAATTGTGAAATGCAGGAATTAAGGCAGCTTGGTCAACTTTCCATTAAGTAATTCTGCAAATCCTCTTGGCGGAAGAGGTGTTTTCATCCCTCTGCATACATTGTGTTCAGTTTCTCTCAACATGCCATAAATCTTTCAACAATACATGTAGACTAGAATTCTGAAATTGTGGTTAAATAGAATTCTGAGTTTTGTAAAATGATATTTGAAAAATTGATATAAAAAAGCTACACTCAACAACTGAGGATTTGAGCTGTTGAGTGGTGAGTAATATGGGGTATGCAGGCTTTAAAGTGCATAAAGGAAATCTCCCTAGTTTCTCTTTAAATGGAGCATAACCTACAAAATTCTGTAAAAGCAACTAAAAAAGTTGAGTTGTTAAAAAAGCCTTTTTATTTTTATTTTTTAACCTCTTAACTCATTAAATATGTGAAAGTTGGGGAATGGCAGATATGAGATTATTTCTGCTACCTTTATTTTGTATGTATGCATGTGTGTTCCGTAGGATTTCTATTCATTTACAATCTGGTAGTATCAAAGTGTTTCATTTGGCCACCAAAGTCATATTTAACATTTCAGGTATGAAAAAAAAAAATAATCTCAATGTGCTTTTGAATGACTTGTATTTCCATAACAGTATAGGATTATATTCCTGTGCTTCATATGTTTATGAAAATGCATTCATGTTTTCCACTTGTAGCATCTGGAAAAGCATTATTCAGCAAGGTGACTAGATACTTACTGATGGTGCAGAGAGTTTTGGAAACGTGACAGGCATATGCTCTCAGCAATTGCTGACACATAGCTTTGGACATTGAAATCTGTTTTTAATTGAGAAAATATATGTTGGCCAACATATTGGGATAGCTCCTACTCGTTTTGAAAAAATGCCATGGGATCTTTAACTTCCATTTGGACGCTTCCCAGACATGGGCATAAGGGACTGTAACTGTTTACTTTCAAATGGTGTTTAAACTGTTTCCAGGTTTTATAATTGAATTATATTGCTCTCACTACCGCTTTGGTGATATAAACGTTTCATATAAAATAACATTTTTTTTAAAATGAAATGCTAAATAGATATAACTGAAAATCAGTAGACTTTTGCTGGTAAAATATAAATGCGTTTTGAGCAGGTCATTTTTTGTTTTTCAAATTTTAGTAACAAGTGTTTAAATAACATCTTACTGAACAGAAATATAGCACTTAGGATGAAAAAACAGCATGAAATGAAGTATTTTCAATATTTTTAATGCAGAAATTATGATCTAAATCATATTTGTTTCTAAATCTAATTTTTTTTTCTCAGTAATNAGAAATTATGATCTAAATCATATTTGTTTCTAAATCTAATTTTTTTTCTCAGTAATTTCCATGGTTCAACCCTGTAGTATGTTAAAAAGAAGCTCTGGTCCCCTCCCAAGATTCCAGTGTTCTGGTTATAATACACACAAATTGTACTAACAGTCTCATTTATATGGTTTAGGATGCAGTCTTAAATGCGCAGAGTTGAGTATTCAACCACGTTGTCCCCTTTCACCCAAACTGTCCTGAAGTTCCCACACAAGTTCCTTTCCATGATGTAACAAATCATAGAATCTTAGAATTGTCTAAGTTGGAGGGCACCCTTAAGATCATCTGTCCAACCATCAAATAGCCATTTGTGGTCACAAAATAAAGTTGTGCCATTACCAAATGACCGATTACTTAGTTTTATGTAGAAAGCAACATTTAAAGCCAGGATTGGACAAAGCAGATTAGAATCTCAGCAGTATATTGAGTTTTTTAATTGACTGAGAACTCCAGTGATGACTCCCAAGCTAGGACATAATCCTGTAGTTGAACACTTAAATTCGTTTTGTTTTCTTCATGTGCTGTGAAGCTTCTGAAAGTCAATTTCTACTTTTATCAATAAATCTTCAAACTTTATAGAAATTAGTACTGCAGGAACAATTAGTCAATTTTAACCTTTAGACCATTTAATAACTTCTGTACTATATGAGCTGATTTCATTTTCCTTTTACCTGTGCACTGAAATAGAACTAATATGTGCAAGATACTCACGTGTTTACTGGTGTAAAGTAGCAGAAATACTTAAAACTGCTATGAGGAAAACAGTGTACTGTGTAAGTTCTCAGTTCTATTAATAGCTAAAATTACCATAATTATATAATGTGAGCATTTAATATTGAGTATGTCTATATAACAGATTTCTAAGTACAGCAACTTCAATCACAAATACTGTATATTTGAGGTATCCAGACGTTCTCAGTATCACGTGTATTGCTAAGTCTATTTGAGAAAGGTAGTGATAGGATTATAGTGGATGTATAGGTTAATTAAATAGCTAAATATTTCTAATTCTTAATTTAAATCTGATTTACACTCTTCAGTAGAGGAAAAGGCATTTTGAAAAGGAAAAAACAATTTGTTTTTCTGAAGTAGTGTCTGAAAGAGAGATTCTAGATGTTGCCCTAATCTTGCAACTGGTTCAGTTAGCATTTGCTGGAGCAAAGTCATTTGCTGACCTTAGTCCCAAGTTCCCATTCAAACACTCTTTTGCTGCTAATTGTTGATACTGAGGTCCATTTGCAGCACAGCAAATTAATGCAAAGTCTGGCTTTCCTAAGTGTTTTTCTAATTCTTGATGTATTTTTAAGATGAAGTAGACAGATCTGAAAAAAAAAAATAAAATTGTGGTTTTCCCCAAGAGATTTAGAAAATTGATTCTTTAAGTTTGTAAGCAGAATTAGCAAATCATTTTGGGGTTGTACCAACTGAACTTAATGAGAAGGTTGCATGGTAGTGCAGGGAGGAATGGGTGCCCTGACAATGAGAACTGAAAGGATGGAGAGTCTTGAGCAAACTTGTCAGCTCTTACAGTTGGCCCAGTAAGAGACTGCCTGCATCTGCCAGTTCTTCCACTTCTAGCCTGTGAGCATCATCTGTCACTATACACCTTCTTAGGCCATTTGTTTGGGACCGGTGCCAAGCTGGAGAAGTAGCTTTGACTGTGCTGCCTCATATCCTGGAGTCTTGGAAAAATAGCCCACTGCCTGTAGGAAGGTGGAAGTGAAGGGAGTAGGACCAATCAGAATTTGAGTCACATCTTTTTGAATTTTAGTGTTGATAACTGTCATGCGAGGAAAAAAACCAAACATATTCTAAAAAATATTATAGAAACCATAAATGAAAATAAATTATAATCTGAAAATTAATGTTAGATACCAGAATAATAATCTGAATAAATCGGAGGCTAATTGCCTCTTCCCATCTCCCCCCTGCCCTTGAAAGGGACAGAACTGGCTATCATAGGAAAATCTCCCCTTTCCCCCGGAGAAAATAATGGAAATTTTATAAATAGAAACAATTTTTACTGGA
The DNA here is from genome assembly GCA_033628505.1 of Tringa tobata. Classification (NCBI taxonomy): domain Eukaryota; kingdom Metazoa; phylum Chordata; class Aves; order Charadriiformes; family Scolopacidae; genus Tringa; species Tringa tobata. Next base: position 6,962,558 of record JAHREE010000563.1, read on the forward strand.
AAACTAAGAGAAGATATGATAGACTCTAACGAAGCATCAAATACAGTGTTTGGCTCAACATTAGTGAGCAGGGTTATGGAGCGCATGCGATGAATACTCTCCAGAGGTGGTGATTCTTCTGTTCTGCGTTTGTCCATGGCATAGAGGGTAATCAGTAAGATGTAATCAATCATCTTTAAAATAAACTGGACATCTTTTCTTCACTGGGCTTTGACTAAATTGTATATACAGTATATTTCTTGTATTTAGTGTAGCTATGTTCATGTTTGGTTATCTTTTCAGTGGAAATAAATTAATGAAAGGAGAATTTAAATTCTCTCTCTAATTTTGAGCTCTATTATAATGTCCCTGCTCTGATAAGAGAAAGAGGGATTCAGTATTTAGTAAATCTTCTCTCTAGGTTGTGACCTGAAAATTCATACAAGAAAATGAAAGATGATCAATATGTCTTTGTTTTATTTGAAAGATAATTTAACCCAAGCCCTGGATGAATATTTTTCAGATATTGACGTTATTGCAAAATGGTTGTTTTGCACATGTTTGATGATAGATTCATTATTGAAGGATAAGCTTAAAATTAATCTGTTACCTTAAAATTGTGGTTTTAAACCAACTTCTGGAAAACTTGTTGGATACAAAGCGATAAGGGTAATAGAATTTTCTGAAAACAGATGTATGTATATTAAGGTGCACGTCAATCCTTTAAGCAGTTGCATGTCTAAACCAATGAAATAAAACTTTAATGCGGATTGCAGTCAGTTGATAGAATTGTTTTTATTACATAACAGGAAATAATTAAGGTATACTTACCTGTATTTTGGAGTTTTGAAAAGAGATGTAATAAAAACAAAACAATAATCTTCATAATACTAATTATATTTAGTTTGAAGACTTTTATAATAGTTTGAAGCCAGTAATACTTTTTTTTATTTCTTCACTGGCAACATAACACAGAATAAATATAAGCCTGCGAAAGGGATGACTTAACACAAATGTTGATGCACTTTGAATGAAACATCTTTATCAAGTTAATACAACAAGCAGTCATGCCCTTCTTGAATTACTCATTTATAATGGCTGAGCAGCAGCCTGGACGTGGACTTTGAAATCCTGGGAAAATAAGATGCATGCATGCATTCAAATGTCTAATGTCTTTGCTTAGAGCAGCTGTAAAATGTTGAAGTGAGATGTCAGCTACTAGCTGTTGTCTGCAGTTTTAGTCTGAAGTGAGATGTGATCATTTAATTGCTAACTAAGGTTAGTATTGTTTTAATCATTGCATCCTCAGTTCAAGACTTTGTATTTTCAAGAGCCCTTTGAACATTTAGGACCTAAGAATATAAATATTTATCTGTGTTTTGCACGCTTTTAATGCACAGATTATTCCAACTTTATTTTAAGACCTTATTTGCTTTCTTATTATACATAGACTGTTCCCTTAACTTCTGTTGTGCTTGTGATGAGGGAGTAGTAATCCTATAGACTTGTAAATTATCAAAATAAAGCACATGTATGGGGTAGCAATTTCAAAAATGCTACCTGCGTGCTCACTAAAGACATGAGTTTAATAGCTGGTAAAAGCCATATATTAAAAGGATTTCTGCCTCTTTGCACTGTTTGGATGTTGCAGCTCACACAATCTTTTGCAGATGACTGCATTTGCCAGGTTCCTTGTCCTCACAGCTTGATACCATGTTTCCTTTGAAAAGATAGACATGTAGGAAATTAACTGTTCAACTTTAATTTTTCTTCAAATGCTTGCACATTACCAAAGTGTGTGCATCTCATTACACTTGAATCAGAGATTTTTGATAAGAAGTGCCAGATGTTGTGTATCAAGTATCCTCATGCTTCCCAAGTCAAGAGTACAGAAGTAACCACTTTTTTCAGTGCAGGAATTGCACAAGCTGCTGTGACAGAAGGTGAGTGAGAGCAGGAACTCCCACTTTTGCTTGTTGGAATAGCTGTAAGGGCAGTGTGAACTTTGTCTTTGTGTGGCACTTCGGAGGCATTCAACACTGGCCATGTTTTATTTGTCATAATCATCTTACAGCAGTCCATGAGACTGTAGGGGTGCTTACTTGAAGACTGTTTAGGAATTGGTCAAGTAGTATTTTCCTTCTTGTTTCTGTTACAACTAGAACTAAGATTCCTTGTACTGCATTTCAGTCTGTTTCGTCTCTAACATCTTACAAACTTGGGTTTTTGCTCTGGAAATTCACTATCTCAAAATTGTGATGGAAGGAGCAGGTATTTTCTACACAACGGTAGGAAATTAAACCACAAACTCAGAGATCATGCCTGCCTTCCTGCTAATGGGAAAACTGAGAGGTAAGAATAATCCACCTTAGAGGTAGAAGTACGACGGTTAAAATTTTCACTAATGTTTGTCCAAGGCAGCACTTTTAGAGGTATTGGAGGTACAGCCAGGGACAACATTATTTATCTTACGCTGTTGGGCAAAATGGAACATTTTGGAATGGTTTGCATTGCGCTTCCCCACTGAGGTACTCTAATGGGCTGCTCCAAGAGGATGATGGAGGGATATTTGCAAGAAGGATGCACTAACTCTTGCAGCCTTGACTGTGACTTGGCTCTTTGGCTTTAGCTGCAACTGTTTGTCACTTCTCAAATGGCAGCAGCTGAGCTCCGGTGAATGGTTTCTGTATATTGAGGTGTGAATATACTTGAGCAAGTGACTCCAGAACATTTGTTTTTAAGAGCATAGAAATTAGTAATTAAGAAGCATACTTGTACAAAAGTGCATGAGGTAATGCTAAAGGAACGAGAGGTCCCATAGTGAAACACTGGCAAGTGAATGCTGTTATATTGGGGGCCATTCTAACTCAGGGTCAGTTACAGCAACATTTTTGTCCTGGCTTTGAGGAAATAAAGCAACAACTGAGTTCCTGTCATACTTTCCAGCATGAGGCAAGCAAAGTTCTGAAGCTTTTGTCTTAATACAGATACCTCTGTGTGTTCCTTTCCTTATTGCTCTTTCTGGGGGAACTTATTGGCTCATAGCGTAGCAGCCAGCATGTAAGACTGCGGTTTGTGTGCTCCTGAGCCTTTGACCTAACCTTTGTGGATATCTGTTTTGGGGTTCACACCTCACAGGGCCATGATCCCAACAGCACTGGAACTTAAAGGCTTTCCTACTGCTGCTGGTTCGGAGAAGCAGAACCAGTGTAACAAATAAAATTCTTTTAGCTACTAAAAATGTGAAGCTAACCCATCTTGCAGTCGAGCTCCTTTTCTTTTTCCAGATAATGTTAATTGTTTTCTTGAAAGAGAGATAAAGCCCTTTTCCTACCATTCATTTCTTAACCTGAAATGCCAAAATTAAGAATTTGGAATGGCCAGAATCAATTTCTAAATTACAGTTGAAAAAAGTGGGAATACCTAATTGCTTCTTACCAGACAGCTGTCATAATTTTCTTAAATATTTTCCTGCTTAGCTGTACCTGTATATATACATGCATGTGTGTAAGTATAAGGAGAGAACAAGATATCTCTAATTATTGTATCTGTGAATAGGATGCTCTGACTATTGATGAGATTTGGGAGGAAAGCTTAGAAAAATGATGTAATCCACTGTACGTTGTTTGACCTACCCTTATAAATATATCAGAGAGCTATGGCTTGAGAGAAAATATAAATCTTTTTATCTCTAGATGCTTTTGTTTCCCAGAAGGTTACAAGGGGAACAGGAGGAGAGGGATTTTTTAATTCCTTTATCCATAACTCAGTCCCTTTGGAAAATCTCCAGTTGGTTCTTCATACCCCAGGAAGAATGCCAGCCAAACACTTGGTGGTTTTTGACAAATCCTACTTAGTTTCTGTCAGTACCAGTGCAGTGTGGTTGACATCTTTTAGGCAAATACAGACAAACTCTCTTTAATTACAGTGGGATAGAAAATAGAGTAGCAGTTGATTGAGTTTTTCTCCAGTAGTTTTTCCTTCATAAGGTAGGATAATAATAAAATATCTTATGACATAATAGTTTCTTCATACTTACTTTAGGAATTTTTACCTGGACTTCACCTGGCCTTGGCCTGTCATGAATTTATGAAACCTGCAACACTTTTAAATGAAGTTTGCATATCACATTAACTTATACATAATAGATGTCTTAGCTTATATAAACCTGTATTAATGCTATCATCATAACTTTAGAGAAAATAAGTATTTTGAGCTTCATGTGGCTTCTGTACTAAATTTTTAGTGCGCTCTTATAAATTAAATTATCTTCCAAACAAATAGGCTGTACCTAATAAAGATATGTGATACCCCCTAACCCCCCGCCCCCAGAAATCCTAGACAAAATCTATTAAGTATAGCAGCTTGAAATATGTAAAAGGTTGTTAGCATCACTGGTTTTAGTGCAGTAGTTTAAGAATAACATTACACTTGCTTAGAACAGTAGATGTGTCTTGCATGTCAGTTTGCCAATGCAAATAATATTCATACTTTTCTAAGGCTTTTTAATATGATTCTTCTGTGAAGTGCAGTTTAATATTTAGTTACTGATAGCGTCCATTATTATTGTTATGCTTTGGATCAAAGAAAAGATAAAATAGTCTGAATTACAAAGCATTCAATAGCTTAAATTTTCTGCCTAAGGAATAACAAAAAGTAGCAGACTGAAGTTCAAATTTATATGGTGAATAAGTTTGAGTAGTTTTCTGTGCCATTAGCGGAACAAATTAAACTTTTGCTGGTTGAGTGCATATACCTAAACAGTGTAGTGTGGGAGGATTATCAGCCAGTTAGTCTTATTGGTTTATTGGCAGCAGAGCAGATTTAAACCAAATTTTCCCATGGCAGAGGTACTGTATCAGCGATCCCAGAAGTTTTCGTAAGAAATTTATGAAGTGGTATGAAAGTAAATTACTGAAGAGCCATCAAAGCAAGCATGTTATTAATTGGCAATTTATTGACTTCACCCTTACTGCTAGTTAAAAGAAAAAAAAAAAAGAGGATTAGGATTCAGCCTACACTTTGAAAGCTGCGTGAGGTCTTTTGTACAATATTTTAGTTAAGCTGTAATTAATTAACTTAATTAAACAAATATTAGTAAAAGAGTAAAAGCACACTTACTCTGATGGATCTATAAAAATAGTCATACGATCAATGTAAATGAGTAATGGAAAGTGTGAATCTGGGTCTGGTTAGGGCAGAGTGTAACACCAGTTGTCTTTGATCTTCTGAGAAACTTAGTCCTTGCTCAAGCGAATCTCTCGTAGACCTCGCTGACTAATTGCCAAAGAACTGCTGGGTCTTTACCCTTCAGGTTAAGGTCAAAAATATATTGCTTTTTATTATACTGGACCATTTCTTTGTGCCTAGGTTTAACATGTTTATTTCAAACATCATTGCAGCTTGCTTTTGTTGTCTATTATTTTACCCATATGAAAAGAGCGGGCTAGTGATTACAGTAGAAAGAAGCTATCTTGTGTTAATTCTTTTTTCTTCTATTAACTTTCTGTTATCTGTATCAGTTCGTCTGTAAAAAATGTATATTACCATTGGTGCAAAATGCTATGGGAATTACCATAAGAATATTTTCAGACTCTCGTCTGGAAGGTATTGTATGAAGCCTGGAATTTTATAGTGATAGTAGTTATATATTAACTATTAGTGAGCATGCTGTAGATTTATTGAGCATCTAGTATTTGGGATAGGAATTTGATTCCTGCTAATATTATGTGGAAGTGGAGGTCTCTCCTTAAGCACTAGAAAAATCTCCAAAGCTGTTGTTCCCACATTAATCATGTATAACTTAAATTTATAGGTTTTTTTGTCAGTCTTGATTAAGACACATAGATTTAATGAGAGGAATATTTTTCATATTATTAATATTCCCTAAAGACTATTGCATGTGAAACATATGAACTCTCTCCCTTTCTGCCTTTTTCTGATGCCTGTGAACTTTTTCTGTTGCTTTGAATGGCTTATAAATTGTTTTCCAGGTAGGAGGGAGAATGCTTCACTTTGACTCAGAGTTGAATTTCTTGAGGAAAATATCATTCTGATCAGTGTGTCCACAATGGGAGCTATTACAGCATAGTTTACTTCACTATCAGGGTTTTTTGGTCAATTTGCCCATGAAAGCAGTCTCCTAGAAATCTGCTTAATCAGTAATACTGTTTTGAAAATAAACATTGTGTAAGGATCTGTCCTTTTCTATTAACAGCTCCAAACATTCTAAATAAATCTAAGTAATTTTTTTTCAGTCACCCATGATATACTTCCTTTCTTTGATATTGTCAGTTTTACCTACTTTGTTCGTGGTACTTCAACTTTGATCTCAGCTAATTGCCATTAAATTCACACCGCTTACTGACTTGGCAAGCCAGAGCAAGTTAATGCTATTCATCATAAGGAGACCGGTTACTTTATTCTGTCCCCTCTGGGCATGTGCTTGTTTGTTTAACAGCAAAATGATTTGAGCAGTTTTACATATGCTGCTCATACATTTTCCATGTGAAAATCAATAACATAGCAGAATTCTACAACTGAGGCTTTTTGAATGTGTTTATCGCTTAAGACATAGGTATATTTAAAAGATATTTTTTCATGCTGTTTCAAATACTGCTTCTGTCCCACAGTGAGATTTCATGAGCTATTTGGAGCTTGTCATTGGGTCAAAGAAGAATTTTTGTCAGTTTGGTTGTTCTTCACTTTTCAAAATAAAGATTGCATTTGCCTGCAAAGCTATTAAAATGCATTTAAATGAAATGAATGCAGGCTTTTAACCCCCCTCAAATGCCAGAGACTGTCGGGTCTTGGGTGAAGAAAAGAGAATCTCCCACTTCAGTGTCTGTCCTGAGCCATGCCCAACTGTCCTTGCCCAGCTAATGTAGTGGTATTTTCTGGGCACTGCATAATTGACCAGCATTAATACTGATAGGGAGGAATTGGTTTATTAAATAAGTGGATTTATTAATTTAAAATATTTTACAATCTTAAATGCAAAATTTAAATAATACATTAAATAAACAGTTCTGATAAAGCAAGTATGTTGTAAAAACGTTCATATATATTAGCTTAAGCTTTTTTTCTCCAAAAAGAGCAGGACTGAATTCACTGGGAAATTGGATAGTGGTTATTTTTAATCCCCCAATCCGATAATGCCCTTAAGAAACATCTATTTACCAATAATAGTTCCTTTTTCTAGAGGACGTAATGACAATGTACATTTGAGGCCAGGTGTAACATCTAATGCATTAGTGCAAAGTTAAGAATAAGCAGAAATCATTAAGTAGATTTTTATAATCTGTGTTGTTAAAATGACTCTTAAGTAGAAACTGAGGAAAAACTTCAAATGCATTTAGCAAATTTATTACTAAGTCCTCATGAAGGCAGCTTGGGAGACAGTAGTAGTACTTCGTGCATTTGCCAGTGTGTTCGTTGAATCCTTCAAAACTTCTTTGACCTTAGTTAATAATAAATTTTTTGCATTGTGAGAAGAATATTTTTTTATGTAATCATCTCCCTTTAGAAAAAAAAGGGGAAGTACATTTGAAAAATGAGAACACATTTTTGTTTGTACAAAACCGTGTTTTGTTTTGTTTTTTTAATGAGCATCTGTTATTTCGTGAGTTTTTTTGGTTTTGTTTTGGTCACTTACTGCTCTTTATTTCCACTTACTGGTTTCATCCAGTGTGTTTCAGTGTCTGCCTTAAGTCTGTAAAATTAATCTTACTGGAATATTCTTTGAATTTTAATCTGCCTAGACTTCTTAATGAATGTTTATATCCCTGCATGGAAGACCTGAGCTGTCTACTCCAAAGTTTTATGTATTTTGATAACTAAGACAATTTAATTATTTTTAATTTTTTTGTGTCCGATATATGTAATGAATAAGAACATGGAGAGGGGAAAAAGTGTAACACCAGTATGAAGGGAAAAATAAAGGATAAACCTGAACTTGTACTGGGGCCCAGCAATGGCTAAGTGCTGAAAAATTACAGTATGCTGAACTGCATCCAGATACAATGTTATCATTCTTCATTACTTGATTAAATGCTAGGGTTCGGTAATTAGTGGAGTTCTGTTGTTGCTGTTGTTTTTCTGGATGTTTTAAGAATCAATTTTAAAAGAGCCATCACTGTTCAAACAATTTCACACCGTAAGAAATTGCACAAAAAGCGCATCCGGTGGAAATCGAAGCAGAGCTCAGCCGGGTGCCAAGAGCAGCGTAGCCAACTGTGGAAGTGGAAACCTTACCTGAGCTGAACTCGCTCTATTCCTTTTGACATCCTATGCTGAGGAGAAAAAAATGATGGTTGCCGTAGTTCTGTCTGGTGGATCTGCTAGAAACTGTAGTATGAGGATGTTAATAGTAGCCTCAACATTAAAGATTTCAAACTACTGTGTGGATGATTGTTTTGGGTCCTTGGGGTCCTTCATTTTAGAATGATGTAGTGGAAAAGCTTCTTGTTTGTTTGTTTTGGTTATGTGATACAGTTTTCTCATAAGACTTGTGTTAATGATCAGGAAGTGAGATCTAAATAGACTGTTTCTTGTTCTAGTGAAGTTTGAGTTCTTTCTCCAGAAGAGTAAAATGTGATGTGAGACAGTTAAATACAGTAAAAACTGAAATAAGCTGTCCAAGCTGAAATCACTAGACCACCCAGGTCTTGGACCACCCAAGGGACCAACAACAGGCAGTTGCATGAAAGAGATGCCCTTTTACTAGAGGTCGAACAAGTTGTATTGCAGATTTTGGAAAAATTTGGTAGTGATTTCTTAATACAGTTGGCTGCCTGCTGGAGGTGGTCCTTATTCGAAGTTCCCACTGTATAAGCAATAGCCCTCTGAAAATGGCCCTCCTTATTTACTTATGACCTTAGCATTACCATTTTTCTCTCTTTTTAGGGCAAAAGTAGAACGAGTACTTTAGTAATGTGTTGCTACTGACTAGAGATTTCAAATTATTAGAGAGTTTGTGTAGTGACATGTGTAAGTGAGATTTTTTGAATGGGCGATACTTGATCAATGCCAATTTTAGGATTTGCAATGAGAATCAAATTGAAAACACTCATGTAAATAATTCTTATTTGAACTGCCTTAACTGTACTTCTCATGCTGTACAAGCATGAGAATTGTTCTGTTCCCAAGCTTAAGTGGCTTTTGGAAAACAAAAAATACCTTCTTTGGAAATTATCGAAAGTAGCAGGTTTTGTCCTTAAAATCAGAGTGAAGTGATGTATATGAACTATGTAAATATTTTCTATGATTAAAAATAGACAGTGCTGCGAAACTCCCTTGCATTACAGTGTTTCCTGTGGCAACCATCATTTCAAGATGGTTTACCATTCTCTTCTTTTCAAATTTGTTAGATAAAGCGTAAGTCATATACTTTATAGTCATACACACATACACTTTAAGGTCATAACTTAACCAAATTAAACCAACATTTCTATGTATGTGCTTTTTTTGCAATAGTGTTATTGTGATGATGATAACTTAAAGACAGAAGGAAGGTTTGCTGAGAGGTTATACCTTGTATTACATTAACTGTTATTTGTTAACCTTATGTTACATTAACCTTATGTTACATTAACTGTTCAGAATCCCTCCATCATGTCTTAGTAATATCTTGTATTTCTATAGCCTTGTTTCAGTAGCTAGAGAAAATAGTTAAAACTAAAAAGGGGCATGTTATGCAAAACTTCACTCAAGCATATTGTTATATTTCCTTAGCATTATTTTCCATTATTGTTTTTTTTTAACATCTATTTTTCTGATTTTTCTTTTCATCCTTTCTGAAAACTAAAATAGTATCTAATTTCTTCCTTCTTACAAGCTGGGTAGAGCACTGGCTAACTTATTAACTAACTAATTTTATAGATAAAAATCAGTGTACTTTCATGTTGGTTTTTTTTTTTAATTCGATCAGTTTTATTCAATCTAAAACAAATACAAGCATTCTTATGGCCCTGTTCAAAGAAATAAAGAATTGCTGTTTCTTTTCAAAATAGGAAGAAACTTTTGAGTAAAGAAAACTCAAGTAAAGCCCTGTGGTGCTTCTAGAGCAGCGAGGTAGAGGCATGGCAGTTCAGGCAATGTGGATGGTATGGAGGGACTACTGATGAGATACAGTGTAAATACCTGAATATTGTACCTTTGTTTTATTATAGATATATGTTTAGGTGTATAGGCTAATTTTGATCTGTGCATTATTAATAGTTTTATTATCAAAGTGGTATTATTGACACGTAAGTTCCACAGCTACTGCTTTCTTCATTGAATTATGTTAAATACTGGTGAGGCAGAGCCCAAAACAACAGACCCAGCCTGTTTTTTTTAAATTATTATTTTATGTATGGGGAGTATAAAAATACAGATTTGAGTCATCCATATCATCAAATGAAGTGCAGGTACCAATGTAATAATAATTTTAAGTCGGAACAGTTCACAAAACTTTCAGTCCATGTGTCCTACAAGCCATAAAGCCTTTCCGTTTTACCACCCTATAACAAACTGAGTGAAAAAGAAAAAGAAAAAAAAATCCTGAGATAAAGTAGTAGAGAGCATACTAATTATGGTTTTAATTTTTTTTTGATAAACAATGAAATGATGAAATAATATCAGTGATGAAGAAATCAGTCAGCATTATTTGTAGGTATAGAGATAAGCTGTGTATTTTTATTACCAACCTTTTTAATTTTTCTCCCGTTCCGTAATGCTATTAATTCGTTGCAAATCTATGTAAACAGACTCCCGATGAACAGTTTTACTGAGGGGAATGTTCTCGGCGGGGCTTTGTTAACCTGACATTCTGTGGTTTCGCCTCATAAAACTAGCAAAGGGCTCTCTGCGTGGAATGTTAATGGGGTGAAGTAATGAATGCAGGATGGGATGGAAGATTCGAGCATGCATAAAGTCCTTACTTGGGCGTTTTGGAGGAGATCCTTGCAGACAGTAGCTAAGAGATAAAAGCATTGAGATTTATTTTTTTTTTTTAAGCTAACAGTTGGATCTCTTTGCTGGAAAATGGGCTTTGAAGTTTATTGGTGGTATGAATCTAAGAAAATAATTAAAAATTAAGCTACATACATTTTAGATTGGTCCCGGTTATAGAGGGGTCATCCCCTTGGTTTTACCACAATTTTAGAAATTGTTCCTATTTCAAAACATTCTTATAAATTACGTGCTTTTCAGTTGTGCAGTAATATACTGTAATGAGATTTTCTTTCAGAGGAAGGTTGCTTGTGCCATAGCTTTACTTTCTTTTCAAAAGCAGCACTTTGGGAAACATTCGACTAAACTAATTTAAATTCCTGTGATTCATAATTGCTTTTCTGGGAAAATATATCCAATACTATCCTTCATATTTTCCCAAAGAATGAAGCAGTGAAATTTTTATACAAATCCAGTGCTAATTAGTTACATTGTTCAGGCATGACCTGATCTTTAATTTGGTGGAAAGGGAATGACAACGTGTACGGATGAGCTGTTCCTTGGTCTGTGTAAGCATGATATTTGTTAGTTGAGGGCCCAGATCAGAGCCAGTGAAGCAGGTGTATTTATTTGTATTACAGTAAAGCCCATCCATAACTGTCAATCTGAGGATTTTGATCAGATTCCTCCTCCTCTTCCCCCTGCCCTGTCCCTCCCCCCATAATGACTTGGTTACTTCATGCTCTCACTACTCGATGTAAAGTGCTGCTCCATCAGAATGCCTATCTTGAAGAGATTTAAGCTCTCCCTGTAACAGCATTAGATACATGATAGGGAGAAGGGATGGCTAATTGTGAAAATTTGAAACAGATAATCCTTGTTTTGGAGTGGGGGGCTGTCTTTTTTTTCCCCACAAGACAGAAGATTTTTGTATTTCTTGCTGAAGTACGAACAGGCAGTTGTATCAAAATAAAGTTTCATGATATGGAATGACAAGTACTGATACTGCAGAGAAAGGATACAGCTTGTTTTGGGGAAAAGTGCTGATGCTGATTCAGATTCAAGGAAAAAGAATGACCACTAAACAATAGGGCTATGATAAACTAAATGTTGAGAAATTGCTTACTAGATAATTTTGAAAGCAGGTAGTGTTAGCTGTCTGATATGAGAGAGGGGCAGGGGCAGACCTGAAGAAACTCAGATTTGCCTGTTTACTGGCACTTGTCTTTATCTACACATTTGCATCTAAGATAAATGAAAAAGTAAAGTAAGCATCAGTCTAGGTCATTACTGTCAATTTTCACTAAGTTATGAGAAAACAAGTTTGTAGCACTGGAAGAATACAGATGTAGGGATTTTTTGGGTGTAGGGGGTGAAGAAGAGGAGGGTTTTAAAGAGACAGGATAATCTTTGTAGTACTAGCATTGCTGGCTGATACCAGTTCTATATAAATTATGCACATGGAGTACAATTAATGCCAGTAAAAATGATCATGAGGGTAAGAGGAATCAGCCAAATGTAGTCAAAATGAAGAGTAACACAATAAATACCACATTGTAACCTTGATGCAACGTAAGTGGGCATGTGTCATTTACCTGTTTTAAATAATGAAGTGTCTTGGTTTATTGAGATTGTAAAGTTCTCTTTTAACTGCCTTTTTAGTAATCTATGAATACTGGTAAGGCAACAGTTTTTTGAAGCTCTTCAGAATCTAACAAGATTGAACAGTGATTCTAGAACAATTTAAACTCAGAGGGGTGTATTTTAATGAAGGTAATGATTAGAACAATTTATGAAGGCTGATCAGTGTAGTCTCTATTACTGGAAATAACCAAGCGAGGGCTTTTTCAGAAGATATGTTCAAGTACAGCTATGTGTTTGAAGGCAAATTCAGAGAAGTTCTGCCACCTGCTTTTCAGTATAATTAATTAGGTGGATCAAGCTTGACTTACTGCTGTCTCTCACTTAGCACATGGTAGTGATAGCATTTCTAAAATAATCAAATGCCAATAATTATGTTGGGCATTAAGCTCGATGTATTAAATGTAAGGAAGATACGTAGCAAAGACTTAAGATTGCAGCTGGCCCCACTCTTGTAGGCATTCAGGTGTGCTCTCAATAAGATGCAATCAAGTGTCTCAGTTCATTCATGCTTGTTTCTGGTCATTCAGATAACTTCAAAAGTTTGGATTTGTTTGTTTGGGTTTTTTTCCCGTCTGATAGCAAAACTTAGAAGTTTGGATTAAAATGCAGGCTTGAAATATTTGAATTCTAACAACCTGTTGAATATGTTGTATGCTGTTCTGTGGAGCAGTTATTGCATTGCACTGATGGCACCCAGCTGCGTGTGTCCCCTTTGGGTAGTCCCTTTGTCAGTGCCTAATGAAGATATAAGATTTGGATGAGAGCAAGCTGGCTGAAAGCCAGATAAGATGAGGTGATGGCAGTGGTTTGAGAGAAGCAGCTGGAGGAACCCTCAGAGGTCATGTTATTCTTTGAAGGAATGTAACCAGTATTAATTCTTGGAGCACAAATAGTGTTCTGACGAGGTGCTCATTAAGCCAAACTGGGTTAGTTTTTGTTTTTTCCTCCAGCAGAAAAAGGTAAGTGGGCTTAATGGGGCAACTTTTGCGGCCCGTAATATAACAGAGCATTATAGTCTCAGAAAGTAAAGAGTGTTTAGTGGCAACTCCAAGTATTGTACAATCAGTTAATCATATTAAAAAATAGTTTGAGCGTTCTTTTTGGTTTTTTCAGATCTCTTTTTTAGTTTATTTCATTTTTGTTGACACTCATGTGCTTCACATTTCTTTTAAGAAGGTATATTTATTGCTTGGATGGTGACAAAATATAAGAACAATATAAATTACATACCGTAATTCTTTTACCAAAGGAATCAGTGATATTTCGGTTTATAAACTGTTGTTATTTCAAAACAGAATGTTAGTTAGAATGTAAGACACAAGCTGACAGGATTCACTTATGTATTTACTCCCTCTGCGATAGAATGAAAGAAGCAGCATTGGTTTTCACTGGTAAAACATACAAACCTTCAGCTAATGTGACTTTTTAGTGTCTCCGGGATTGGCCGTTGTGTAGGCTTGTTCAAAACCGGATGATGGAGCTTGTTCTGAGAGTAGAAGCTTGAAAAGAGAAGTCAGCCAAAAGGGGATTAATGCCCTATCTCTAGCCACATGTAATTCACTTGAAAGTGTAGTATTTACTTATAAACCCACTTTGGCAAATCTTCAATGATTTGAGGAAAAAGTACCCCTCGTGGAATTTAATAGGTGATTTGAATAGTGTTGCATCATTTGTGAAAAAGCAGCATATAAAACCGTTTCATTTAGAGAAAAATATATATATATAAAAAAATTTTACATACAATTTGATTCTTAAGCAGCATTACCGTACCTCTACTCCATCCGTCAAGTTTAGGGTTCTTGGGTTCACAGTTCCCATTGGCATCAGTGTATGTGTTTGGCCCTTGCCAAAGTCTTGGGAAGCTTTTAGAAATCTTAGAGCACTCTCCTGAGTGCTAGCACTTGGGGAAGACCCAGAGGGTCCTTACATTTGCAATCCCAAGGCTCAGGGATGAGTTGTTTCCCGAGAAACTAAAGATGGTTCTTCAGCTGTTCATAGCAAGAGCCGTTCTTTAATCCTTTTTAACTTTTCAACAGGGTTGTTTTATGCCAATACCAGTAAAACTGTATTTGTTTGCTCAAAAGGTCACGAACCTACTAACATTTGTGGCCACAAGAGAACATAGGAAGTCTCCTAATGATAGTAGGGGTTGGAAAGCTAGCCCAACAAAAGCCAGATTAGTCCGCATGTAATGCAAGGAACCTCATAAAAGGAATGTTTCCGGTAGTTTTTTTTTTTCTTTACCTTTCTACTGTGGGGTCCCCTTCTGCTCCTTTAAGCCTGGTCATCGCCATATTTTTACCTCATGAGTATCACACATACCTTTTAAAATAAAATAAGCGTTAGAAAGTCTTAAAAAGAGAAGTCGGGGGCTAGTAAGAAACTTATAGAAACTGTGAAGTTATATTGCTTCTCAAATGCAGGAAGCAAACATTTAAAATTAATCGACTGAATCCTCAGGTTTGGGGAATTAGAATAAAGTTGTGACAAATTTTATGTTGTGATTGACATTTGTAAAGTGTTTAATTAATATGTTTAGGTTATTTACACAGATCTGCTCCAATGTTTTGTTTAAGTGAGCGTGAGTTTCTGGAGGGTATTTGATGCTTTAAACACAGGAACTATGACTGTGGTATCATAGGAGCAAAATTATCATTCTACCATAAATATTTAATCTTAAAATGTGGATTAAAATTGCTCAGCTGCTTTTCTTTATCCTTTTAGTGAAGCAGAGATTCCATTAAATTTATTTTGTTTGTTTCCTTTGCTTTTATTTTTCTTAATATACTGCAAAAGGAAAGATGTAGGAAACTGAACGATAATGATTCTTTTTTCTAGATTGTCAGAATTTAGGGGCACTTCTCACATCCTTGACATTTGACAGAGGATTCAAGTTAAAGCTTACACCTAATGTACCAATTTGTAGGTTCCTTTTTTCTTGTATCTATTGGAAAGAGTCTAAATGTCTCTTAAGATAGAGGGTACTTTTCTACCACAATCCCATGATTCAAGTATTAAGTAAGTAGAAGTAGTTGGATTCTGTGAAGCCTTTATCTCTGTTAATGGTAAGTGGCTGATGCTGAAAAGATCAGCTAGCTGCTGGCTGGGTCGCTCTTTCTGGCTTCTTGGTTTGATAACCCAAATCAGTAATAATTCTACTTCATTAAAATGTCAAAGACCTAGATCTGTCTTCGCCTGATAAAGAACAGGCATTAGGGCTTTGGAGCTGTCACTATAGTCTCATTGGATTATGCAGCTAATTTATAGATTTGTCTGTGTCACAGCTCTTTGGCAGCAATGTCCTTGGTTAACACCTTTCTTATCAAGCTATTCTTTCTCTGCTGCTTATTTATTTGTTTTCTCTTCTGTGAGGTCTGTGAAGGAGAAAGTAAGAGACTTTCTGCTGCTGTGGTGGGGAGTGTGACCAGTAGCTGCAGCGATAGCACTAGCAGGGCTAGGGCTTTAAATTGGTGACATGAGAGTGAATTTATTTTTATTGGGACAGAGTGAGAAGTTTGCCGTACTTCGTCAAAAGAAGAAAGCGATTGCACCCTCAAAAGCACAACACTAGACATTATTGTCTTGACAGGTCTCCTCAAGAGTTTTTTAGTTTGCTAAGTTGTGCAGTTGTTCGTTTAGACTGCTTGTGTTCTCACAGGACTGTAACGGGGAGAATCCTAAGCACAGGTGGTGAACAAGACAGAGGCAAAAGGAGAATGATCTAAAAATAAGGAAAGTTCTCTAGTTATAGTCTTACTGTGGTAAAGAGAAATCTTATATGTAATTGAAATATTCACTGGGGGTGTGTGTGGGGGAAGTATATTTATCTAGTTGTGAATCTGCTAATGACATTACTGTGCGTACTAGAATTGTAGACTGCAGGGCAGGCTCCTTCCAGTGTTTTTGTAATACTGGGAAATGACAATAATAGTATAATTATTTATATACTTCTGTTTATTAGACTTATAAATAAAGATAGAAAACCCAATTACATGAATTTCAACAGGCTACTATTCCTGACCACAGCTTTTACTGGAAAAGAGTGGAGATGCTGAACACAATTTACTTCCTGGAAAATAGCTTTGATTTTTATAACTGAAAGTCTAAACCCTCGCACTCCTTTGTCTTAAGTAGCAAAGATGACAGATTCTTAATTATAATAGTATTACTGGAAAGCACTATTACAACCTGCAAAGGGATTTCACACTTGCCATCTATTATTTTGCTGAATTATTAAGAGATCCTCGGCTATATTTTATTGCTCTGAAAGTTAATTCATTGTGATGATAGAAAACTGAACAATTAATAACTCCCTCTATATGTCTAAACCCATACACATTTTTCAGCCAACAGATATTTCTTGCAATTGCAACTAGTGAATATTTTTTTAATGGTAATATTATATAAAAGTTGTATTTTGTAGTGTGGAAAACGTATAAGGCTAAAACATTTCTGTTTCATCTGTTGCTGACAATATGCTCAAATTGCAGAAAAAGTTAGTTTTGTTTGAAGTGGCAAAGATTGGCCAATCTCCCAAGTGCCTTTTGTTTTCATTCATTTATTTATTCTTGTTATGTTTCTGTTGTGCATTTTCCCATCTCCATTGAAATTCCTTCTTAAAAACTCTTCTTTTGTCAGCCTGTCAGCACAGAAGCAAGAGATGGCAAAGGCTCGTGAGGTCACTCAGTCAGCCTTGCTGCGGGTGAAGCAATGAGAGGTCAGCAAAAGGGGGAGGAAAGTTTTCGAGTTTGCTCTGTTAGGTTTTCAAATAACTGCTGGCACATCCAAAGTCAAGCCCAGCACTTACCTGTGTTTTCTGCTGAGTGCTAACGGACCTGGTCCATGTAGAATCATAGAATTGTCTAGGTTGGAAGAGACCCTGGGGATCATCGAGTCCAACCATCTACCCTACTCTACAAAGTCCTCCCCTACACCATATCCCTCAGCACCACATCTAATCGGCTCTTAAACACATCCAGGGATGGTGACTCAACCACCTCCCTGGGCAGCCTATTCCAATGCCCGACCACTCTTTCTGTGAAGAATTCTTTCCTAATGTTCAGTCTAAACCTACCCTGTTGTAGCCATAGTATAATCATATTATGAATAAAACTTTGGGTTTTAATACTCAATCTGAGATCTGTGAAAGAACCTAAATGCTGATAGTAAGAATCAAGTGTCTGCGTGTGGAGGATGTATATAATGCAATATATTCCTGTTTATAAAGCGGGAAAGCTTCTTGTCCACATGTGGTATGTGAAGAGGCTGGAACAGTGTTTTTCAGCTGTTTGAGAATTAAGGTGATAGCCACTCTGCCTGCCATAAAAAAAAAAAAAAAAAAAAGGCAATCTGAGGTGCCCAGAAAGAAAATCAAGCTGAAATAAATAATTGTGTACATAATTATCTCACAAGAATAATGGATTTCTTCATCCCATCATCCTGTAAAGGCTCTGCACTACTGATAAAAGGTAATGCAATCTGAACTGGTAGTATGATGCAACTGAAATGTTTTCATGTCTTTTGGGATGTATATAATTGTTTAACTATGTAATGAAAACCAGGTGGATACTAGACTGATTTAAAGATGAATGATGAGGAAGTAGTTTATAATAATCCTCTCTTTACTAGGAGATACAAAAGGTTTGACGAAGTATATATATACACATACATATGCATGTATATGCATGCAAGTGTGTATATATATATGTATGTATATACAAATGCTTTTTTCTCTCTGTCCCTGACTTTATATTGGACACTTCATTTTACAAGAATGGGCAGATCAGTTAGTATCTAATCCCATAGTTTTGTTGTTGAGCTTAGCTGGTATAATTAGTTGTCAGTGAAATGGTGATGCACTGATTACTCTTA
The DNA here is from genome assembly GCA_033628505.1 of Tringa tobata. Lineage (NCBI taxonomy): Eukaryota > Metazoa > Chordata > Aves > Charadriiformes > Scolopacidae > Tringa > Tringa tobata. The sequence continues at coordinate 6,980,984 of JAHREE010000563.1, forward strand.
GTGTATTGCAGGTGCTGTGACTAGGAGCACAGAGGAGGGTTACATCCTCCTGTCACTCTCAGAGCGGTCCTAAGTTGGCATATGTGACCTGATTGGATAATTAATGAAATTACAGATACCCGATAGTTTGATTCTGTCCCTTTAAGAGAGAAGGAATCCTCCGTGTCTATTGAAATAAATATAAATGCCTGACAAGGATCAGAGGCAAAAAAATCACTCCACATTCCACTCAACTCGGGCAGTGAATTTTATAGTAACCTGACTTACAAGCTCTGGAGTTCAGGATTGATTTATTTATCACAGTGTACTTACAAATGTTTTTCAACTCTGAATATGCTTTCTTTGAGGTATCAGCAAGCTTTTGAACCCAGTAAGTAAAACTGGGTAATGCATTTTGGTTCCTCGTGGTAAGGGAACTAGACTCAGTAACTTGGATATTAAGACAAATTTCTTCATGAAAAGGGTTATCAAGCATTGCAACAGGCTGCCCAGGGAAGTCATTGAGTCCCCGTCCCTGGAGGTATTTAAAATATGTGTAGATGTGGTGCTTAAGGACATGGTTTAGTCAAGGACTTGGTAGTGTTGGGTTAATGGTTGGATTCAATGATCTTAAAGATCTTTTCCAACCCAAATGATTCTATATTGCAAAGTTGGGTTTTTTTTTTCTTTTTCCCTACTTTTTCTGTTTTCTCCTCTCTTCCTCTCCTCTGTCCTCTGATTTGCCCCTGCCTCCTTTTTTCATTTTTCCTTTTTAGTCAGGCGACAGTTACTAACAGAAACTCAAAGAATAATGCCCGGAACCTATTGCAACATCTCTCTGCTACTTAAGGAGAACACAATATCTTCTTGATTTAGGTGGACAAGTTAGCGCCCCTGAGTTTTTACCCGGAACCCCATACGCACACAAGGATTAATGTATAGTGGTAAGATTTCTTTCTTTCAATATGAACTTGTGCACCAGGGATGTTTCATGTTTACTTTTCAAAACCAAAGCCTTTCAGCACGTCTTTTCGTGAGCAAAATTAGAATCTGCTAGTGCCAAATCCAAAATGTTTATCTGGGAAATCCTGATTGAATAGGGCAAACAAATGTCTGGGGAAAGAATTTTATCTGATACAGTAGCTCTGCTGGTCTATATCTCTGTGGGTATTCTGGTCAGAAGTGCAATTAAGACAGTTGTTAGCATTCTCTCTCTTTGTACAGGTTCTTAGCATTAACAACCAAGATCCTTCTCAAATGGCCAGAAAAAATCCATCTGCCTTAAGAGGAAACTCCCTGTTAGTTCCAAATTATGAAGAAAGCTGATATCTTTGCAGCCATAAAGTCAACTTCATGTGTAATGCACCCCACAATTCCCCCAGCTGTCGGCTGGCATGATAGCTATCAACATAATCACTAGACATGCTCTGTGGCTCTGACCCTTTTCTGCCCTTTATATAGGAAAGTGTCTGTTCCGTGAGCTGATGATCAGACACAGATAATAAGGCTTTCCTTTCCTTGCCCCGGAAATCTGCTTCAAGCTTGTCATTCCCTTCTAAGTAAGGGTGCTCTTTAGTCCTAATGCAGTCCCTGCTTGCCTCAGAAGTAACAGAGCTCGTCACTGCTGCTTTGAAAACTGCAAGTGAAGCTTGGGGTTTGACTAGTTCCTTCAGAAGTGACATCAGGCTATTGCGTCTTCAAAATGACTGGATGGTATTTATAATTATGTTCAAAGTCTTCTCCCATCCTATTATCCATTTGCATTCCTTCTAACTCTCAAAATGGTTATGCATCAGAGTCGTTGGATAGCATTGCCAGTCATAGTTATTTGTGTGGTACAGTAAGAAATTAGGAAGTTTTCTGCTCATTTTCCTTGTATTTTGTCACAGACATTCTGATAACTCTTTAGAAAAAAAAAGTAAACAAATACAAGCTATCATCATCAAATACAAATTCCTTTTCTGTGGGGATCAAATTTCATCTAATGAGTTGTGGTACTTAATTTTGCAGATCTCATTAGAATTTTTCAAATCTAGGTTTCAAACTTTGACTTCTGAATTCTTGTGTAGAGAACTAAGATATATTTTTTTTTTTTCAAAGTGGCTGGGAGCACAGCAAGCACATCTTGTTGATATCAAAACGTTTGGGGAAATTATTCCAGATTTGTATAAACTACTATATTGCTTTGTAGACTGTGTCTGTAGATTCCCCGTGTAGTGGGTCTTCAGTGGTATTTGGGATTTGAGTGCTGAGATGAAATGAGTATTTACAAATAACTGTGATTTTGTTTGAAGTACCATTCCTGGACTCTGATTATTTTTTTTAATTATTATTATTTTTACAGGTGAAACTAGTCTTATTTCCAGTTACTTTCCTATTTCCCTCTGCTTTCTGTTTTTTTGATAATAAAGAGAGAAAAAATCTGAATAATTGAATGAATGGTTGGGAGATGTTAATGAATGGCGGCTGGTTACACTGCAGGAAAGGATGGAGGAGATTGCAAGGTGTCAAGAGACGAGATTTGGCCTTGGGAAATGAAGAATGAGGGAGAAATAGGTTTACTTTCATTGAAGAGTAACAGGAATGGCTGTTTTCATCCTGAAATGTGTATACAAAGGTCGAGGCAAGGAGGCATTAGATGCAAATGCCATACCCTTTGCACCCGAAATAATGGTGGTTTTAGGGTATTTTGATCTACAGATCTCTACTCTTCTTGAGTAGACTCAAGATAGGTTATCTCTAGGTTGATTGTATTTAGAGCCCATTAAGTGTTGTATCATTTTAGAAGACAACTTTGTTATACAAGTTCCATCTCCAAGTAGCACAGCTGTCATCATGGTTTGGAGTTCTGTTGATATGATTAACTCCTCTTTTGAATGATTTTTTTTTTTTTTTTTTTTTTCTGCACAAGTTATGAAGTAGTTGTCATTGAATCATGAACGCAGAAGCAGCTTTCTATTTATTTGTTGGTTGGTTTATGACATGGTAGTAGGTTGCAACTTGTATGAATTAGTGGGTTTTCAAATTTTGGAGTGGTACGAAGACTGCATCTTAGAGGGTCTGTTTTCACACAGCCCTTTTACCCCAAAAGGCTGAAAACTGTTGTGCTAGGAAAGTCAGAAGGCTATTTGAGGGACTGTAATGGTAAGTTTTAGTGAAGGGATCAGGGCAATGATCTCTGTCTTTGGCATGCTCTCTTGGTTTTGATTTTTGTTGGGGGATTTTCTATGAAACATTGCAAGCATTTATGCTTCCATAGCTCATACTTCTGGTCTGTATCTTCTAATATATTGTAAAGCTGGTTGCAGTGTTCCTACAGCCTTTCACCTAACAGTAACTTACTTCTTCCCTGTAGATTACCAGTATATTCAGGAAGCCATCGAATAATTGGTGGTGATTTAATCATCTCATTTTGTGGAAAGGTTGTGGAAGAACTTTTTCAGAGATGCATGCGTTGGTGGCTTTTTGCAGCTAGTTTGGGAAAGTGTGCCTGGGGGGTACAGGATGAAGGTTGAAAGAACATTCATTTGTGAGTCTGGCCGGGCTATTGATCCAGGCCAGCTTCCATTCAAGGGAGAAGCTGCTGCCCTAAATGTCCAGGCAGAGGTTATCCAACCAAGATTCCAGCTACTCCATGGAGGGGGAAGGCAGCTGACCTGATAAAATAATTTACATTGAGATAAAGTTCTCCTAATCCAGGAAGTGTTACTCTGGTGACAATCCATAATAGCTGTTTCAACACCTTGTTTCTTCAGACACTATGGACAAACCAGTTCCTCCCCATCTGCTGCCTGTCTTAGGGAAGTGCTGCATTGTTTAGATTTAGTAAGTACAATGCAAAAATAATGGTAGATTATTCATAGGGACAATTAAATGCACCAAGAAATAGATCTAGGCTTTGGATGATGAAAAGAGTGATTACTCTGTTCTGAGGACCTCTGTTCTGAGGACAGTAGCCTTCAGTTTTATATTTTTTTGAGTATTGCAATGAGAACCTTATATTTTAAGAAATTGTGAACAAATTAATTAAGGTGACTGCTTTAGGGTGCTTTATTTTCTTTAACATTACTGCCCCCATATGGATATAGTCAGAACGTACAGTGGATGTAGGGAAGGCATTTTGCATATAAAGCAATTTTAAAAAAATATTTTTTGGTCAATTCTGAGCTCTTAGATTTCAGCTTGCTTTTATTTGCTTGATATTCAAACAATATAAGGTATGGGAAGGTAGCTGCTGATGCTCTCAAACAGATAGCTTTAAAAGAAATATGCTTTTGAAGTAAATATAACTGGTAAGTTTGCAAATGCACCTGTAGCCCACAAGTCTTCTAGAAAATCTACTGCTAAATAGAGATTCAAGCACTAAACTTTCTTTGTAAATGAATTTTCCGTAACTGTAGCTGCAAACTTTTAAAATCCATTTCAAGATTTTAAAAATAAAATTTGATAGGTCATCTGTAACAACTTCTGAACAAAGTCATGTCACTGGTACATGTAACTGAGTTAAAGCTGATTTTTGCTAAAGCTAAGCATGGTAATAAACTGGAAGAAATTAATCTTCTCATTTAGATTATGTAACTCTCACTTAAGCTGATTTTACTGCCGGAGTTAACTGGTTTCTGTGAATAAGTGAAAAAAACCTAAACCCAAATTAACAACAACAACAACAAAAATCCCAAAACCCTAACATCTTTTTTCTGTACTTTTGTGTGAGTCGCTGTATAGTACTAAATTTTCAGTCCTGAACTGGTTGGGTTGAAAGATTATTTTTAACAAGCCCCAGGCAGGAAAATACAAAAATGAGGAATTAATAAAGATTTACTATTGCCACAGCAGCATTTTTTTAAATGGCCATTTCCAGGCAACTAGGGGAACAGTTAAAGCTTTTTTTTAATCAGTTAAAGTGTTACAGGCCAAGTCGAGTGTTCTTACAGGCCAAGTTGAGTGTTCTTTATTTATTCCAAGTAGCTCATTCAGTAAATTCTTTGAATATCCCAAAGGGCTCTGTGTGGAAAGGATGTTTACAAGTACAAAGTCAGTGTTATACTTACACTATATGCTTGCTTAACTCTAGTTTGTTTTAAACGTGCTAATATACGTTACTATTTGCAACATTAAATTTGTTCTGCACAGAATGACAACAATTTGTAATCTATTAAATGTAGTCAATAACGACTTTTTTTGCTGAAAGTAACCCTTTTTGGTTTCTTCCAAATTTTGAGACTGTTAAAATGGTACCAAACAACTTTTGCTGCAGACAGGAGTATTTTTTCCTGTTTGGTATTTAGGAAATCTTTCGTTCTCTTCAGCTGTATGGAATTCCTTATTTTATGTTTGTCGTGTGTGTAATTTCATAAAACTCATTTTTCAAGTGAAAAGGCATTATCTTGCCTCTGAAGTGCAAATTTATTGTGGAAAATAGGCAATAGTGTTTGCCCGTTGTCTGTAGGAGAAGGAATGGGGGATATGTAGGCATTTACAACAACTTTTATGTCTACAGTAAACCTTTGTAAATACTAGTAAGTTATCATTTCAGTAACTCATTTACTTTTCAGACTTAAGATTGAGGCTTTCATTTGCGATATTGGAATCAAACTGACACAAAATAACATAAATAAAGACAAAATTTAAAAAAGGAATTAGAAATGTCCCCTTATTGTAAGGATAGCAAGCTCTGCATGGTTATCTGTTAGCAACAGAAGTGTTTGTTTTCTGTTGTAATTTTTAGCGATTTGCCTTCCAAACAGGTAGTGCTGCAATGCAAACTTTTTTTTGAACTATGGAAAACGAAACAGTAGCTTGACAACGTATTTTTCATGTCCCTAATTACCTATTGATAATTAAGATGTAATATGAATTAGCAGGAGTAATAGTATTTTAGGAAAGAAATCAGGTTAAAAGAATGTTTACTTCTGAACCTACTGCATAGCCAGATAAGAACTAAAGTTGTGCTCAGTGGTAATGAATTTGCTGCTCTTCTGTGCCATTTTAGGGCAGATGCCAAAGCCAGTTGCACAGGAGATAGCAGTAAAATGCCTACAGAGGAAAATTAGCTGACATAGAATGGAGTTGAAGAACAGCTGTTGAAGTGGAGCTGAGTGACATGCTCCTTGTCTGTGCTTTATTTTCTCTAAGAGAAAAAATCGGAGATCCACATGGTCTGAGTTAACTGATTCTTCTGCAACACCATTCCAGTGAAACTCTGTGAAGCGAGAATCCAAAATATGTAGAAGTTTCTTGTCCCATTACCACAACTTTTATTGAAAAAAGAACGAAATACTGTCTTAACGTTTTGCTCACTTTCCCTGTTCCTGAGATTATGTTCCTTTTAATTTATGTTCCAGTTAAATCTATTCAACTGAAGAATATATTTGAAAGGCTATTTTCAGGTTTGGATTACAGCATCAAAATGTATGCAAGGCAGCAAATCTGTTTTCTTCATTATTTTTATTTCAGTTTCAAATTGAAATAATACAGATTCAGTAGGGCAGACGATAATTATTTGCTATATGAGACCTATATGTAATGATTATCATAAAACTTCAGTTACCAAAATTGAGTTTCAAATCAGATTGCAGTAAATGATTTGTCACATTGAAAAAATAAACGCTATAAAACCAACCTATATTACAGGTTCAGAAAACTTAACGTAGTTAAGAAACAAAACCAAAGGGGTGGGTGTAGGACAACATGCCTGTGAGAGTAAGAGGTGCACGGGTGGGTCGAAAGTGAAAACATTAAATGTACTTGAGGGGCTGCATTTGAAGAAATGAGGGAAAACACTGATAAGAATTAATGTATTTGGTGTGTTGGGAATAATATGACATGACAATTGCGAAAGAAGATGAGGCAGATGGAAAGAAGCTGTCGGATAACAGAGTAGATGGAAGAAAGATTAGAACTCAGCAAGAGTAACCATAGGTGGAGATAATAAGATATAAAAAGTGAATAATGATATCAGTATATTAAGTACCTAAATTAATTATGCCTTAAAAATAAATTTTTTTTTAAGCTTTCTTTTGGGAATCCAGCATGGTAGATCTTGTCATACAGTTAAATACTTTGGGTGGATTTGGAATACTGGATTTCCACTGAGACCAGCAACATTGCCAGAATTTCCCATGGTACCATTTTCCACTGTTTCTCCCAGACTTATCAGTGAACCAAAGATAATGCCAATCTCCTGCATTTAGTTGATTTAAACCATATTAGCCTACCATGTTCTAGTGGGAACCTGCCATGTTCTTACAGCAACCTCTTCCGTAACTTTAATAAAAAAATACCACCCAAGCAAACAAGAACCCAAATGCCTCTTTCGTTGTCCCATTCTCTAAAACTACTCTCCCCACCACTGTCATCTTCAGTGTTAGCAAAGCACTGATAACTTGCAACAACTCTATTGGACACAACACATATTGGACACAAATGCATATTTAATTTTTATTCATTCCAACAAAGCAAATTTTGTAGCAGAAATGTCACAGAACAGTATGTGTATATGCAGATTGGATGTGCTGATTAGTAATACCCCAACAGCTTCATCTGGAGCTTCTGTGGGGACCCTGGTCCATCTTTCTCCCATTTGACCTGGATCACCAGAGGGCACTGCTGGGTCTCTTTAGGGGGCCATACTATTAGATACATCTGGGAGATAGTCAATGACTGTAGAGGAAGCTTTATCTTTTTTCCTAACTAATTCTCTGATAATACCCTTTTTTTCTTCGTGATCCAGTAGGTGATGTGGAAAGAAGATGATAGAAGGTACGTTTCCTAGGTTTAGGTGTAGGGTTTTTTGTGTTGTGGTTTTCTTCCCCCCACCACCCCCATGTCCATTCCTTCTTACCATGGAAGCTTGACTCATGTGTTCCTACTTCAGGCACGTCATGGGTTGATGTTTAGGATCCACAGTTTCCTGGTAATCAATAAAAACATGCACTTCTGTGTGGCAACTCAATGCTTCCATTGGACAGTATGAAAATTGCGTTGCCTATGAATAAATAATATCTCAGTAAAGTATAGCTTCTCTCAATATTTTTAATCTACTGTATTATGTTACACTATATGCTAACTTCATAATAAAAGAATGATGAGGAAAAGTTTCTTCGCAAAAGACCGAGTCTTCAGCTTGGAGAATGTTTACAAACATTTTGCACTAATGAAAATACTTAAAAGATATTCAGAACTCTAGGTTACTTCTGAATGTGGCAGTAGTGACAGGAAAGTAAACTTTCATGTAATAATAATAATTGACATCACATTTGAGCTTTATTATTGAATTTGCTATACTAAAGCTTGAGTATAATGAGTTGGTGGCTAGAATAAATGACTTTGTTTTTCCCCCAGTGAGATCTCTAACGTGATAGAATCCTTGCATATACTGTGAGAGTTATTTCTGTAGCTTCACTTCAACCCGCTGCCTGGAGGCAGTGCTGATTTTGGTGTTATCTGCCGTAGGCACTTCACAAGCAGTGTATTTGCTACATATTTGTTAGCACGAGATTGCTGCCAGTACTTGAGAGTGAAGGAATGTGCAGGATTAGGATGTGCCAGCTGGCATGTCCTGACAGGGCTGGGGGCTTGTGAGCTGGGGGCACAGCTAGTCCGTCTGGGAGGATGGGCTAGTTCTGCTGGAAGGTGCTGGGAGCTGTGTCTATTTGTTCTTCAAGTGGCATCTGTGGAGGATTGTTATCCCTTTCCTGAATCTGGTGGTCTCTTGGGACAGGAGCCTTTGTTAATGGCTGGAGGAGTCAGTCTTCGTATCTTGTGAGAGTGGGAATAATTGGTGTATAATTTTTCAGGAGTGTTTTAAATAGAATATTATCTCTTCAGTTAAAAAATAATTATTCATCTCAACATTTCTAGCTATTATAGTAACAGTGCTACCTCTTACATTAAAACTCTGTAGAACACGTCAGAGGAATTAATGCAAAGTGGTTTTCTTAGTGGGAAGAAACTGTCAATGGTTGTTCTATAGAATAATACCAGACTGAATTAATTTGTGAATTGCTATCAGTAAATTTCTATTTATTGTAAATACTGTATGGATTACCCCCATAATGTTCTTCTTATAATAATAATTTTTCGGAGTATAAAATGTGCTGCACATCAAATATATGATGTTTGAAACCTTTTTTCAGTGCCTCTAACTGCTTCACTAGCCACTACAGATGGAGAGTATAAGATATCAGCAGAACCACAAAAATTCAGATTAGATGCACAGATGATCTATTTGCTAATTTGCTTTATTCCGCTTAAGTGAAAAAGTCATGTCTAATAAAGAAGTGTACAGTGGGTTCTTTGATGTTAAAAATGCTCATCTTTAATGTCCGAGAACCTTTTTTTTTCCTGGATTTTTAAGCACAATTAGTATTCATTAAATTGTGGTCAGATACAAAATAGATGTTTAAGATTGTTTTTAACTGATGTATTGCCTTTATACCATACTTCTGTGGAAGAAGACATAGAACTTTCATACGTTACCATGCGTTTTATTTAAATAATATCTGATCTGATTGAACCTTATGAATACGCAGCCTAGGACAGGTCAATCGTAAATCAAAAATCAAAGTTTAAGTAACATTAATCTTGCCATCTGTGTTCATCTTACGTTGTGAACTCCAGCATCTTTTGACGTTTTTACATTTGCTTATTGTATTTCTCACAACTGAGTTTCATTTAAATTTAAGTAATACTTTTTTTTTCTTTCACTCTTACTATGCTACTGGGATTGAATTGCAAGTATCATAGTATTTCTTTTTATCATTATCAGGATTATTTCCAATATGGAACATCTTTTCCTTAGTGACTGGGAGTTTTAATAAAATTTGGTTTTAGCCTGTTTTAATCAAAAACATCCATTAATCATCCACTGAAATCTGTTACCCTGCTCTTGTGTAGCTGAACATATTGACAAATGAGGAGAACTAGACAATCGTATATCCAAAAATGCAAATCCTTTAGGCTGTTAAATAATATTTCATGTAAATTCATTATGCAGTATATTTATGAAAATCGTAGTACAGCTTGTGATAAAGATTTGCTGCTGTACGGGAAGATCTGAGTTGTGTGAAAAGGATTAATGTAGAATTCAGCGTATAATCATCTGAGTTAGAAATGATATGTGAGGGTAGTAGGGAATGTTATATTTAATGAAATAACTTACGGTACTGTCAGGTCTCCTGAGATTCGACAAATGCAGACGCTGATATAAACCCGCTCTCCTGGCCAGCAAGCAGTACAAGCAGCCCAATAAGGTGCTCGCTCACTCACTGTACCTTGCTGTTTTTATAGCAACCCACGCAGGAGATTTCCCACTGAGGGTACAAGAATTTAGAGCAGATTCTATTCAATAATGTTCTTCCAGTACATCACTAACTATAGCAGGCTGCTGTTGTGAGCCTCCCTGTTTCTTTTTCCAGGGCACATCACAAACCCGATGGGGTTGATCTGAATAGAAGCTATTTTCCTTAAATTAAGGAGGGACTCAAGTTAGTCACTGCGTGAAAACAACTTGGATATTCCTCGCTATCAACAACATGGAATTATTTTCTGGCAAATTCTCTGACTTTTAAGTGAAGATGAAGATTCTTTTCTTTACATATATCTGTAAAATAACATGACATTGAAAACTTCCAAGGCAGTCATATTAACTGTCTTCTTTCTGCCTTGGACTGAAAACAGCTAAGTAAACAGTTATTTTGAACTATCTTGTCACGTTTTTCAGTTGGACGCTGTTTAGCATCTAGCTTGTCACTCTGGAGATAGTTGAACACAGATTAATATTTACAGAGAATTTATGTCATTTTAATAACCTTTGGAATTAGTATAAACTTACATAAAAAGAGAAACCGTCTATGCAGCAATAGTAACAAAGCAGATAAAACTTATTACACGTAAAATTAATGATGTGGTAAGGAGCAGGAAGCAACTGCAGCACAGCATGTACGGTACTGCTCCTTTTGTTAACAGTATATATCAGCTGGTTTTCTCTTAAACCCATGACTTAATGAAACTTTAAAATTACTCAGTCTATAATCCATGATGGGGTTTTGTTAGAATGGCAACTGCATGCTTGAAATGCTTATGCATCAGTCGTTTTTTAAACAGTTTTAAAATGTTCTTAGCGTTTAAAAAAAGAAAAAAAAAACCCTCCCCCACCCCCACCACCCCCAAAAAAAAAAAATCACCAACCCAAAAGCCACTTAGTATCACAAAACATCTGCATTTTATTCAAGAAATCTGGTTTCTACACACAGTGTTATAATTGTAATAAAGGACTATGAGGTTAATGAACTGGGGAAGAAGCAGCTGGTCAGAATTATTCCCCTTAATATCAAGAAAATGAAGATGAGGTAAAATTCACTAGCTTCTTTCCTCTTACAGGTACAGGAATTGCCTAGCATGCTTGTTGTTATGTTCACCTCTTGGTTTTAGAGCTGGCACCACTCCAGCCCCAGCGCAGAAATACAGCTCTGAGATACCTGTATGAGCAAACAGTCTGATGAGGTTGTGCTACGGTTACGTGGTAGGGCCCTTGCAGGGCACGCAGCTTGTGGTGCCAGGCAGAACATTTCAAATGGCATTGGAGTACCTAGAGAGTAGTTATAAGTAAACATTCCTTTTAATGTTTGCTTAGAACTCTCTTTGATTATTTTCTAACCATTTTTACCTGATTGGTTTTTTTAGTATAATTTTAATAATCTGACGTGCACTAACAAATGCAGGAAAACTTGATCGAAGTAGCTTGAAGAATGTATGGGTTTTGCTGATCTGATGATGCAAGAGCACATACCACTCTTTTGGAGCACATCCCCAAAAGATTTGCTCAGAAGATTAGCATTCTGAAGACATCACGCTGTATCGTTAGCTATCTGCAGGAATATTTGCTTTGTAAAGAAACTGAGTGTTCTTGTAATGCTTGTGCAGATGTTTTATACAGTTTACTTAACACTTTTCTTGAGAAAAATCTTAAATGAGGTTTGTAAAATCATAAAGCTGCAATGTTCAGTTTACTGCCAAAACAATACTAAAGGTTACATGTTTCTGTTTATTTGTAACATTTTTCTCAGAAGACACTGTAAAAATGTGAAAGCTGGTTTCACTTAAAAATCAGTTTTTCAAGGCAACGGTTAAAAACTCCCACTGTGGCCTAAATGTATGACAGCAGCTTTCTGCACTTCCACTGGTTAAGAGATGCAGTTTTGTAATTTACATTACCTGTGATTTTTCCAGTGCCCATATTGGAGAGGATTTATGTGCTTTTAAAAATAATTTCAAAAAAAATAATAATTTAAATAATAGCCAACTAGACAGTGTTGTTGATATTTTTAATGAAGAGAAGCATTCACACAAGCCCAAAAGTGAAAGTAAAATTTCTGCTCTCAGTTGAGCTAGGAAGTGATTTAAACCAGTGACTGAACTAAATAACATTTGGATTTATTAAACAAGCAATCAAATCAATTAAATTTTACTTTATTTCAAGTTTTTTAAAACATTTAGCAGTGATAGAAGAGGTTAAAAAAATGGATTTGAAAAGAGATATGTTTGCATAATAGTATAACTAATGCTTTAATATATATTAAGCATGATTAATCTAATACATGTTTCCTATAATTCAGAAATATTATTTAGGAAATTTAGCAAGCTTGTCCCTAAGAAGTTCTTGATTAGATCCCCATGAGTGAGAAGATACTGATCATAAGTCTTGACACCATTCAAGAATGCGTATTTCAATCTAAAAGAAAATGTGTTTACTATATTTGATGTTTCTGGTTTTTGCATGCATCATTTCTAGCTCTTCTGGATTCCTTAAAATATTTTTTTTATTAACAGCTGACCTTAATTGTATGTTCAAAGCATGCAAGCGTGTTATTGAGAAGAATAACTTTGTTCTACTTCAACTAAATGATGCAGTAATTTTGAAACAACTAGTAAACATTAAACAACTGTCCCCTGGGCTCTTTCAGGTAGAAATGAAGTGCACAAACTTTGGCTTTGTAGTTTTGTGCATTAATTTCTTAAGTGGAAAGGCTAACAGTTGCTTTTTCTGCTTTCTGCATTGGAGGCTCAGAGCTTTGAATAAGGCAGAAGAATAAAGCAACTTTTATAATAAGCTAGTTTGGCAATCTGGATACCTTTAAGGATATTCTGAATGCTATTATTGATATTTTTTTTTTTGTTTTTTGACAACATGTTCTGAAATTTATACTGTACTGTGTCATAAAGATTTAAATATCTCCTTTAATTTAATCCTTTGATTTTTTTTGCCTTTTATATGACCTGTAAAGGCATGTGTTTATTATTTGTCTATTGGTAATCATGGTAAAATTAATTATATTATTGAGAAAAGTTATTTCAATAATTCAGAATTTTTGATAAATTTACCTGGGAATGTTTATGAATTGGAAGATTATTTCAGTTTTAAAAAATACTTTAAAAATATTTAAAATTACCCTCAGTAATAAAGACAGGATGATCAACAGTATCCTCCAGTATTACTCATGTTGATGCTTTGTGTTGCATCCTTTCTTTTCTGGCATTTTTGACATTAATTGATTCACCTCTGTAAGAGAATTGTGGTGAGCTTTTCCTTGGCCAGCTAAGATTGTTCTTAAATCTATAGCTGTAACACTCATAGTGACTCTAACCATTCTCTATAGAGTCTGAATTACTGTACATTTCTAGTAGCATAAATGCTAGTTTAGGAAGTAACCAAAGAATTAGAGGAATCAGTTCCTCTTTGTAACTGATGTATATGAAGGTATTCTAGAAAGGGATAAAATTGATACCAATAAAGGTACAATTTTACATTTTTATGTTTTGTGTTTATTTGCAAGAAGATTATACAAAGGAAAACTATTTATTCTGCTGAGTTTACTAGCATCCCAGATGAAAGTTAGAGAAGTAACAGGCAAAACTGAAGGCAAGGAATCTAGATTGCACTATATGTGTTCAATATACTAATATGTAAATTCAATCAGAATTTTAGGCAATTTCACACTATGCAGCAACAGGGCATTTTTCCTTGGTATTTATGTTATGTGGGAGTTTTTCAGTTAGTAGTACACAGCGTAGCTTGAAAAAGTCCTCCAAAATGTAATATAGTTTACATGAAATCTTCTTTCTAGAATCTCTTGAAACTACAGCACATTCCCAAGACTTTTTGAAGCTGGATTCCCTTCTCTAGGTGTGAATAGAGTTATAACCACATTTGAGATGTCAATTAGTCCATGGCTGCTTGTGTCTTGGTAAAAACATTGCAGTGTTTGTGGAGATGTTTATCTGTTCTCCCTCCTTTCTTACGTGTAGGTTTTATAAGTTGAGGGAGGCTTTTTGCTTTTGTGTGACAGGTGTAAGTGTGTCAAAATGGTACTGTAAAGCTGAAAATCAAATTATCTTTAATCGACTTGTGGAATTTCATTCAAATTTGGAATTAAGTCAATATCGTGTTATTAAGTTTACCTCTAAAATGTAATTTTCCTTGTTTGTGTAAATTGGGCACAGATTCAGTGTGTGTTTTTATGTGTGTGTACCGTCATTCACAAATACAAGCCCCTTCTGGAATTCTTCCATATGTAGACATCAGCTGCAAAAAGGATTAGGATTGACTGTCCATTAGGAAATCTGCCCATTTTGTGTTCATAGTATCTAAAACTTGTATTTCTTTCCCATTCAGTATCTAAGCACTACAGATTTCATATTTTTCAAAGTTGTTTGTTGTTTTTTTTAAAGAAACATTTGCTTTCAACTTGAGCCCTACCTATCAAATTTCTGTTGGAGTGCACATATTAAAAAAAAAAAAAAAAGAAGCATTTATGGTAGTAGAACTACTTGTGTAACTTTACCTATCTTGTAGTGTCACAACTTTGGCAGTGTAACACACTGTGGCTATTTCTATTCTGGCTCATTGTTTGGCAACTCATTTATATGCTATTTATTGCAATCTTGAATCACTGGTGTAGAGCATGAAGTATTCTTAAGCAATATAAAGGAATGTATGATTTTCTGTTTTTAAGATGCATAGTTTCTACTCTAAGTTTGCTTACCTTCCTAAATTATTTTCTTATTCCTCAACCTCTGTGTCTGTGAGTGTATTCTTTTAATTGAGCACCTAAAAAAGTATATGAAATCTTCTGTGTGTTTCCTGTTGCCTCTCAGAAGCTGTAATGTTTAAGAAAAAAGGAAACAAACCACAGCTGCATATTATTCAAATTACTTTTAAAAGAAGTCACATGAGGCATCTACTGCTGAAAAGATTTCAGTTTTATAACTTAACGTTCAAGACCAGTTGGTATCCATAGTCACAACACTACAAATGTTCAACTGCTGAAGGAGGAATGAAAATAGCTCCCTTGGTGCCCTGTTGCCGTAGGGGAAGAATCCTGTTGCAATTCCCAGAGGAATACTGCTGTAAGAAATTGCAAAATAGCATTTTGGCAGATGATAGTGAGGTGTTTATAAATACAGAAGCTGAACTGTATTAGGAAACCTCTTGGCAGTTTTCAGAGCGTTCGCTGGTTTTAGTTTAAAATCCATAATATAAAACTAACAAACTGGAGCTTGTATTGAAAATCAGTCGGATGGAGATATATTGAGGCATTGCTCATTTTAACTATAGCATTAGTTCACAATCTTCTTACGGTGTTTCACAATAGAAAGAAAGGAGTGGTGGCACTCTGCCACTCCGGTCACAGGGAAAGGGAGGATGCAGTTCTGGTATCAGTGTGCTTATGTATATTGTGATGCACAGTTAACTGCCTACAGATCATAGAAAGCATAATCTGTAAACTGAATATAGTAAAGCTTCACTCTGCTGTTTTTCATAGTAGAAAAGTTGAGAGAGCTTATTAGACTCTCCAATAGCTTAGTCAAGGTAATACATTTGCATCACGACCGATACTATTCTCTACATTAAGAGAGATAATGGCCTGTGGTTCTCTCTTCCCTGCTAGGACATGGGTGAAATCAAGTATTCTAGCAAAGGTCTATTTCCTATGATTTCAGAGCCTTGGAGCAGACCTCAGCTATCTTCTGTTTATTTAAGCTGAATGAGATACTGATAATTTTAATGTCATCTTCCTGGCTGTTTTTCTGGGCTGAGAATTGCCCAGTATAGGTATCTTTGTTGTGAAGTAAACCTTTCTTTAAAGACAAAGGCAAATCTGTGCTTTTTTCTCATGTCCTTCTGCCATATCTCTGACTTTACAGGTGCTCCACAAGTCTAGGAATGGTTCTATATGACTAATCCTTTCAAACCCAGCCTATTTAAGATAGTTTTGAGACTTCTGCTCTCAGTTCCTTCAGTGTTTTCTTGCTCCATATGAACTCTTCACCTGTGGTTTGCATCTCCATGGCCCTTTGGCCTTCAGCTGAAGCTCTCTGCAACAGTTCTTGTGTGAAATTTGGAGGCTTTTTTAATCAAACTATGCTGCAGGATTGTCTACAGTTTTGTTGTATATCTGGAAACACTGGCATCTTAATTAACGTCTTTCTGAACAGTATGTAAAGTGCGGCTACTGGTGGTATATTGTATACATACAGTGCAGTTATAAAAATCTAGAAATAATATTGCATTTGGAAAAGAGGTTCTCCCAGTTGCAGTTTGTTTAAAGCTCTGAGGTCCCTATCCAGGTGGTTTGGACCTGGAATTGTTCAAAACTCATCTACTTTGGAGTTGACTATAGTAAATAGGCAATCATTTAAAAATGAAGAAAAGAGAATTACTTAACCAGTAAGCGAAATTCAAGATACACGTGTGTATACATTTTTATTTCTCTGCTCTCTGCTGTGGGATTTGGAGAATGTATAATGCTTTTGGCATGGAGCATAGAATGAATCAGGGAGCATAAATACTGAATGAATGGTATTGTGAAACAGAAGTTTCCAGGTTTGAATGCTTAAAACTGACCCTTTTGACTGACCAGAGCTGCATGCAGTGTTCTTGATATCTGTGTACACAGTGGATTTATGCTGTGACACAGACAATATTTTCTGTTTTATTGCTTGTTCCTTCCTTCCTACTGAACGTTGAGCTAACACTTTTCTAGAACAAACAGAAATCTTGTTTTCTGAGTCAAAGCAGTCAGCTCAGTTATCATATTACATGTAAAGTTAAGATATGAGGCAGCAACACCAGTAGGAAAAGTATGTTTATCTGTGTTGAATTAGATGGGATACTTTGGGAGTCCTTCTGTCAGCCCAGTTGTTGGTTACTGTGGGTAGCTCAGTAGACTTGATCACCACATTAATATCCTGGAATGTCTTGGCAGCACAGGTCCCTGCAGGGCTCTGCCTTCTTCCATAGTGAAAATCAGCATGTTTTTCTGTCACTGTTTCTTTTCTCCTAAATGAATAATCCAATCTCAAATTATTTATCTATTTAACTTCCTCTCCTGTCCATTACAGGTAGCGTAATTTCTTTAAAAGCTTTGGTGAAACGCCTTGCGGAATTTGTGTAAGGAATTCCAGTAGACTATGTAACTAAATCTGCTTTGTGCTTATGCTTGTTGATTCCTTAGGAGAACACTAGGTTTGGGCCATAGTATTTCTTCATTTATAGTTAACTTTGTTCACACTTTAGTTGCAGAGTAGAATATGATCCAAAAGTAGTACTAGACTCCTGAGATCAAATGAAAGAAGGGATTTGTAGCCCTACTCCTCTCATTTCTAATCTCAGACATTGAATAGAGGAGTTAGCAAAATTCTTGTTTAATAAAAAATATACATATGAATGTTTTACTCCTAGTCTGTTTGAGAAGATGTCTATTTTCAGTAGTTCATCAGAAATCCATTCTATGGAATTACTGTATTTTACAAATGAGTCTAAAAGTCCTTGTAATCTGAAGAATAGCCACCACCGCCTTTAAAATAGGATCGAGGAGTTCTCGGCCAAGTAGAGCAAACAAAAAAATTGGAAAACTGCCTCATAGTTTCTTCAGAACACCTCCTCTTGACCCATAAAAGTGAGTAACTGCAAGTTGTACAGGTTCCATATGGAAACTGAAAAGGAACAACCTTGACATTACAACACATATTTGACTTCTTTTGTCACAGAGCTAAACAAGATAAAATTCTCAAACCTTTGTTAGAATTTTGAAAACCTGGCCAGGTATGATCAAGTTCATGTAGTTCATGGCATTAGTTAGAGGTCTAAGTAATCCTTGTCTAACTCTCTTATATGTGAAAGTATCACGACGCTTGCAGAGCAGATCTTACCCATGAGTTCATAATAAACACAGTCTATGGACGTAGAGTCAGATTGACGATCAGATTTATAACATCAAATATTATGTCTTCTAGTGAGACTTTGGGGGGAAAAAGGACAAAGGGACTAGACTCTGGTAGATAACTTTGTAAACTGAAGTAGTTAGTTGTAAGCACTACTGGGTTTCCGAATGCCCGCTTGCCGTCTCTAGTACCAGCCTCTGCTTGGAGTCTGTTTGGGCCACACTGCATTTTCTGAGAGGAAATGTAATTCTCTGGGCAACTTGAGCGTTGTATTTCTCCCCATTTTTTTTGATGAATAAAACAAATCAAGTGTTCTTGGTTTGTATAAAATGCTTCATGTTTTATAAAATGTTCATATAGTTTTATTCACTCACTGACAACATGGTTTTGAAATCATTATAATGTATCCCTGCTTCTATCTGTATAGTCCTTTCTCTCAGATGAATTAGAGCTCCTCATTCTCCTTATATTTACAGAATAGTAAGTGTGACGGTTAAATATATAAATAGCACCTAAAAGTGAACATGCGGAAATGATACTTGAATGAGACAGTCTAGCATTAAAAACCTAGAAATTGGGGAAGAGGTGCTATTGAGCTTAGGATAGGAGTATTGCTGTTATGTTTTCATAGAGACGATTCAGTAATCATCCAAACAAAGCGGACATTTCTGTATTCTACAGCTGCCTACACATTTCCTATTTTTCTTGATTGTTATTGCCTATTAAATTGTTTCCATGAACCCATATCAGTGTATTCTCTAAAGGACATTAAACTATTGCTCAAATGAATTTTGGAAAACAAAGCAGCCTTTCAAGATACTTTTTTTCAAGAACATATAGCAAGCAAGTTAAATAAGAATATTCTAGCATTTTTGTGAAAACTTGCGTCTCAGCATGCCATAACGTCCCTCCTCAGTAAGAAGGACAAAATACTAAATGGCCTCTACCCTATTCTTAACATGAAAGGGCAGAGATGATATGAAATAACTGAGATTTGTTCTCCACACTTTGCTTCAGATTGATTTGCAGAAATGTGGCTCCTTGCACTTTAGAAAAATGTTGCCCAAAGAACAGCCCTTTGTGATAACCAATGTATTCGGCAGTTTCGTGTTTCACCTCATTATCTTACATCTTTGTCTATAACTCTGTAATTCCATAATTCAGCATTTGTGAGTATTTGAGTATGTATATTGATGGAGATAGAATGTTTCTTTTACCATAATGATAGTTTATAAGAACATTCAATTAAAATTAGGCTCGTGTGATTTAGACTTATGATTAACACAAGTCAAACCCTACATTTATTTTTGCTACTAGTTACAGTAGGTACTTAGTTGTGGCACATAACTTTAACATCTGAATTCTATCCCTGGGTCCTGCTGTGTGATTTAATAATTTCATTTCTCTGCCTCACTTTCTATATTTTTGAAATAAAAATAATGATGCTGACCTCTTTTGTTTCAGCACTTAATGCTTTTCTGCTATAAATCTCAGTAGGAGAGTTACAAGATCATGATAGCAGTAAAAGTACATTCTTACTGAATGTTTCCAAAGATCAAAAGCTTCTTTTTTTTTTTTAAATATAAAAAGAATAGTGTTAAAATGTAATGGGGTATGTATGCTTGAGCAAAGACTAACTGTTATATGAAGGAACTGTGTTTGATATTACAGACAGAAGTACTTAGTTCATGAGAAAATGTTCCCCCTCTACTTATGTTTTAATGAAATATTCTGATATTGGTCTAAGCAACTAAACTAATTGATCTTGGACTTCTTCTAAGCACTTGGTGAACGTAAAACTATATGAAAGTACAGTAGACTTGGAGATCTTTCTCTGAGATAAAATTGTGATAATGTTTACATAAAAGGCCATCTGTAATCATTCAAGTTCAACCTTGAATAGGGAGACACATAGACATGTATTTCAGTAGTTAGGCAAAATTTATTAACTTATCATAGCTGGTATAATGTAAAAATAATTTTTCACAGTCACATAAACTTTGATGTAGCTTGAAATATCTGTTTCCCTTGTCTGACTCGACAATTCAGGATGAAATGCAGGACTCTGTCTGTTAGATAAGCTGTTTATTTTGCAAGACAATCATATTGGCTTGTCACTGATATTCCAAAGTCGACAAAAAGGAGTTGCATGTTTCATTTTTATGCTGTGTAACTGTGATTTCTAACTCCTACTTCAGCTCTCATTCTTCAGCTTGGGATGTGACTGCAAATGGCTGTGGTGCCATAGGATAGCTAATTGGTAAAGCCTGTTTGGAATGTGGGTAAGCCAGTCATTTTGGCAGTAAGCAGAGTAGTAAAGAGCACTCTTTTTCCCTCAGTTGACTCCCAGGCTAAAATTAAACAAGAGTTTGATATTTCCACGTTTAGTGATTTACAATGCATCTGTTCTGAGTCAACTAGCAGAAAGAACTAATTTCCTATATACTTTTATAAAAAGGAGCTCTTCATTTGGGTGTAATATGCAGATCTACATTTCTATAATAAGCCTTAGTGGAAATACCCTTAAAAACAGTAAGATAATAAGTAAAAAGATTATTTCTTCTTTCTGTTATCCTTTAAAATAATTGGATAATAAATTAATGATGCGAACTCAACCTGTATCAGCACCTGCTTATCATTCACATGTCCTGAGATACCTAGGAGTCATAACCTCAACACTAAAATAATTCATGGTGCAGTTTATATAACAGAATGGTGTAATGTTTTTTTTAGTTACCTAGTTGCTAAAAGTAAACAAAACTTGTCAGAATTAGTTTTTTTGTAGATCACTCCCTTTGGTCATATTTGTGATCCCTGCCCAGTAGAAAGTGTGCATTAACTATAACTTAAACTTCAGGTACCTGTAGAGGTTTTTCGGTTCGTTTTATAGGGGAATATGTAAAATGTTTTACTGAAAGTTTTTACTGGAAATAGCAATATAGATGTGTTTGGATACCGCATATACAGCAGAATTTAGAAAGAAAAATCTTCCGGGGTGATCCTTCATTGTTGTAGAGATAAAATACATTTTTCTGCACATAAATAGCAAGGCTGCTTCTCAGTGTCTAGTGCATCATAGTATGTTGTTGTTGTGTTAAGTGTTTCATTTCAGTAAGTAAATTTATGACTGAACTATTGTTGTCTGCTTTTCCTAGTTAATCTTTTTCACCAAAATGTAGGGAGTGACTCAGTAATGCAGTTTACTCTTTCACAAAGCTCTTACATTTCCAAAAGACAGCCGTTTTTGCCAAATGTTGCTAACCTCCCTTCTCCTTCCCAAAGTACTCGTTCACCTCTGCCGTCCTCTTTCACCATCCTGCTGCCTTCATCCTTTTCTTCCATTTCTGTGATATTCAAAGCTCTTTCCCATTTTTTCATCACTGCTGAGCATCCCTCAGCACCACCGCTCTGCTGCTCGACTCTGCTCCATTCCACCGCTCCTGCCTTTACTTCTGGTCTCTTCTCTGCAGCTGCCTCCCCCAGGTGTCCTCTTCCACCTTGCCAGAAGTGTACCATATTCCCTTTTTGTCCTGCGTATTACATGTTTGAATTTCCCTTGTGAAGGAGACGGTAGGGCTGGAGCCCCAAGCTAGCGACCCCTCTCAGCACTCAAGGTGGGAGGAGGTGGTGGCAGAGCCAACCCAAAGGCAGGAGGCACCAGGTTGTCTATCCTCTGCGGGCCTCCTTGTCCCGTGGGAAGGCGAGTGCTGTTGCTGCAGCTGTCATCAGCCAAGGAAGCTTGTTAAGAAGGATGAGAGTGCCAAGCACAGCTGTGCTCTGCTGCCTCCTGCTCGTCCTCCTCCTCCGCTGATGCCTGCAGCCTCCCCTCGCTTCGCTCCTTCAGGAGAGAGACAGGAAAGTTGGAGAGGAAGGCAATTATTTGCCCAAACTGCACTGTGCAAATGACACCATGACTTTGCGGAAGTTCTCAAATGTTCAAAGATTACGTGGTGTTGGGTTCAATTCTTATTTTTCAAATCATTTACTACAGAGATGTAATTGATAACTCTGGCAAGAAGTGGGATCTGGAAACGAAACCCAGTATGGTATGGAACTAAGGTCTGTTTTTTTCTGAAATATAAATTTAATTAAAGGGAGAAAAGGGGAGGGGAGAAAAGAAAGTTCACCACAGTCTTAATGAAATCCAGGAAACTCGAGCATTGCATTTTGACAGAGACAAAATAGCAATTAATTTTTTTTTCCTTAGACATGTAAGGAGTTTGCTGCCAACTTACAGCTTGGTCCTCACATCAGTGAGATCTTCGTTGAAAACTGAGGGGGGGGATTTTTATTTCTTGGCATGAAAACACAAGTTTAAGGCGGGGGGGAGGCAAGGCAAATCTGAGAACCTTTTCTTTGACTACATAGTTATTTTGAAGAAAGCTGTTACACAGAAAGCTTTACGTAGGTGATTAAACTGCTCTTTGCATGTAGTGGCTGAGCAGCAAATACGGCAGTAAATTTCACTAATTCACTGTGACAGAAGTGGCTCAGTAGGAGGCCAAAGTTACCTGACAGTCAAATTGAAAGGCACATAATGTAATTGCTTATCTGAGTACTTGTACTGGTTTTTTTGGTGGGTTTGCTGTTTTTCTTTTCTGTCCCAAACACAAGCTATCAAGGACAAAAGACAACTGGAAAAATAAACTATTTTGCTCTTTGCTCTACCTTAGAGTTTTATGGGATTGTGCTAGTGTGACCTCACTGGAGTGAAAAGATAGTTTCAGTTCAAAGTGTGACTTAATTGTATTCTTAGTTTTTAGCTAATTTTTTGCAGTAAACAAGGAACTAAATTGAGTAAGTAGCATCACATGCTACAGTAACACTTCTCCTCCCCCCCTCTTTCAGGAGTCTGTTATAAATATGGGGTTTTTGTTGACTTTGCCTGTAGGCTGACTTTATTCCTCACTCTTTGGGAGGTCTCTGACTCCCACTTGTCATATCACATATACATTAAACCTTTCATTAAGTATTGCTGACAACAGGCCGTATCTCTTAAAGATGCAGGATTCACTTATTTTGGCTTCCAAGTATCTTATAAAAGCTAATGATTGTAGCATGTACTTTATCAGTCTTCTGTTACCTTCTGCTTCCTTTTTTAGTTTCCTCCAGATCCCGCCACAAGGCTTATTCACTGCTCTTCTTACTTGCACGTTACCCATTTACTTTATGCTTGACATTGGCTTTGCCTTAAATTGCAGATTTATTTCTAAGGTTTATTACTGACATTTAAAGCCATCAGATCACATAGACTCGTCTGTGTATAGGAGTTCCTCACAGTGTGTGTTCCAGCTCCAAGCCTGTGCTAAGCAGATGATTTATCTTTGTGTATTTCTTGACTGCCATTTTCCCATTGAACTCATCAGGCTTTGCTTGCATCACCCCAAGTTGGTGGGTCTTCTACCATTTAGAATTCAACTGGGTTGAAAATGTTGTTATATACAATAAACTATATACATGTTGTTATAAACAGTAAAGTCATAACCTACCTTTTTTTCCTTCCTTACTTCCCCCCCCCCAGTCATAATTTTGGATGTATTACGTTTTCAGGCATATTTTTTTTTTGCTGTTTTTTGGAAAGTACATTCAATTGTGTGACAACCTTTCTGAGTTTATTTGAATTTATTATTAAATTCAGATTGCTGCATAATTATATTGTATATTACAGAGTAAATATGTTACATATTGTTTTAGGAACTATGATTCTTTGAGTTATAGAAGTACTGTAATTCTCGCGAACTTGGTGCGAGGACCTTCCAGTAACCAGAATTTCTGTTTTGAATTTATTTCGTTATTTATTTCATTTATTTATTTGTAATGAAATTGCAAAACTTATGTGAAAAGATAACTGGCTATTACTACTTGCTAGACCTTTTTAATATAATTGATAACTTTGCATTATATTAATCCATTTGTTTCTGAATTTTACAGCTTTGTAATTAAGTTCTGCTGCAATAGGTATCTGTACTATTGTAACAAAAGCCTCACACATCATCAGATTTTTAATGCAAGTTATAGTGGTTCATAAGTTAGATCTTAGTGTGCTTGGCTTGAAGTATATGCTGAGATTTCTGGATACAGAGAACAGTTTTTCTCCTATTTTGAGCCTTAATGCTTCACATGGAAGTTTTTCTTCACAAGCATAAGAAAATTAAGAAGTTTACTTTTAAGAAATGAAGATATAGTACTCCTATCTTGCAATCGTAGGACTTCAAAATTGAGATTTAAAGAAAATATGATATAAAGCAGGACAAAATCTGAAGATCTTACAGTACTGAGACTTCCAATGTTAGCAGAGTTCAAAAATTAGCCTTATTTTACCTAACTAGCCCACTAAAGAATATTCGTGACCACATCTACATGAAAAATGTTTTTCTGAGCAGCTTTGGGCAGAACAGGGACCTAAGCTAGACCTGTCTTCACTAAAAGAACCTACTGTCCTAGGCAAGTTTTTCTTTACTGAAGTTGGGGAGAGTTATGCATTATATTCTTCTCCTTCTGTCAAGGGTCTCATTGACTCATGTCTTGCATAATGTTATTGTTGGCTGAGAATCTGAGGAAAGGTGTTGTGTGTATTCAGTTACACACACAACTTTGTGAAAACAAGCATTTTTCTTGGCAAAATTCTCTGCATTTGTTTTTTGTGTGTGTCCATAACACTGGCAGTGCTGGCAAGTTTCTCACTGTGAAGAAGTTATTGAGGTTTGTATTTTAATTATTACTCTTGATTGGAATTTAAAAGAAATATATATGTAAGTCCAATCCAAACAAAAGTCTGCAACAAAGATGATTTGTATATGGAGATAATTTACATTTTCTTCTCTTTTCTATGATGTGTAGGTGCAGTGCTCCTGTCCAGTGTACAAGGGTTAGCAATTAATGTGGATCCGGTCCTGTATACTTGGCTTATCTACCAACCTCAGAAACGAGCTAGTAGACACATTCAGCAGGTATGTATTTTTGGAGGGAAAGGAGTGGGGAGAGGGGAAACTTTCTCTTCCATATCTGCCAACAGTGGATTCTTGTTCCACATATTTTTTTCTGTCACTCTGGTCTTTGTAATTTGCCGGACATACTGCTGATCTTATTTTGAATTATTTAAAATGTTAAGTTTTGCATATGAGTATTTTCGTTTCACAGAGTTTTTGTTTATAATCTTTAATTAAAAGAATAGAAGGGTTTTTGATGGTCACTGTTTACAATCAGTGTTTTGCAAGTAGCTTTAACTACTGAGACCTCATAAGCGTTCTGAGTCTGAATAGTAAAACATGTTTTAACCATTTGGGATGGTCTATGAAATAATTGCATAACTTGTTATAAAATCACTATTCTTATTAAAGCCCATTTTAATAGATGAACCATACAGTTTAGAACTTGAGGTAAATGAATGCTGTAACAGATTCTGTATATCATGTCAAAACACATGTTTGCATTTGAAGTGCTCAGAAGAGGTACGAGAAGTTAAGTCTGTGGGTCTATGTGACACAGTCTTTTCTTTGACATATTCTCGACCTTAATTTTCATGCCCTAGACTCCTGACCTGGAAAGGACACAGGTTTTGCCTGATTTTAAACTTATTTTTAACTTATTTTACCACAGATCAGTAGAATGTTCTAAAGCT
The DNA here is from genome assembly GCA_033628505.1 of Tringa tobata. Classification (NCBI taxonomy): domain Eukaryota; kingdom Metazoa; phylum Chordata; class Aves; order Charadriiformes; family Scolopacidae; genus Tringa; species Tringa tobata. Next base: position 7,006,809 of record JAHREE010000563.1, read on the forward strand.
TAAATTTGACGTAATTAATCAAACTAGTGGTCTGTGTAGCCTGATGTTCTGCCTCAGTTATAAGTGGTCAATTATTAAATGGCCAATAAAGAATCTTTTGATATTTGTCTCATATATATGTCTTACAGAACACGAGGCACATCAGGGAATTTTTATACTGGGCCCTTGAAATGATTAACATGATCTGTAAACATTCCTGTTTCTTGTGTGTAAATGATCTTGTTAGGTAGTAATTGTCAAACATGAATTTGAGTCCCATTAAGTTTGTTCTGCATCAGCACCATCTGAAAAGCTTGCGATGTGTGAATTGCTGCTTCATTTTAATACCTTTATGCTGTTTTTAAATGTGTTGAGTTATTCTTCATTCCTGCAATGTAACTGGAGCAGCACATTTCCTGCTATACCTCTTTTTTAAAACATACCATTTTTTTACTTTTGCAATACTGTTATGTATCTTTCCAAAATGTAATTGAACCTGATTATTTCAAATGTTCATATAAGAGTCTTTCCTTAACTTTATTATATTTATAATCAACTGTTACTCAGTGCTTTCTCTTTTGATTGCCTTTGTATACTGAGTGACCAGAAAGGTTTAGTGACTACATTAGCAAACTTATTTGTCCCTGGTTTTGATCACCAGTAGCAAAATTTTTAGCCAAATTTTGAATAAGAAGTGGCTATTTGAAATTTATGTCTTTACCTTATACAGCCTTCTAATTTTTTTGTATCATCTATTTCTGATTAAAATTAGTGTGTCGCATTTATAATGTTATTAGCATTTAGAGTTGCTTAGTGACTTGAAAGTATTTTAAATGTAAATTTATAAGCCTAACTGTAGACATCATACTAGTTTCACCATTAACGTAACTGGTAATAGACTGCACATAATAAAAATTACAATGTCATTAGTAGTTGTGAAGAAACTTTAATTGAAAAGAAAACTATACCTGTATTAAACTATCCTTAACCAAAGACTTTCTTTATGTAACACTGTAATTATCCTAGGATAAGAATTTTAGTCAAAGGTATGGCCTCATATATTACTGGAAAAGGTTTTGTTTCCATAGTCTAATTTGTATAACAAAACACGCACAGTTGTACAACCTTCATAATTTTTGAACATCTAATGGAACAACTGTAAGACATGATGCTTTCAACCAAGTTATGGTCAAAATGTTATTGATTGATAAAACTCTTTTCTTCCTCTATTCTGTTAGTCTTACACAATTGCAACAGAAGAAAGTACATCACGTTAGAAGTTCCCTGTGTGATTCAGAGATCTTAAATGTTAAGATCTTTTAAATTTTAATGTCTACTTGATACAATTTTTTTGCTCTGTCATTATAGCTAAGTCAAAATTGTGAGTTTTATCTGAAAACGCATAGTCAGAAAATCTTCCAGTACCTTTTTTGATGTGTACACATTCTATCAAGTAATAACATTGAGTTCAATAAGTTAAATCAAATTATTAATTTGCTTGTGATCGCAACTATAGCCATGTAAATTTGTCATGGTGTAAAGGGATAGGGCTGGGATGGTCTGGCTCCCCACAGAGACAGGTATGCCTTTACATACCAGAACTTCTTCAGATTTGTTTTTCTTTTAATTATTACTATGGGATTCTTAGATTTTATGATGCCAATTTGGTAGTACGTATATTTTATATCTTTACTGAAATACTCCCTATGTGTAATGTAACTGTGTCGGTGGGGTTTACTCTGAAAACAGGAAAAGTTAGAAATATCACAACATTCTTAACTTTATAAGCTGAAATGGGTTAGGACAGAAATAAGCACAGAAGTAAATGTGTTTCTACAAAACACATATATTTTCGATTAATTTTGCATAAAGCCTTACTGTGTTGTCCTTAAGAAATGTAATTCTCTTTGTCTGTACTGAGATTTTATTCAACTGGAACAGGACAATGAAGGATTGCTGCGTTGGGGTGTGGGGGTCCACACAGCCCAGTGGGGACAACCCCTTTTCATTTATTACCATTAGACTCTTGCTAAACCTACATCTGTTTGCACCTGGCTTACCCAGCAGCCAGTAACTGTAGAACTAGGCTGATAGCTGAGGCCGTTCTGTCACTTGGTTTGTACAGATTTTACTTCTTTTTCATTTCTCCCCTCCTTTACCCAGTGTGTCCGTTTTGTACGATTAGGTTATAAACTCTTTAACCATGTTTATGTAGTATGTAGTACGCTAGGCCATGAGTCCTGGTATGTTCTTAGATGGCGTCTGAAAATTGTGATGAATGATAAATGAGGATTTGAAAAGTCTGACTAAGGGTAAACACCAAAAGGAGAGAGAAGCTGTTTAAATGAAAAGTTACATTTGGCACAATAATCAGTGGATATAAACAGGTTCTTCATATATTTAGGCTAGAAGTAAAAGATTTTAAATCCTGCATATTAAGACGAGTAAAGTTTTTTGCTGCTTCTGTTGTCATTAGAAGGAAATTTTCTGACTTGTTCATATATGGAATTTTATGTCTTTAGGAACAATATGTATGACAACTGTCTGCAGGAGAAGGGGACTGGACTTAGTGTTTATCTAAAGAAAAAGTTAGGATCTAGAAATTCACTTAATGTACAATGCTTCTACGTAAGTTATGTTTCAATACGGTGTGCAAGCTACATACGTCATTCATCCTCATGTTTATTTTAAACTAACTTGGAAAAAAAAAGGAAAATTTGGAAATACAGCTAGCCTTTAAGCCTTCTGCATAATTTTTTAAAATACAATGGAATGTTTGGTGCCAGATGCTTTCAGTGAATGACGTTGTGGCATATTACCTTTTTGTTACAAAGGGACAGTGCATGCCAAAGCGTGGCTGCTGTTACATATTTGAATAATGGTCTGTGGGGTTGCTGTTGTGGCTATATTGTCAGTGCTCTAGGGTAAATGGATGTAAATAGAACTTGTTTGTCTCTATCCATTTTGAATTCCAAAATGCATCTATAAGTTTTCCATTGTCCCCATTGAAGCACAGAAACAATGAGAACATTTCAGTCTAAAAATCCATGAGACACTCTTGTTGCTTGAACAAATCTGTGTATTGCTTTTAAATTTCTTTCATTGCTACTAGAAATATGTGGTGTAGTTAAGCTGCTTTGTTGAAGTGAAAGCATTGTGTAAAATAAGCCTTTTCTGTATCTATAGTCTGTCCATTATTGCCTTTTACCTAATTAGTGATATGGGACATAGGTCAGTATAATGCCATTCTGAGGGGCATAACTGGATTTTAATAATGACTAGTAATGCTTCTTACAAATTTTGGTTTGGCAGAAATGAAATAACAAGTCTCTATATAAAAAAACATAAACAAGCACAGAGCTTTTGTTGCAGGCTTTTGATATCCTTATTTTAATATGTTTGTTTCAAGTTTATAATTTGTAAATTTTCCCAGTAATAATAGAAGAAACTACTGAAACAGTTTGTAGTAAGAAGTTCTGCTGTATTTTTGTGTACTGTATGGTATACAGTGTGCAGCATGTTTTCTTTGAAAGGTGATATGGCAAATCTTATGTTTATATTAGTCAGGAATAGAATTAACTTCTTTCTTTGAACTGAACTTGAGGCAAACTCTTTAGTTTTCTTCTGTGTGAAGTCTGCAAAATTCTTTTAGCTATTACAGTAACTTGTTTGAGGTCTTGCTCGACAAAGAGCATGTTCCAGTGCTCAGTCACCCTCACAGTAAAACCTTGTTTCTTTACATTCAGAGGAAGCCTCCTTTGTTTCAGTCTGCCCATTGCTTCTGGTCCTGTCACTGGGCACCACTGAAAAGGGCCTGGATCCGTCTTCTTTGCACCCTGCTTTCATGTATTTTTGTACATTGATGAAGTTCCCCATGAGCTTTCTCTTCTCCAGGCTGAACAGTCCCGGCTCTCTCGGCCTTTCCTCGTATGGAAGATGCTCTAGTCCCTTAATCATCTTTGTGGCTGTTTGCTGGACTCTTTCCAGTATGTCCATGCCTCTCTTGTACCAGGGAGTCCAGAACTAGACCCACCACTGAGTAGAACGGAAGGTTCACCTCCCTTGACTTGCTGGCAGTACACTGTCCAGTGCAGCCCAGTATACTATTCACCTTTGCAGGAAGGGCACTTTGCTGGCTCTTGTTTAACCTGGTCTCCCCTGGGACATTTTCTGCAAAGCTGCTTTCCAGCTGGGCAGCCCCCAGCAAATACTGGTGCATTGAATATTGTTGAGTTTCATGAGGTTCCTGTCAGCCCATTTCTTCAGCCTGCCAGGTTCCCTCTGGATGGCAGCACAGCCTTTGGCCTATCAGCCACTCCTCACATTAATGAAGGTATTGAATAGGATTGGACCTGTTGTTTACCCTTGGGGTACATTGCTACTTACCCGAGTCCAACTAGACTTCATGCCACTTATCACCACCCTCTGCGCCCAGCCATTCAGCTGGTTTTCACTCCACTGTCTACTCATCTAGCCCATACTTCATGGGCTTCTCTGTGAAGATCTTATGACAGTGTCAAAGGCCTTACCAAAGTCAAGGTAGATAATATCCACTGCTCTTCCTTCATCTACCAAGTCAGTTATTTAATCATAAAATATTATCAAACTGGTCATGAATGACTTTCACTTGGTGAAACTGTGCTGATTACTCTGTTATCTTCTTGTCCTTCACATGCCTGGAAGTGGTTTCTGCGATTAGTTGTTCCATAACCTTCCCAAGGAGTGAGGCTGACTGGAATGTAGTTCCTTGTGTCTTTCTCCTTGCCCTTCTTGAAGATAGAAGTGACATTTGCTTTCTTCCAGTCCTCTGGTACCTCTCCCAATTGGCATGATTGTTCAAAGAACATTACAAGTGACCTTGTGATGATATCTACCAGCTGAGCACTCATGGGTGCACCCCATGAGGGCCTGTGGACTTACATATGTCTAGTTTGCTGAAGTATTCCCTAACCTGATCCTCTTCTACTGAGAGTACATCTTCCCTGCTCCATCCTTTCCCCTGGTGACTGGGAGCTGGCATTCAAGGCTGGGGTAGCTAGTAAAGACTGAAGTTCCAAAGGCATTCAATACCTCAGCCTTTTCCAATAGGAAAAGAAGCTCACAAGTTTCCTGACTTGATAGCAATGTGTATTATCATAGACAATGAAATATTTTAGCTGGTTCTTTATAGCTCTTTTGCCCTGCTGCTCCTTTCCTATTCTCAAGTGAACACAAGAAGTTAGTTAAAATTGCATAATGTTTACACAATTTATACACACTTAAAAACAATGTTCCATGTTGATTTCATGTCTAACAGTTCTGAATAATAGACAAACAGAAGAAAATACAATTTTTTAGTTTCAGCAAAGGAAGCAAAAAATGTGGATTGGTGACAGGGACATGAGGAGGTAAGGAAAAGGTATTTGTTATCATGAGAGCGTGTTCATCTCATCAGCAGCTGATGATCTTTCCAGATAATCAGTATAGCAAGTATTACAAGCTGCTTTGTCTATAAAAAGACAATATTGGTAGATCACCTTTGGAGCACTGTACTGTGTGTAGTAATCAACACCAGAAACCTTTGCCAGCTAATGGGTTAAGAAATGAAAAAAACAAGAGCTCCCAAGACACGGTATATATTAAAGGGGCAGCAATTGTTGGAATTGATTTTCTTAAGTTATATTAGTTTACTCCTTAGCAATGCTGAGCTGAAATAATTTAAGTCTTAGTGCAGAGCAAGGAATAAACTAAATAAATCAAAGTACTGTGACTTGTTCAGAACTTATTTCCCTCATTTTTTTTATTTGTAAGCTGAAGACATCTGAGAGATGTTTTAACTCAGCACCTTCTGATCATCATGCCCATTAAGATACTTACACCAAATTGTTTAAAAGAAAAAAAACAACAAACAGAACTTTTTACTTAATGTGTATGTTAAAAAAGAGGGAATTTGTCATCCTTAGCTATATACAGGAACAACTAAGGAAAAGACATTGCACCTCTTCTAGATTTATCATGCTTTAAAGTACTGGAATTTAATATACCTACATGATTCCAGAATCCAAATTTCTCCTTTTCATGAATGCATACACTGTGGAAGATTGTGTATCCCAATTTTTAACCAAGAATTTTTCACCAGCAGGGTAGGCAGATTACAGAATTGGTCATTAGCAGTTCCATTTAATCTATTTTTTCCTTTCAACATTTTTCTCTGCTCATTTTCTCTTTTCTCTACCATTACCATAGGAATTTTACTGTTACAGAAACCTTTCATTGCTTTACAAAGATCATTGTGAGCTGAGTATATTGTCAACTCTTGATGGTATGCTTTAGGCAATTTTTCATTCAGAGGTCTGTACCAGTGGTCTCTCTGGAACGTTTGCCTAAGATGAAATGATTTTGTCATCATGACTTGGTCAGTAGACTCATGTAGAACAAGTAATTGCTCTAATTTGATCTGTCTTCAGATGACTTTTGGAATATTGCAGATCTTTGTGTCTTTAGGAGTCAAACACTTCTGAATGAATGGCAATGAATGAATAACACAATGTAAGGGCAAGTTTCAGTGCCCGAACTTAAGTTTTTTCCATGTTATAGGAAAATTGGGTGTTGAGGGTAGAGCTGTGTTGCCCTTCTTTAGTTCTAGTTTTTCTTTTCTACATTGATAAACAGCAGGAAAGGCTTTGATAAAACGATCATGCTTCTATGGTAAACATAATTATCTTGTTGGTGTGCAAAATTTTCTCAAATTATAATAGGTTTTGATTTCTGATAGTTTGCAGGCCAAAAGCACTGTGTTTATCAGAATCTGTCACCTCTTACCCCAAGGAACACAATTAAGTTTTTGGAAGGTGTAAGAACGAAGCTGCTGCTTAAAAGCTACATGGGACCTGAACCTTATATGTTCTACTTTCAGAGACCCCTTAAAACTGCTGATAGAATGCTTTCACCAGTTGGTGAAAATGTGGAGGTTCTTGGCTGACATCAGCTCATCACATAAGTTTGGAAAGATTACAGCTAACTGGTGATTGGTCTTTTATCCCAGCAGAGCAGATTCCTGAGCATACCTGAAATTCCTTCACAGCAGTCAGAGAATTTAATTTGAATTAGCAAGTTCATCTGCCAGGAAAGAAGGTGCCTTTGTGAACCCCAGGGGTTAGGCATGCCTAATCTTTTTAATTGGGGATCAATTTCATTTTAATTCATATGATGTTATTAATTAATTATTTTTAATTGAGAAGTCGGCCTAATGCCTAGTTTTGTTTCAGCCCTCTGAAGCAGTTTAAGTGTGTTACTTATATATATATGTTATTTAGTCTCAGAAATAAAAGCAATGAGATGTAACTCTGTAGTCAAAGAAGTGATTGTGATTTCATGATATTAGAACTTGTTGCGAGGTGGGCAAGGTAGATCCTCCTTGTTGTTGAAGCTCATTGGGGCACAGCTTGGGAGAGTTTTGCAGCATAGGTAAATATTCTTCTGTCTAGGTCTGGTGTCATTTCAAAGATGGCAACCTGTGTCTGAAATGCTGAGTTCAGCATTTCACAAGCCAGTGCTTAATTTTTTTTTCTTTTAGTAATAATATTTAAGTTCCTATCTTGGAGTATCCTTTTGCCTTTGGATTGTTATCAGGGGGTGACTGTGTAGGCATGCCTCTGATGAAGGTTATGGGTCTGCTCAGTTGGTCGTTTTCGTTAGAATACATTTCTCATGTTCCCCAATCTGCCTACATCTTCTTCAGCCTCACACTCATGGGAAGTTATAATTCAAAAATAAAATACTTTATTACCAAAAATCCCAAGTAAAATAAAATACTAATTTATTCTACCTGGGGCAAATTTCCACTAGCCCTATTTACAGGATATTTTAGCTTTGGTTAGTTGGCATATCTCCACGTAAATCAGGAAATACTTGGGGCTTGGGATTCTTGGCAGGTTGGTTTTTAGCTATTATTTTTCTGTGCCTTTCTCTGATTTTAGATCTTTATCATTTCTGAAATCATGTTGACTGCACAGTATGAAGTAAAATAAAAAATTTAATCTGTTGATCTATTTACATGCATAAATAGCATATATGTCTGTGTTGTGTACACACTTACTATGGTGTCTAATGTGTTAGATTGTGTCATTACAACTTAAATTTGGAATAGGGATAGCTTTCCTATAGGTTCTTAGCCACTGCTTTAAAAGTTAATTGTAATAATTATTCTGGAAAAGTGGTAACTTTTGTTTTTTTGAGTACCATGAATCATTATTAATCTAGTATTCGCTATATAATAGCCACAGAACATTATTGCATTGACAAAACTATGGTTAGTATTCTAGAACAGAATATGATTGTGACTTTGTGTCAACATAACAACCTCATATAAATGTTGCCATAGCTCCATAAATTTATTAAATGTTCTTTATAACGCTAACAATTAGTAACCAGAAAGCTTACATCCCAAGTAGGTGTGTTAAACTGTACTACATGTTACTTTTCTAGCTAGCTTTTTGGATTCTTGTAATGAAATGCTTATGATAACACTTGCCTGCAATGTCTCCTTTCCCATCAGATTCATCTTCTCATACAGCTGTGGGGCTCTTGTCATCTGCTATTTCCCAAGCCACAATTTCCTCATCAGTTTGTGGCTAAAACCCAAATCTTGATGATCCTTTTCCATCTAGTTCAATGTTGATCTTTCATCTTTTGCATTCTTTTAACCAGAAATCTTTTGCCAAAAACCTGACAAGATTGTACTGGGCGTCATCAACAGCAACATCAGGCTTGATTTCAGTGAGCAAAGATGAAACAGCTGTTTCATTGTCCAGATCAGCACTCGAGCACTCAATATTTGGTCATAATTTTTTCCAGCTTTGTCTGGCTGTGATAGCCTTGATGTTTTTCACTATATGACTAGCAGTGTAACTTATTATTATTATTATATTTTGCTGATCCGTTTCTTCAGTGGTTCAGAAATAGATACTGCCTCTTCTGACAGTATTTCCATCCTGTTGTCTTTTGTACTCTTTTATATTGTCTGTGTTCATTCTTCAGAAACTCTTGCTTCACTTTGGTACGTCAGTGTTCTTGCAGTGTTGTGTCCAGAATTACCAAATCATGGCTCAACAGTTGCTGTCAGGGGAAAGCTGCAGATGGCTTTGCCTTCTGAAAGGTTGTATCAGATAAACTGCTAAATTTTGAAAATAAATGATGTAAAGTGTCTGACAAAAGTTTACAAAACTTCAGACTCTCTCTCTGTATGCATGTGGGTAGTATTTCTGTGGTGTAAAACTTGTCTTTTCAAAGCCAATGGGTTTTTTTGTTGTTGTTATTATGGCTAGAGGACACCAAAGTAGCATGCTACTGTTTTCCAGAAGGACTTTTTAGGGCTTTTGGAGACAAAGCTGGTGACTGTACATTCAGAGAGAGGAGGAGATGAGAGTTCTGTTTGTCATTGACATTAGTGTTTTCCTATTAACTTTGCATACCACTGTATATATAAGTTGATTGTTTTCACTGGAGTAGGATTAAATAGTTGATTGTCTTTCGTATTTTAATTTACTTTTATAGTGGAAAATAGCGAAGGCGTTTGGAAGTCATTCTCCTTCCATTAAATGATTTTTCTGTTTGTTTTGGGGTTTTGTATGTGTGCACGTGTTGCACACTGCTTGATTCAGTGATCTGTTTTCTATTGGAGAAAATTTACAAGCACATTGCCCGCCTCACACGAATTTGTTCCCCACAGAGATTCCTAATGCAACGTGTGAGGTTTCTCGTTACTCAGCTATATATGGATTACATTTTCGCTCCAATACCAACAAAATTAAATTACACAAAAATTGATTAAGATGCAAATAATCCTGATGTCTGATCTTTGGAAAAAAATTTTTGTCATCTTTAAATGATAACCCTCTGCAAAATCAACAGTAGAAATACTCTGCTTTTGTCAACTGGGATACATCTACAATTTATGTAGCAGCTAATGCTACAGCAAAATCTTAACAGCCAAATGTACAGCAAAGTGGAGGATCCGGTTTTCAAAATGATTTTGTCTTTTCTAGCTCATGTTACTTAAAAAAAAGTAACAACAAAGCCAATAGATTGTATTCATTTGAGGACTTCCAGTTTCAGAATCCAGGTGAATTAATAAATGTCACTCTTTTCTAATCTTAAAATAAGGATGCAGTCCTTCAAGCTAGATTTTAATGCCTTCAGTTTTGTTTAAGTGTCATATTTTGAGCAGTTTGTCATTTATTGATATGCTTGAAAGACAACGATAACAATATCAGCAGTGGTGAGAATTAAATTTTATATTTAAAATGTGGGGTACAAATATAATACTTCTTTTCTTTGGAAGTTTAATGAAGGGTGATAAATTTCTTTGCCAAATTTTGGGATCTTCATATCTGGCTAAAATTTTCCAGTATCCATTAGACATTTGGATAATTATTTTGCTTTGGTGATCATCCAGGTTTATTCATACACATTTTGATTGGTTAACAAGCATAGTATTTTAAGTTAATAAATTATATTTCACATTTTTGTAATCATAGAGCTTTTCTTCAGACTAACAGGACTAACAAAGACTTATAAGTGCAGGTCTGAATGTAGCGTTTCATAACTTGTTTTCAAAATATATCTGCTCCAATCATTGTTTCAAGTTGTCTTCTATATATTTCAAAATATGTAGTTTAAGACACGGTTCTCGTGACAATGTCATAATTCAGTATTAATGTGTTATGGTTTTGAGTGTTTCACAACGTACTTCTTTTTCTAGCAGTCTGTTGGAACTGTCCCACTTGGTGTGTCAGTAACTCGAAAAAAAGAGGATGAGGCATCAGTTGGAAGTGCACCTTTGGCAAGGCAGCAGTCCAATCAAGCCTCTGAGTATGCCAGCAGTCCTCTCAAAACAAAAACAGTAACAGGTATGTATGATCACTTCATTGAAACTACCCATTTGGCCTTTGCAACCTCCCTCAATAACATGCATCCACAATTGAACAGCATCAGCTGTGCAAATACTGTGGAACATCTTTCAGTTTTAAAGAAATTTTCTCCTAGAAAATTCCAACTTTTAAATTAATAATAATCGGTCTTGTCATTTTGAAATGTATGTTTAATTTGCTTCTAATTTTTGTTTAGGTACTATCTTTGGGGCCCTGATAGTTTCATGTAGCACGTTTTCTAAAACAAGATAAAGGAGATGTGCTTTCAGTAGAATATCTGCTATTTGCCTTGATATCAAATATTCTAGGCTGTAATTTTATCAGACTTCATGCACTGCTGTTAATCTCTTTGATTTCAGTCAGTTTGTTCATGTTGCTTAGTGTGACACGTATGGAAGTCAAGATCTATGCATAAATGGTTAAAATTCATGGTTTTCAAAAATCACTCTCCCATAGAAATTAATTTCTTGGCACTTCTGTTTCTGGAGCTCAAGAACTTATAAAATTTAGGAATATTTTCCGGCCACTTAATAGTGCTAAAGTTAAACTTTGTTATCACTAATCAAGATGATAAGGCTTTCTGGGATTTTCTAGGATATATATTCTTATAGTACTGTCTGCAAGTAGTAAAGTAGGAGATCTTCCAATAAAAGTGACTATCCGGCTGAGGCTTTTAGTAATCCATCTGAAATACAGTGAACAAATTCTCTTTTCCTTTGCGTCGATGTTTATTTCCAGATAATCATGAAGTAGTTCAAGATGTTGTCTGCTGAAAGTGAGATTACAATCTTGTCTGTTAGTGGTAGGTTTAATTGTTACTTTGAGATTAAAAAGGGCGGAGTAAAACCAGAAAATCTATTTGCTGAATATTATGTGAGTTGCCATGTTATCATTGGTAGTAAAATAATAGATTCATTTCAAAGACTTCTTTCTATTTCATTTATGAATATCCTTTATTTTTATCATTCATTTATGAATTTCTTTTAATTTTGCCTCTAATGAAATCACCGTACTATGTATATTCTTCTTTTAACTATATTTATTGCCTTTTCTGCTATATTAACATCATAAATGATATGTTTTGTTTCTTCTTGAGTTGAATTCTGCCTGTGGCTGTCAAAAAAGCACAAGGGTGTAATTCATTAGAGAAACTTTTGTAAGTTTGAATATTTGATGTTCAAAACCAGCTATTTGCATGGACAGGTGATAGATTAGTTTGTGTTAATTACCAAGTTATAAAAGTATATGTGTAGTTTGCAGAAGTAACTTTGTACTTGAGTTTTGAAAATTAGTGTCTGGTACCTGCTCCGCTTGGTAGCCAGTTTTGATCTTCAGCTTTTATTATTCTTCCCCTTGAGTATTCTCTTTTCTGCAGTACGAACCACACCAGAATAGTCTACTAAAGGAAAATCTTATTGTTCAAAATCTAAAAATGCCATGAATGTCATTTTTGCTTTTGTTTTGCCTTTTGTGTGTGTTTGAGCAGAAATGATAAAACAAAATGATAAATTATAAATAACATCCTAAAAGCAAAAGAAGGGGTTTTGTGCTTCTCATCTTCTTCCACTTTATAATTTGAAGTCAGTATCAAGATGTGTTTTCAATTACTTAGTTCAACACACATTGCTGCAAAAATTAAAAGTACATTTTAAAGTTTCATTTATGTTAGCTACCATTTACTTTACTCATTCACTTTATCAAATAGTTTAGAGATCTCATTCTCAGAGAAGTTTTGGTGGATCCTTCCTCTCACAATTCGTTTCTTTACAAGTATATAATGTGCTGGAATATGATGAATGAGTGACTTGTTTAGTAAACTAAAAATAGAGTGCCTGTGATTCTTCTCCTTTCTGATTTTTCTCTGGCCCTTCCTCCCACAATTTTTTGCTTTATTTCCTTTCTTTTAATTTCACCTACTTTCTGTCTGAGTTTTCTTTCATTAATTGTCTCACATTTTTAAACCAGGAATATCACGATGATGATAGGTCTAGGACATATTATGCTACAAAAGCATTCTAGGTAAAAGAGGCAATGATCCTTGTAAGCCTCGTATTTCTTAATCATCAAGGCTCTAACTACAGATGCTTTAAGTTGTTAAAAATTTGAGATTCCTACATTGATAAAACTGAGATTCATACATTGATAGCAAGCACATATGCATAAACTTTGCAGATTGAAAGAGCCTGTATCTTAAAATCATGCTATTCAGGTGCTGATTTTGAATTTATCCTTTTCAAGTCTAGCGTGATCTCAGCAGTCGCTCCCTTGAGAACTGCTAGAAACCAACCCGATGTATTAAATGAAAGCAGTTTGTAATCACAGCTGTAAAATGATTTAAAACATTGATCTTGAGTTCAGTTTATTAGTTAATGGCTGCTGAGACCTTGCCAAAAATGAAGCATGGGAAAAGAGCAAAACTGCTATTTATATGGCATCTGTCTGTGAAAATCCAAGGTTTCTGTTCTTAAGTCTCAAATTGTAGTTATTTATAAATCTCCTTAACTACAGAGGCTTCAAAAACAGAGTAATACAACAGAATGTATGGTTTAAAGTTTGTATAATGTGACATAAGGTATAGGGTGATTAAAAAGTATTTTTTAAGAAAAAGTGTTTACCTCAGTTCCTTTATCTGCCCACTTTTCCCATTCTCAGCAATTCAGCAGTTCCCTGTTAGTTCAATGAATAGCGGTCTGCAGACGCATAGCTATACATAGAAGTATAGCTCTTATGTCTGGATAGTGGCAAAATGGTTGCTATATATGTATATAAATATGTTATTTATATATATGTAGCATACCTATATAGGAAAATATTGTGGGCCACAGCAGATGGACAAGGCAGTCTTTGAAAGCTGTCCTGTGCACACTATTGAATAATGATTAAAACTAAAGTGTATGTTTTCAAATATTTGAGATGGGTGCTCATTCTTCACTAAAATAATTTGTGGATTTCATTCATATTCAATTATGATAATTATTTTCAGGTTATTTGAAAAAAATATTGTAACACTTTCTATGCATAAAGATGAAATTGTTTGGGGTTTTCTTTTTTCACTGCCTCCTAGTGAGGTCTTTTACACTGACATTTAATTTCACCAACATCTATCATGACACCCAACATTTAGTAGTGCTTGGAAGTAACTATGGTATCCCAGACACAAATTTGATACTGTCTTGTGAGGTATAACCCAGTGACTATGGCATCTAAGTTTTCAGTAACAGAACAGTAGCCTCACACATGCTCTTTAGCATAAGGAATGCTTTCAATGAAAGAAGCTACTTTAGAGAGCCTGAAAAGGTTATTAATTTTTTTCTCACTTAGAATCCTGAAAGTTGAGTTTTCTTATAGCCCCAGGTTAGGTACCATGTGGAATTTAATGTGTCATCTAAGAAGTCATGAACCTTTCAGCTGGAGTAGTCCCCATAGCCTCTTACAAAGGCATCTGAAAACTAAATGTCCTGTCCAATAACTGAAACTACACTTGTCACATCAAATTTTGGTGCTCGCTATTACGCAACAGCCAGATATTTGGTCCTGGTACAGGGGGTGACTACTTTTCAGCCATGTCATCAGTGTACATCAGGGCATATGACAGCAGGAAAGTGGTTTTCATCAGTAGGTCTAGTGCCTGTGACCAGAGATTGCTCCGTTACGTTGTCTGGTGGACAGATTGCAAGGGCATTTGCAAAAGAGTATTCAACAATCATGGTGTTTGGACAGCTTTTTTCCACAGGCCAGGTTGATCAGGTCCACAGGTCAGAGTGCGCACTGGTCGTGTAATTCCACAATAATTTCAGTATTACCATGGAGTATCAGTCCCAAATTCAAAGCCAAGAAAAGAATCCAGCATTGTTTCATTCTGCAGGAAGTGTATAAGGTGTGTGTGAGAGTATGTGCATATGGAGAGATAGATAGGATATGAAATCGTTCCAGTTTGGAAAAATCTCTTACTTGTGTTTCTGAAACATAAACATTTTGTTCTGTGAAACTATTCTTCTTACAGAGAAATAATTAATGAGTTTTAAAGTTTCATAAGTGCTAAGTTACACCAAGTCTACTATTTGTTTGTATTTCAAGCAGATGGAGGATGGTGTCAAAACAAGGAAGTTCAAAACTCTGTCTTACATGGCCTTTATATTCTCTGCCCTCTATAAATTGTCTGATTTCTCATAAGGACAGAGCTCCTGTTGCCAATTTCTGCCTTCTTTACCCTGCTCACTTACTTTGCCAAAGCTTGTAGAAATGTAGTGTCTTTGCAATATTTATCCTGTCAAATTTGATTTATATTGACCAGCAAATGTAAAATTAATTAAAGGACAAGCAAATGAGTTACGGCATCTGCATGGAATATAGGATTGCATAAGCCACCTTTCCATAGGAAAATAGGCAAAGAAAGATCCCCACTATAGTGTAGATACGGTAACACACAAGTTGTTCGTTGCTCACTGTAACTGTAACTTCTTGGTTGTTATGGGAAGTGTTAGTAATCTCATTTTGAAAGCTCTACTCAAGTAATTCTTTAAATTCCTTCAAAGTATGCAGAAGATATTTCTGAGCCACTACTAAATACTTCTCCATAAAAGTGGAGAAAAGAGAAATCTTTAAATGTAGATATGTCTCTATTTTACTTAGGCCAACTGATGCTGTGTTAATGTTTTTATTTGAAATTTCATCTTAAGTTAGTAAACTTTCTGCTGAGTACAGCATGGCAGAATATCACCTGTACTTAGCAAAACTGGATGCAGTTATTGGTGGGGTATTTTTTCCTAAAGTACAAGCAGAATGCTGAACTAGATTCCTGCTAAAATAAGCCGTTGGAATGCAAAAAAACTGGCAAATGCAAGCAAGGTCTGGCTGGTGAGAAATCAATGGATTATGTGAAGTATTCGAATTAGTAGGTCGCTATTTCTGCTCAATGAACTGAATGAGTATCGTTTGTTCATGCCTGCTGTCAAATTTATGACTGATTTATTTGGGAAGATGAATGGAATCAAATAGATGCTAAATAGGGAAAATTAAATATAGGAATTTAAATCTGATGGTCATTTACCTAGGGTGCCTGAAAGTACTAGGATTTTTATTATTTTATAAATTGGATTTAGTTCTTGGAGGGATTATTTAAAAGGAATGTCTCCAGGCATAGAAGACATAGTGACTTTTAAATGGCTGGACAGTCACATACCTATATTGAAAATTAATTATTGTGAGTTTTCATAGCTAGTAAAATGTTTTGACTTTTGTCTTATGATGGCATGATTTCTTCAGTTCAGCATGTGGATTTCAAAAACATTAGTAACACAAAGCCAATGGAGTTTATCAAACCCACTTTCTGTATGGAGAAATTCAAATTTGAGGCAGAGAGAGAATGGGTGTTTGTTTTTAGATTATATTTAAAAGACTAAAGAACTTTCAGTGTATTTTTAAAAAGGCAGAAAACTAGACAGAATTCCTCCTGCAATTACCAGAAAAATTCTTGCAAATCCAAAGGCTGAAATTCTTACTTCACATTATAAAATATATTTTGAATGGTAGATGAGATTAAGATAAATTCAGGCATAGTCTTTAGATATGAATGTAACTATACCACATTTTTGTAATTAATATAGTAGCTCAGTTTTGCCTGTGAGAGGCTGTTACTGATTTGTACTAAAGTGTCAGTCCTTTTTTTTATTTTTGTTTCCAGAACTAAATAGGTATTTTTTTTGCCAGAAAAAGCGCAGCTATCACTCAGAATTTGGTTGGAGAAAATGCTGACCACAGCCATTCCCTGGCCAACCCCCACTTTCACACAGAAAGATTCTTTTTGCTTGGACAACAATGTTAATATCACATTTGTCTTTGTTTACTGACATATGTTTACTGTAGAAAAAGGCACGTTGGGTAAAAAGTCAAAAGCCTCTGCATTTTAACACGTAGTCTGCTGCAAACTCATTGACTGACCATTCTGATTTGGTCACTACACCTCTCTGCTGCCATTTTCTGGGTGTAAAGGACTTGCTCTGGCTTTTTGTTGAGGACTGTGCGGCTCAGTTATCGTCTTGATTGACAAAAGGAATGTTTTATCTGCACCATTAGTAAAGTAGAATGCAAAAACGCTCAAAGGCCAGTAAAGAAATGATTTACACAAACACTGTTCAGTATGTGGGCAAATATATTGCATATTTTTGTAAGTGTAAAAGGACTTCCTGCTGTTATTTAATTTTTTATTTATTTTTTTTTTTATTCTCAAGCATCCTGATGGAGGGTGAAACTTTTTTACATACAGATCATCATAGTCTATCCTTAGGAAAAAAAATTATCTTGGTTACATGAAAAATTCAAATGTCAGCCATACAGGAATGCGGGCATAGGGAATAACTTCTCTTACGATACTGCAGAAATAAAATGTGAATATTTCTGAAATGCTTCTGGTGGATACTGGTGGTTCAGAAAATATTGGT
>JAHREE010000563.1:7028665-7043946 GCA_033628505.1 Tringa tobata
TGCTGGAGGGAAGGGATGCCATCCAGAGGGACCTGGATAGGCTTGAGAGGTGGGCTCGTGCAAATCACATGAAGTTTAACCAAGCCAAGTGCAGGGTTCTGCACCTGGGACGTGGCAACCCCAGGCATAAATACAGGTTGGGCGGAGAACGGCTAGAAAGCAGCCCTGAGGAGAAAGACTTGGGGATGTTGGTGGATGAGAAGCTTAACATGAGCTGGCAATATGCACTGGCAGCCCAGAAAGCCAACCACGTCCTGGGCTGCATCAAGAGAAGTGTGGCCAGCAGGTCACAGGAGGTGATTCTGCCCCTCTACTCTGCACTTGTGAGACCCCACCTGGAGTACTGTGTCCAGCTTTGGAGTCCTCAACACAGGAAGACATGGACCTGTTGGAACGGGTCCAGTGGAGGGCCACAAAGATGGTCAGAGGGATGGAGCACCTCCCCTATGAGGACAGGCCGAGAGAGCTGGGGTTGTTCAGCCTGGAGAAGAGAAGGCTCCGGGGAGACCTTATAGCAGCCTTTCAATATCTGAAGGGAGCCTATAGAAGAGTCGGAGAGGGACTCTTTGTCAGGAAATGTATTGAAAGGACAAGGGTAACAGTTTTAAACTGAAAGAGAGGAGATTTAGATTAATACTAGAAAGAAATTCCTTACTGTGAGAGTGGTGAAGCACTGGAACAGATTACCCAGGGAAGTTCTGGATGCCCTGTCCCTGGAAGTGTCCAAGGCAAGGCTGGCTGGGGCTTTGAGCAACCTGTTCTGGTGGGAGGTTTCCCTGCCTATGGCAGGGGGGTTGGAACTAGATGATCTTTAAGGTCCCTTCCAACCCAAACCATTCTATGATTCTATGATAACGGTTTTAAACTGAAAGAGGGGAGATTTAGATTAGATATCAGGAAGAAATTCTTTACTGTGAGCATGGGGAGGCATTGGAACAGGTTGGCCGNTGGAGTCCTCAACACAGGAAGACATGGACCTGTTGGAACGGGTCCAGTGGAGGGCCACAAAGATGGTCAGAGGGATGGAGCACCTCCCCTATGAGGACAGGCTGAGAGAGCTGGGGTTGTTCAGCCTGGAGAAGAGAAGGCTCCGGGGAGACCTTATAGCAGCCTTTCAATATCTGAAGGGAGCCTATAGAAGAGTCGGAGAGGGACTCTTTGTCAGGAAATGTATTGAAAGGACAAGGGTAACAGTTTTAAACTGAAAGAGAGGAGATTTAGATTAATACTAGAAAGAAATTCCTTACTGTGAGAGTGGTGAAGCACTGGAACAGATTACCCAGGGAAGTTCTGGATGCCCCATCCCTGGAAGTGTCCAAGGCAAGGCTGGCTGGGGCTTTGAGCAACCTGGTCTGGTGGGAGGTGTGACTGCCCAGTGCAGGGGGGTTGGAACTAGATGGTCTTTAAGGTCCCTTCCAACCCAAACCATTCTATGATTCTATGATAACGGTTTTAAACTGAAAGAGGGGAGATTTAGATTAGATATCAGGAAGAAATTCTTTACTGTGAGCATGGGGAGGCATTGGAACAGGTTGGCCGGAGAAGTTGTGGATGCCCCATCCCTGGAAGTGTTCAAGGCCAGGCTGGATGGTGTTTTGGACCACCTGGTCTAGTGGGAGGTGTCCCTGTCCATGGCAGGGAGGTTGGAACAAGTGGATCTTTAAGGTCCCTTCTAGCTCTAACTGTTCACCATTCTATGCTTCTATGATTTTATATCTCTATTCAGCCAGCTCTTTCATCGTTGTTTCATGAGTATTTTGTTTGTTTTCCTTTCTTTTTTAACGTTGCCACCACTGGAGATTAAAATGGCTAGATAAGGCGAGTCAAGAGAGAGACTTCGTAAGCTGTTTGAAGGAAGCAGTGTATTTTTGTTGCGTGTCTGGGTGGTGCCTAGCATAATGAGACTCCAGATATATAAATGAGGCTTACAGTTTGAGTCATAATAAAAATAATTATATAATAATTAGGATGATGAAGAGCTGGATCCTTTATAAATGGGAAAGATTGACTCAGGAGTAAGATATTCTGTTTATATATTTTTCAAGGTATGCTTTGTAATATAAGCAACCAGCAAAGTGAGTTTGTTTCAAAGAATAGTTAAGACCCTGACCAGCTAAAAATAATGTCTGCTTGTTACCAAAAAGAAAAAAAAAAAACACGTTTGTGTTAAAACTAGTGGGGTTTTTGTGGAGGTGAAAGCTGATGACAGTGATGGGCACATGTTTTCTCTGACAGTAAATTGTAAATATATCACTGCTCTGCAATAATGCACTCATGGATTAGAGCTAATACTGGCAGAGGATTTTTTCATATTAGGTACTCTTTCTGAGGTTCTAGAATTATTTACTTTTTACAGTGTTTCTTGGTAAGGTACTCATGCTTTCAGTTTTCATCATTATGGATGTGAAATTATAATTTTAGGTTTTATCTGTGTTGAAATTACATGTCCCTATGAATACATACAACAGCTTACACGCTTCTGATATGTTTCATCCTTATGCTTTAATCATACTTGGTGAAGTATATGCCAGTATCTTGTCAGAAGGGCATTACATGTTAGTGGTGAGAAGTTTCAATAGGCTCCAAGGAAACACCACAGGACAAGTCTAAGAACATGCTTTCAAACAAATACGCAATAGTCCTCCTTAATGAAATATGAAGACTTTGTAGATATGCTTGCTGTTCCTTTTATTAATGCTTGTAGTTCCTATGTCTATTTTATTTAAATATCTTTTTCAAGATAGAAATGCATACGTATAGCTTTTTTCCTTCAATACCAGCCTAAATGAGAAAGCTGAAGTTTTTGCAAGGCAATGTGTAGAGGGTAAGAAGATGAGAGTTATGACTCTGTTTTTCAATTCAAGTATAGTATGATTATTTTTTTATAAAACAAAATAGTCATTTTATTAAACATAAATATATTAATATGTTAAATTCATACAGCTTTTCTGTATTTTATTGTCATTTGGCATGAAAGAGGCACA
Source organism: Tringa tobata (assembly GCA_033628505.1). Taxonomy (NCBI): domain Eukaryota; kingdom Metazoa; phylum Chordata; class Aves; order Charadriiformes; family Scolopacidae; genus Tringa; species Tringa tobata. The sequence goes on from JAHREE010000563.1 coordinate 7,031,650, forward strand.
TTGCTAGAATATTTTGTTCGGTTAAATGCTTAAGCACTTAGATTCTAAGATTTTTTTTTCTAAAGCTCTTTTCATGTTCCTGGATCTTTTATTAACATGATTGTAGAACAGAGAAGTCTGCAGTTGTCATCAGATAAAACAGAACTTCATAACTTAAAATCATCAAAGGATTATTCTTTTAGTGGAAGTTTGAGTAAGTAAATGCATTTGGAACCAAAGCGACTGGAACGTTTATTTTGGATCCAAAGCTGGTACTTGCTTATCCTTAGCCTTGGCTTGCTCATGATAGAATATTGCACAAAGATTTTGTGCATTGGAGTTGTGGTAAGCTATTAGTATTTAAGTGAAAAGACTTTCATACTTAACCATAAAAAGTTGTTTTTATTATTTAGTTGTTGTAAGATTTTATATGCTGCCTTGAAGTCTTTTTGGCAGTTACACTCTGTAGGAGGGTAATACTTGCTTTTCACGTGTTCTTCTTACTAATAGTTGCTAAAATACTGGAGCAGTATAAACACAATTATTTTTAATTGGTTGTTAATGCTGAATTCCAGTGAGAATAATGAAGGATCTATATTAAAAGCAAATGAATTAATAAGTAACGTCGCAATGAATGCCAACTAAATAAGAGTGTAATTATTACATATAAAACTTACCCAGATATTCCACATGCCTTTAAATATCCCTGAAATGATTTGAAAAAATGAGTCTGTTTCCTGAAATTATTGAAAATAATATTTTCTTTAAAGCATGTAACTTCTACAGGATTTGAGTCAAAGTGAAACACTGATGGAAAGAACAGAAACCTAGGGATGAGATTGTTGAAAGAACAGGAACTCCAGTCAGTGGTCTTCATTCACGAGTCAGGAAGAGATTCTGTGACTTATAACTTAGCAGTTACAGCTATCAGCAGTTACTCAGTAGTTATGAGATAGAATGATTTCTAAAGTTGGTTACCTACCATGAAATGACAAAAAATTACATTTTCCATAACCGAAGTAAAAACTTTTCAAAATCAGTCTTTCTTAGAAAAGGAGTTCTGCGTAGTGCTAAGACATTGTTTGTTAAGTGGTCAAAGAAAACATAGCTGATCCCTATACTTATTTGTATGTGCAGGCAGCCTGCTCTCAGGTCATTTACTCACATCCTCTGCTTTCCATTCATTTCGCTTTTACTTTTTGTCTGACTTCAAAATGCAAATTTCTGGCCTGCCTTGTAAAATTCTAATGAACAGTGCATGTGTGACTCAACTGCACATGGTCTAATTGGGTAGAGCTAATTTGGATGTCAGAGGCTGAGGTATGGTCTTATAATAGTGACTGCACCAGAGCCCCTGCATAAGATAGGTTGTGGTGGTTCTTTGCAGTTTTGGAAGTCATTGCGAGATTATATTCTGTATCTGAAATACCCAGAAAAATGCATTAGCCTTTCTGCCGGGAGCGTATGATGGATGACGGTTAATGCCGAGAGAGGCCATTTCCCAGGAGACCCCTTTATGTGAGTGTCACCTTGTGGGTCATCTTCAATGTCTCTAATTGGTTTATAAAGCTATAAAATGTGGGGTGGGGAAGGGAATCTCCTTATGGAGATCACTGTCGTGAAAGGCTGTAAAATCTCCTGTACAACCTGTCCCTCTTTGTTGTGCTTGTGCAGAATAACTATGGTGTGACACTTGTTCTGTTTCGGTCCCTCCAGCCCACTCTCCTTAGTTAGGAAGACCTAATTCTTCTGCAGTATATGTTTCATCATTCTCTCTATTGAGCAGTGTTCCTTTTTATACAATATTAAGTAAAAATACTCCATTTATTCTGGTAACTCAAGACTTTCCTTTTTGTACAACTGAGATCTTAAAGTCATTGCACTTTTGTAGCCTTATATATTAGTAAAAGCTTAGAGCAATATGCTTTGAGTAACTTTTTAGCAGTAGAAGGGGAAAATACTGCTTACTTCATTGGTTTATCATTAGTGTACGTTACTTAGCATGTATAGGCCTTGACATAATAGAAAGGAAAATAGGAGGTGATTCTGTTTCAAGAATTTGTAATAATTCCTTCTCTTTAACACATGAATGTGTTCAGTATTGGCAAAAGAACACGTTGCTACCAAAACTGAAATAGGATCCTTGAAACAGAAAGGATGTTGCCATGGAAAAATGAAGTAACACTCAGTGCAGCTGCGAAGCATTAATGAATAGGATATTTTTTTAAAAGATCATTTGTGTTTGGTGTGGCTTGGAGGGTCCCAACCAGATGGTTTCCATGAACAGGATCTGACCCCCAGCTTGAGGACTTCTTACTGGCAGATTACTTCATTTTCTTTCCCTTGGATTGTCAGATCCTTACATTAATGCAAGATTTACTGCTGCAGATTTATATTCAGTTACATAAATCAGTCACATTTTACATTAAATTCACAATTTTAGACACACAGTTTAACAGTTATTTAAAAAGTGTAAAAAGATTTATATGATAGCTTTAATATATGCTATTGATGTAGTTTAATTTTAAGATATTTGGATTACATATATTTTAAAGCACTTTCCGATTGGTGAAGCAATCTGTAGCACACGTTCTCACTTTTGTCCAACATATAATGCCATCATTTTAGGTGTGCTCTTCCATTCCTCAACTGGAACTTATTAGACAGATCTCCAGATGCTGTCAGATAAACGTACGCAGATTCTGTTGAAGTTGATAGTTGTGTCTGAGCAGAATCTGCCTCCAAGAAATTCAACAGGTGCAATTCACACACAATTTTTCAGTTATTGGGCCCTTGTGCATCCAAGTTGGCAATTTCCTATGTAATTATAATAATTGCATGATTTGTCCTAAAATGTGGAATTTTGCCATATATTCATTGTGTTGGCCTTTGAAATCCTGCAAAAATGTTTTGCAAAGTTCATTTATTCATATAAAACTGCAAATGAAACACAAGTAAGCAAGCATACCTGTAAGCAAATCTGTAATATGGAGGACCTGATGTTGTCGTGTAAATGCTACCAAAATTCATGGTCTGACTCCCAATCAGTTGTTTGAAAATGAGTGGCAAAGTAATGCTTATGTAAAAAGGAATTTCCCTCAGGCATTTGAAGGAGTGAAACTGTTGTAATTCCACTTCAATATTCTTGATATGGCAAAGTTAAATGAAACAAAGGTGATCTGAAGAACTCATCTTCAGTTACAAAACTGAACTGAACTGTAAATTAAGTGAAAAACTCTACTGAGTATTGAGATATCTTCTTAAGAGTACTTTGTAAAACATCTCATGTAGATCCTGCTGCTGGTAATGTGATGAAGTATAGTATCTCTCCAAGTTGGTGGAATTTTTGGATTATTATTACCACATGGCTTGTATATCCAGGCAGCATTTGATGTAAATCATCATGGATACATATATGAAGAATGGTTGATTTGTTATAAACTGTTTACTCAGCAAATGCACTGATAAAACAAAAGTTATACTGATCATAAGTTCTTTTGTCGTCTATTTATCATTATCCCACAATGGCTTGACCTATTACTAATAGACCAGAAAATGATCTAATGTGTCACTGTAAAAATCTTTGCAAATTGACACAATGACTAATTTACCAGTTAAAAAAAAAAAAATCCAAATCTATTACATCTGTAACAATACACTGTTGCTTTTCATCCAGTATAAATAAAGTACACTCTGCAACCTTGGATCAATAAACTACTTATCAAAGATGTAATTAACTTCATTTTACAACTCAAACAGTTCTAAAACTAGAAACAAACACAGACTTCATGTAACAATGTATTTATTTTTGCAAAATTCTACTTTTATTTTTCTGCAGTGAATTCTTGTCAGTTTGTTTAAGCAAAAGGGCACAAAAATGCTGAAATAAAGATGAATATCTGTGTTCTCCTTACTAGGCTGGCAAAGTACTTACAGTGCTGAGGAATTCCAGCTCAGTTGCAAATCACTATTACGGTCTTGGGGGACTACTAGCCTTCAGGGGAGGGTATGGAGTACGAGCCTTGATTTTAAGCTGTGATGTCTTTAATGATGTCAAATGAGAAGACTCTGTTATGTAAGTTTGCAGCAAACAAAAGTTCTTCTGTCACAACTACAAATAACATCTTGTGTCCAACATTGTGTACACTGGACTTTTCCAAACCGTTGTGAAGAAATGAACTGAATCATAGTTTGTACTTGCTTAACACTTGTTCAAGTGTGCAGGCTGTTAGGGCTATTTGATATCCAGGTGCAGAATATTACTTGTAAGAGCCAAGGAAGACTAACAGTCTGCAGCTTACACCACCTCTGAGTTAACAAGTCATGATGAGTTCAGTTCTTGGTTTGGCCTCACTCAGCCTTGCTAGAAGTTCATAAGGAGATGGCAGAATGGCCAGAAATGTTTCAGGGTAACAGTGTTGCTTGAAAATAAAGGATAAAAAAGTGCTATTTCAAATGAAACCATACGCCCTACTTCTGATTTGCAATGAAAACAGGATAAAAGCTATAAAAACTCTGTGAACTTTGTTCATTTCTCTTTGTGTATGCATGCACCTACCCATTTGTTTTAAAGTTGGTTTTTCTCTAAAGTTTATGTTTTTCCTAGTTTATCTGATGATCAACCTTTTTATACATGCTCATTACTGTTGATGATAAAGCAAAGACAAAATTTTCCCTGAAATAGGTCTTTATAGAATTCTTTATAAAAAGTAACGGCATATAAAATGTTGCTTAGATCTAGAGGCATAGCTATCTCTAACAAAAGATAATGAACTGCAAAAAGAGGTCTTTCTCAGCTTTTTTGTGAGAACATTTTTTGACTCGATTACACTTCTTGTAAAAAGCTGTTGAAATGTAGATAGATGTATGTTCAGTTTACATGGCAACACCTTTCTGATACAATTTAGAGACCAAAATCACACTTTTTCTTCCCTCCCATAGTCATAATTTATAAGAATAGATTATTTTCCAACATTTTGTGTCACCTTTCCTCTTAATTCCAGTAAAAATTAGACTATTTTCAATCAACTGTGGTGGATGAGTAAGTCGAGATTTTGTACCAAGATGAATGGGGAGGAAAAAATTATAATCTGTTTCTGAGGAATCTTTTTTGGCTTTATTTTTTCAGCTTGAAGTGCAGTCTTGTTGTGTATTCCTTCCGAATGACAGCCTGCCTTCCCCAAGTACTATTGTATCGGGCGACATTCCTGGGACCGTGAGAAGCTGGTACCATGGGCAGGCTAGTATGCCTGGCACGCTTGTCATCTGCTTGCCCCAGATAAAGATTATGAGTGCTGGACACAAACACATGGAACCGTTGCAGGAAATCCCATTTGTTGTGCTGAGACCCATCTTGGAAGAAGGTAGTGTGATAAACTCAAAAACCTTTACTCTTTAATTTCCATTTTTAACTGTTACAAAAATTATCTTCATTTTATTTTGAAAACTTCTGATGTGCTTCTTTTTTAGCAGTATGTTATGTATTATTGATGGCTAGAAATACTAATGGCAAGGTTTGCCCCATGCAGATCAAAGTGAAAGTCATCATCAAAGAGCTGTTTCTGTGATATGTTTTGTATGTTTGTTGAAGCCAAAAGGATTCAGAAGTGCAGTTTTTACCTTCATTGGTTTTGTCATTCGAGTTACTGTGTAGCCATGAAGAGTTGGTTTGACACAGTGGGAGCAGGCAGTGAGTTGTAAGTTCCAAGAGAGAATGGAGGCAAGTTAGGACAAACTTCCCATGCCACCATTTCTGGCCAAAAAAACCCCAAACAAACAAACAAGCAAAACCCAAAATAAGTCTTGGGTCTGACATTCAGACTGGACATGAGGAAAAGATTCTTCACTGGAAGGGTCACTGGAACAGACTCTGCAGGGCAGTGGTCATGGTGCTAGGCCTGGGAGTTCAAGAAGCACCAGGACAATGCTCTTAATCGTATGGTATAGTTTTAGGTAGTCCTGCAGGGACTCAGACTCGATGATCTTTATGGGTCCCTTCCAACTTCAGATATTCTATGATTCCATGCAAGACAAGAAAAAAATTCATGAATATAGTAAACAATTTAAAAAAACCCACAACTTTATTGGTCATCTTGATAGGCAACAGTTGCGTTTTGTTTTGTGTCTATAGGGATTGTAGCAAGGTTTTTGTAGAGATTTGAAAAAAAAAACAATTGAGAAGATTTGTACGAGTGTTTATGGGGGGGTGGTCTTGTGCATAGGCTAAAGTTGAGAAAAAGTATGGCAGTTCTAATTTGAAAAGCTAATATGTGATAAAGGTTTGAGTTGTAGACCAATTTGAGGCAAGAATCAGCTTTTAACATTCCTCAACTGATTGAGAAATGAAAGAAGGGGATAAGCTGTAAAGGACCTAGGAAAATATGATTTTAATTTTTTTTTAAAATAAAGCCCTTAGAAATAATCCAAGTAAACGTTAAATGGATTTGCAGTAGTATTCTGAAGGAATACTGATGTAAAAATCTTGTTCAACAGATACTCATACGAAAAACTATGTTATTTGAAATAAGTGAGGCAAGTATCCCTAACAGTCTTGAGTCTTTGGGTTTGGATTTATTTTAATGGCATCCATGAGATCTATTTTATGTCTAAGTTTAAAATTTAATGGAAAAGCCAGTTGTTGTGGTTTAACCCCAGTAGGCAGCTCAGCCCCACACAGCCACCTCGTCACTCCCTCTTTGCGGGATGGGGAGAGAATTGGAAGGGTAGGAATGAGAAAACTTCTGGTTGAGATGAAGACAGTTCAATAGGTAAAGCAGAAGCTAAATCTTCCTATTGGTAGGCAGGTGTTCAGCCATTTCTAGGAAAGCAGGGCTCCATCACGCATAACAGATACTTGGGAAGACAAAGGCCATAACTGCAAATGTCGTCTCCCTTCCTCCTTCCCCCAGCTTTTGTTGCTGAGGACATCATATGACATGGGATGTTCCTTTGGTCTGTTAGGGTCAGATGTCCCAGCTGTGTCCCCTCTCAACTACTTGTACACCGCCAGCCTGCCCACTGAAATATCCTAGCAGCGTGCAAGCACTGCTCAGCAATAACTAAACCATTCCTATGTTATCAGCACTGTTTTCCTAACAAATCCAAAACATAGCCCCATACCAGCTACTGTGATGAAAATGAAGTCTGTCTCAGCCAAAACCAGTACATCAATGTACAGTTAGTTCATCTTTTTTTTTTTTTGAAAGATTTGTTGCTGTTTTGTGTATTTGTTCTGAGATGGGGAGAGGGAGATGCAGCAACTGTTCCGTTGCTTTTCTGACAGCGTTTTGTGGGAAAACTGTTCTGTTTTCTGCATACTTATTGCTGAAACATAAACAATTATAAAGGGTATGCTATGAAAAACTAAGTCAAAAGCAAGTTCAAGAGCTACCTCTGCTCCTGCCATCTGAAATTCGTTTGGATTTGTGTTTTCCCGCTCCCTTTGTTCTGCCACTTATTTTTGACTCTTTTCTTACTTCCTGTATTTCACCTCAACTCACAGCAACAAAGATAAAATTGTAATTTTTAATAATGAAAATCATATTCGAGATCCTGCCAACTGAAAGGGGGAAAAAAAAAAGAGAGAGAAAGGTATATGTGTTTTTCCTAGTAACTTTCAGCAGGAATGATCTAATTTGCTAATCATAGTGACAGATAAAAGATAAATAAATTTAACCAAAGTCTTTTGTTTGTTTTAAACTGATGATGTAATTTAAACCATTTATGGAAGTAAGAAGTCATTTGAATTTTGTCAAACCCAGATGTGAAGGAAAGGTCCTAGTGAAAGAAAAGAATCCCCCTGGTTGGGATAAAGCCTATGATAAGGAATTTATTTGTGTGTGGCTTTGTGCACTGGGAATAATGCCAAACAGAAGTTCTCACAATCTTGATATTTTTGATTCTCTAATGGAACTATTGCCTTCTCCCATGCCAAAACTCCCCCCTTAGACTATTAAAATTTTTTTTCAAAGCTTTTAAGTCACCTTCTTTCTTTTTTCACATGTACAAGTAAATAATTTTTATGAACTCTTATTGAGAGAGTCTTTTAATATCCATTCTGTCTTTGAACAAGACTTCAGGGACACACCACCATTCTTAAGACATGTTACCATCTCTCTGAAATTATATTTATTCAGCCTTGCTTTTCCTGGAAACTATTTTTTGAATCATTCCTTCTTTTATAATGAAGATGTAAGTAAAAGGCTTGTTTGCAGAGATGCATTGTTACTTTTAAGAAAGCTGTCTGCTTACTCATATATTTTTCTTATTACATGAAAAAATAAAAGAGGAGGAAAAGAGAGCATAATCATACTGTCATTTGGGGATATTGCAGCCTACTCACAGAGACTTATTGACCTCAAGATGTCAACATACTAAAAATAGCTCATACAATGACCCACAATCAGTTCTTTCTATTTGTTTTCAGAGTTCTGATACATTTATTTTTTGAGGTAATTGTAGTTTATAGGAATACTTAAAAGAACATTTCAAGTACAATACTTCAATACAGAAATATAATTTATCTTTGTTCTACTAAGTAACCCAAGAACAGAAATGGATTTATCTGTGTAAAGAATTACATATTCTCTTGAACTGCTGTTGAATAACAAATGCAACTAAATAAGTTCATAAAAAGGTATTAAATTACATTAAGTATTATATTTACAGTTCAGATCTACAGATCACAGAAGTGATCGATCCATGACATACTATTCATTGAGGGTATTAAAATAGAATCACAGAATCATAGAGCAGTCCAGGCTGGCAGGAACCTTAAGTGATCATCTGGTCCATACTTTTGTAGGAAAGGGAGCCTAGATAAGATTATCCAGCACCCTGTCCAGTCACATCTTGAAAACCTCCACATCCCTGAGGAGGTTGTTCCAATGAATGACTTATCTTATTGTAAAAAAAAAAAATTTCTTTCCTTCATCAAGATGGAACATCTCCCAGTGCAACTTGTACCCGTTGCCTATTGTCTTCTCCATTTTGGCTCCTTGTGAAGAGGGGAACTTCTGCCTATTTGCAGCTGCCCTTTAAGTAAAATAGTTGCAAAGAAGAAATTAAATAGTTAGAAACTCAGTTTGATCAGAACTGAAATGTTTAGAGAACTGCAGAGGGTGAGTTGTGACTTTCTGTGCGTACTTGTGTACATCCAATTTCAAATACTTGGCAATTCATCTGTGTACTCTCGAAGTCCCAACCCAGAGTGATAGGATAAAATCTGATACATTTGCAGTTGGACAAAGTATTTTCTTACGATCAGGACTTCTGGACTGCTAAGTGGCTTCCAAAAATTTATAATGTTATAACAGGAAAGTAAACTGAAGACATGAAGGGAACTAAAATTTTGCTTTGGATAAAGCATTAAGTTTTAGAGTAGTAATGAGAACATTATTGGCATCTGTGAAATCTTTCTGTGTTTAGAAGTTTACACTTTTAATTCTTTTAATTTAGAATCTTTTCCTGGCTCCCAGTCACATTTTAAACTAGTTATTTATGTTTTGGTTTGTTGCCCCTGCTTCAATCCTGTTGTCATTGTCTTTTTTTTTCTTTTTTTTTTTTTTTCTTTTAATAATCCTTAGCTAGCGCATGTAAAGTGTTCCTCATTGGGTTCATACCAGTAAGTTTTATGAATCCATCTTTGTAAAAATATTTGTTTAGGTCAGATACAGTAAGATAAGGATATTTAGGTAAGACAGAGAAAAATACATTTTAGGAACCAGTGTTCAAAATATCTTAAAATTGTTGCTGATATTGCTAGATACCATATTCATGTTCTCATATGGACAGCAGTATACTGACAATCATGTAAATCACTGTATTCCAAACATTTAAATCAGGTGGCTTTTATTTGTGAAATATGACAAATTATATAACCTCACAGTTTGTTTTTTTTTTAATCATATGTTTAAACTCAATAATTTGTCAAGTGACTTGTAGGGAAATAGAAAATTAGGGCGTCTAATACTCGTGTGTGAATGAGCTATAATGATATGTATTGGTCATAAACTCCTACAATATAATAGAAACATATATATTTCAACCTGCAAAAAAGGCAATTAAATGTTTAAGTGGAGGGGCAATATCTTGGCCATTCTTAGAAGTTGTCATCTTGCATTATATTTAAAAAAAATGCTGAACTTCAATATAATAACTGAAAAATAATTTCTGTAAATTGTAAGGTGAATATCTGACATTCAAATAGTGTGCTATCTGAGTTTATATTCAATGTCACCATCTGTTAAACATGGTAATTATTGTATTTAATTTATCTGTTATGGTTAATGACCGTGTAAAATTAGTTCTCACATTTTAGTGACATTCTTCAGTGTATGAATAGCAATGAAGTTCTGCATAAACAACTCGTTATTGTCATGTTCAGCTGTTAGAGCTCTCTAGGAGCTGGGTTTAAGTTAGAAAAGCTGGTGTGTTAGTACTTAATAGTCTGTGGAGCTAAATCTCATCTGCTGAAAGTGTGCTCTGGACTTGGGCAGAGCCCTCAGGCCTTCCCACTGGGTGCACGTGGGATATGCAGCCGTACAACTGCTTCCCTATTGCATGACTGGGAGGAAGTACAATAGTGACCTCACATGTAATGGTTGCAATGCCTTTTAAACATTGCACGTCACACAAGAATGTGAGTACTTTGGAAATCTGTGTAAAGGCCCTGCAGTGTGCGTACAGAAACGGAAATGAAAACTGAGTAGTCAAGATGCTTTTTGAAGATCACAAAGGATACCTTTAGCAAGCCTAGGAATAGATCCCAGATCATATGCATGATAAAGCTTTCATGATGTCTCTCCTACCATTACTAATTTTAAACAAACAAAATTTCTCATTTATACAGCTGTCAACATTGTATACACAATGTTGTCTACAACTTCCACTTCTGCACTCTAGTTTTTAAAATGAGAAATATCATATAAAAGTGAGAGCAAACATATAACAATTATTAGTAGTTAAGTACATATATCAATATTGTATGTCACACATATGGAAAGGCTTATAATGAAGATTGTTTCTTAGCTAGAGTTAACGTTCTTTGAAAACTGTCTGGTGACTGGGTCAGTCAACTCCCAAAGATCTGAAAGTGGTATTTATAAATTTAATAAGTTATTAAAGCACTTGAAATATCTTAATGAATACATCTTCAAGTTTTTAGATCAGTAGTGATGCTTGAAGAAATTAAAAATAAGGATTTAGAGAGCAGTAGATCAGGAATTAACTGGAATCTTCAGCCATACTAGGAGATTTTCACGTGTGTCTTTTATAATCTTGCCCGAAAGGGGTGTGGGGTGAGCTCTAGTTCCACTGAAGGCAATGTCAGGTTTACTTATAACATTTCAGCATAAAAGAATCTCAACAATTGAGTGACAAAACAATAGTATACATGGATGGGAAGGTTAGATATAGAGAAAATGTCTGCCAAGTGTGGCACTGGCTTTTCATTCCTTCCTACGAATAAACCATTTTTTAAATAAATCCTATAAACAATGTTGCTTTTGATGTTTAGACATATTGAATTAATTATTTAAATCGTTTCATAAAACCAATCTACAAATAAATGCAGGTAAAGTTTTTTTGAAAAAAAAAAAAAGCAGTAAAACAAACATAGGTACTACAAAAAAACAAGGATTTATTAGATGGACAGTTCCAGTATAATGTTAGAATGGTCACATAGTGTGTGTGGAGCTGAAGAAGAGGTAATTGGTGATATTAGGGGGGATTTTATAGTTGTAAATTTTCCATGTCTTTACTACAGTGTTTGTTTAGCATACTGTGATTTCTGTACATTGATAAAATTTGATTGGTATTTTCCTTTTAAGGTAGATAATGCATGCAGCACAGAAAAATTAATATTCAATATTTTCTTTGGAGAATCTTTCTTTCTAATCCATGAAATATAAACTATGTTCATTTGCTGTGGTGGTCACAGAGAAAAACAAAGTTCGTGCGTAGTAATTAGAAACATGTCATTAGAGTTGACTTTGCATTTGAATTTTTTCCATCTTTTACAATTAATATTTTGTATTCCTTGGCTGACTGAATTTGGAAAAAATACAGATTTCTAACTACTTTTAAATTACTTTGGCTGAGCTGAATTCTTCAATATGCAATAGCTTCAAAATAAACTACTGAAGTTTTCAGTTCTCACTTCAGATGAGACAGACTCTCCCGATATGTACTCCTGACCATATAAATTTATTGCTGCTGCTACCTGTGGAAGAAACAATAGAACTCTTATTAAAATAATATGATAAAAAAATGTCTAGATCCAGCATTATTTTAGTCTCAAAATTTTTTCTTAAGTTTCTT
>JAHREE010000563.1:7044204-7147784 GCA_033628505.1 Tringa tobata
TTTTTTTTTTTTTGTCAGAGTTAGGTTGATGGTTGGACTAGATGATCTTTAAGGTCCCTTCCAACCTAGACGATTCTATGATTCTATGAAATAATTGTTACACTTTTGTACTTCTAAAGAGCAAAAACCCGTATCTGTTTCAGGTAAAATGAGAATTATCCACGTATCTTTTATTGTCTCATTTTCCTCATTTCTGTTGAGGATTCTTTGGATTTTGGTTCAGTGTCTCTTGCAGAGCCTAAATTCTTTCTCTGGGACCCAGTTATCATACGTGGGGTTGTATTGGGTTTACGTGGCAAGGTTTTGGCAGTGGGGAGGAGTGCAGGGGTGGCTTCTGTGAGAAGGTGCCGGAAGCTTCCCCCAGGTCTGAAAGAGCCACTTCTAACTGGCTGCAAGATGGACCCGCCGCTGGCCTAGGCCGAGCCCATCAGCGGTGTTGGTGGCACCTCTGTGTGTGGGACCTCGGGCTGCCTCAGGGACAAAGTGTGAGGAGGAAGGAGCAGCAGAGACAACATGTGATGAGCCGACCACAACCCCCATTCCCCGTCCCCTGGCGCTGCTCATGGCAGAGGAGGTAGAGAATTTGGGAGTGAAGTTGTGCCTGGGGTGGGGAGAAGGTGGTTTTAGATTTGTTCTTATTTCTAATTATCCTACTGTGGTGTTAATTGACAATAAAGTAAATTGGTGGATGAGGGAAAGGCTGTGGATGTTGTTTACCTGGACTTTAGTAAGGCCTTGGATACAGGCTTTGTATTTTTTAGTAAGGCCTACTACGTATTTTTTAGTATGATACAGTCTTTGCATTTTTTAGTAAGGCCTTTGATACAGTATTCTGGCCTGTATCAGGAACAGTGTGGTGAGTAGGACTTGGGGGAGTAGGACCCACCTCGAGCACTGTGTCCAGTTTCAGGCCCCTCACCACAAAAAAGACATTGAGGGGCTGGAGCGGGTCCAGAGAAGGGCAACAAAGCTGGTGAGGGGTCTGGAGAGTAAGTCTTATGAGGAGAGGCTGAGGGAGCTGGGGTTGTTCAGCCTGGAGAAAAAGAGGCTGAGGGGAGACCTTATCGCTCTCCAACTCCTGGAAAGGAGGGTGTAGCCAGGGAGGGTCGGTCTCTTCTCCTAAGTCACAAGAGATAGGACAAGGGGAAATGGACTCAAGTTGCGCCAGGGGAGGTTCAGATTGGATAGTAGGAAAATTTTTTACACTGAAAATGTTATTAAGCATTGGAATGGGCTGCCCGGGGAAGTGGTTTAGGCACCATCCCTGGAGGTTTTTAAAAGACAGGTAAAGATAGTGCTTAGGGACATGGTGTAGTGATGGTTTTCTGTCAGAGTTAGGTTGATGGTTGGACTAGATGAACTACAAGGTCCTTTCCAACCTAGACAATTCTATGATTCTGTGATTCTAAATTAATTTCCAGGTCAAGTCTTTTTTACCTGTGATGGGAATTGCTGAGTGATCTCCCTGTCCTTGTCTCGATCCACAAGCCTGTCATATTTTCTCTTCCCTGTCCAGCTGAGAAGGCGATTGATAGAGCAGCTTTGGTGGGCTCCTGGTGGCTGGGCAAATTCAAACCCACCGCACGGATTCTGCTTTAGTTTCCATAATCTGTGTTCTCAGTTTGTTTCAACAATACCTGGTAGACCTGTTGAAGGTTTTCTCTATACTAAGAAGAGTTTCTGTTGGCCTTTTAAAGACCTACCCAAAAAATTATCTCTGTGGTCTTGCTTTGGAAACATTCCTGTTTCTTTCTATTTCATGTATTGACAATCTAAAGAAAACTGATTGTACTGAAGTTGCAACCATTTTGTTGTTCAGCTGGACACTGCCAGTTCCCTTGCTGATTGTTCTTGATAATGATTCATAGTAGGTTGCCAGGTACTTCTACAGTTAGGCTCCCTCCTAAATATAAGAAATGAAGTGCTCAGTGTACGCTTATAGTAATTTCTTTTTACAAAATCCATTGCCATTTTGTTCCTAGGAAGTTAAGTGGAGGCAGTAGAAGATACATTATGTAAGGAACTGCCTCTGCCATCCATATGCAGAAATAAGTGGGGAGTGGTTTCAGGGTACTCCTCAGTTTGAGGAAAATGATATAAAGCAAAAAGAATGTTCTTTAAAGACTATGTTGTACACATTTGTTCACAGTTTAGTGTTAAAATTCACAATGAATTTCAGTTGTTTAAAAGTTGTAAAAAATTTATTGCCATTGTTTAAATTTCAAGGTATAGAATGGAAATGATGGTTGAGTTATATTTGTGAGAGTTTGGGATCAATTTAATGGTAGTTGATTGTACTTTCTGACTTCTGAAAGGGTTTTGGGTAAGGCCTTTATTGAGTTTTGAGAAAATAATTGCCTAGTTTTTATTATGCAATTATTTAACTGTTTTCCCTTCTTTTTAGGTGATGCTTTTCCATGGACTATTAGTCTCCATCATTTCAGTGTGTATACTCTCCTTGGACAGCAGATGACACTTAATTTAGTGGAACCAATGGGCTGTACTTCTACTTTAGCTGTTACTTCACAGAAACTGCTTGCTTCGGGGCCAGAATCCAGACACTCATTTGTTGTCTGCCTCCATGTCGACCTTGAGTCCCTTGAAATAAAATGCTCCAACCCCCAGGTTGGTACATTTAATTGATTTATGAAGGGAAATTAAAAATAACTCAATTTAAGTGCAATTGTTCTGCATTTTGTTGAAGAGGGTCTCTTCTATCTTAATTTTTTTTTAACTGGGCCATCAAGATCAAGGTGCTTAGATTAAGATTTGCTTTGAAGCTCTCTCAAGTTTTGTAATTTAAACTCTTCTCAAAATATAATAGCTACAGTATAAATGCATCTTTTAGCTGATGGAGTGAAATGAATTGCAGATGTACAGTTAAATGCTATAGTGCTGTTCTGCTGTCACCATGGATTCATATATTGAAGTGGCTTAATGTAATTTTTTACCATATTTTCATAGAACTAACATTTCTTCAAACGTAAAATGTTTTTTAGGCAATGGTAATCTTTATTAAAGGAAGAAAACCCAGATGAATGTGTGTAAACAAAAGTTACCACCTTGTTTATGTTTATAAAAGGCAAAGATACAAATAGATTCTGCAAATAGATTTGTAGAAAGTGCACCCTGTATTTTTCTGACCTGCATCAAGTTTGCTATAGTTCCAAATAGAGTAGGGTTTTTTATGCCAAATTTTGATTTATCTTGACTGCAACTTGAATAACACTTTCTTGACAGTTGCAACATTTCCAGTGGTGCTGGAGAGAACACTCTTATTCTTGGAAATTGAAAATCTGTTGAGGTCTGAGTAGGGCTTTGCATTCATACACTGTCTGCTCCAAAGTTTTAGTCATATGTAAGATTTTTCTAAGGATGTCATGGACAAAATGGACTGTTTATTGCTTCATTTAATAGAAAGAAAGGGAAAGAACACAAAGTATTATAATTTTGATCTGATACGCACACAGCACATCACATTTGTAAAGATTTATGGACCTATGGCCTAAGTCTGGGAATACTAAAGCCGGTGTTAAAGCCACTAAGGTGGCTGCTGCAGTTTTAGTATTATCACTTGTGTGTACTCATTACAATGTGTTTCTCAGTCACATGCAATTTTTCCCTTGCCTCATTCCATGTTCTATGAATGAAAGAAGTGTTTTAAACTATGTATTTATTTTATCCTCAATGTGTGGTCTCCTACCCCATTCACTGTCTTCCATCCAAGTTATTTCTGACTCATTTGCTATATGCCATTGTCTTCTGTACTGTATGGGCTCACACTCTTCAGGAAGAGGGTTGGTAGAGTGAAATTATGCACTGGACATGGGAAATTAAAATTTAAAACTGTGGAGCCTCAACGAGGTCTGCTCAGACTTGTAAAGCTGTATGACAGGTGTGTCATATAAGGGTTGTCACTGTGTTATAAACATGTAAATGAGAACAGACAAAATTATGATTTTGCTGACAAAATTACATTTTATATTTAAATTGCTTTGATTTGCAACCTTGTGGTATTTCCATAACATCTAGTGAATTAATATGTGATAGTTTTACAACCTATGGAAACTTGCCTTATTCTGTATTAATTTTCACAGAACTGTACAAAATTTGTCTTGATATTGTTGCTATTCAGAGAATTGGCAAATATTTTGAGATGTTCATGTAGCAAAATAGTTTGCTACATTTGATTGGTACGTTCTTAGTGAAATTCCAGCAAATGGTCTGATCTTTTTCTTTTTATTTTTTGTCTCCAATTAATCTCATGGTTAATATATGTAATACATTAATAGTATTCATTTATAAGCAGGCTGGCATTGTTATAAGTGAAAGCCTTATCTAAATTGGAGTTGCGAATTAAAAAGAAAAATAGGTTAAGTAAAACACATTTTTAAGCTTTCCTACCAAAGTGTGATGAAATAATTTGTTTTGCAAACTGCAAGAAAATATTTGCACTAGGAAATTTAAATTGTAAGCATCATGTAAATCATATTATGAGTATAGTAAAATGTTAAAAAGAAGTTGTACAGACAGATATCCGACCAAATTTTGTTGTCTTAAAGGACGTCCTTCTACACTGTAATGTTAATTATTTACTGAAATTTTATAATGACCAAAAGGATGCAGACAAATTATTTGAGATTAGTGAAGGTTCTTGAGCTGTATGTTCTCCCTTACATCTGCCTTACTTGACCTTTCTGCTTTACTTATGCAAAAAGGGAAAAAAAACCCATCAGTCTTCTCTAACCAGATGTTCAAGAACAGAAGATGGAAAATACAATTACATAAACAGAATTTCATAGTTATAAATTCACAGTAGAGTAACTGTGCAATTTGATTCTTTAGAATGACAGCCTGTATTTTTTCTATAGATGACAGCCTTAAAGTAGGTGATACTTAGTGAATTTGTTAAATGGTAGCAAAGGTGAAGTATTTTACTGTATGACTATTATGATTTTAATATGAAACCATGATCTGATGGTTGTGTCCCTTTAAAGTCAATAGATACTTCCAGTGTACAAAATTGCCAGGATATTGCCTTTTGTTGTAGTTTTCAATTTTTTAGTAATGTGTTATTTTTTAAGTATAAAATGCTACAATATATATTGAACTTCACAGATTTTGCCAAGTAGACAGTGGGGTCTCTACCGAGTTATGTGTGGTTTTGCTGGGGAGGGCGTGAAACCAATGAGAGGGGGGGAAACTTCTCTTAAATACTGGCAGAGTTATTCCTATTTTTGTCATACTATTTTTCTTCTCTTGAATAGAGTATACTAAAAATAATTATTATATATTAAACTGTTATGCTCAAAAAATACTTATAAAGGAGAGAGGCCTTACACTTACATTAGCTCTTCTAATAGAATCAGAGATAGATTTTCAAAATTTTGTGGCTTAATCCCAGCCAGCAACTAAACACCACACAGTTGCATGCTCATTCCCTCTCTCATCCCTGGTGGGATGAGAGACAATCAGAAGAGTAAAAGTGAGAAAACTCATGTGCTGAGATAAAGACAGTTTAATTAGTAAAGCAAAAGCTGCATGCACAAGCAAAGCAAAATTTGGAATTAATTCACTGCTTCCTATCAGCAGGCAGGTAGGTGTTTAGCCATCCGCAGGAAAGCAGGGCTCCATCGTGCATAATGGTTACTTGGAAAGACAAATACCATCACTCCAAATGTCTCCCCGTCCCTTCTTTTCTCTCCCAGCTTTCTATACTGAGCACGACACCATATGGTATGGAGTATCCCTTTAGTCAGTTGGGATCAGCTGTCCTGGCTGTATCCTCTCCAACTTCTCATGTACCCCCAGCCTGCTCGCTTGTGGGTTGATGTGAGAGACAGAAAAGGTCTTAATGCTGTGTAAGCACTGCTCAGCAGTAACTAAAATGTCACTGTGTTATCAGTACTGTTCTCAGCACAAATCAAAACATAGTGCCCTACTAGCTATTGTGAGGAAAATTAACTCTATCCCAGCCAAAACAGGACACAAAATCTTAAGACTGCTCACTTGAAAAAATGCAACCAACGAGAGAAGTAGAAATCTTCCCATTTTAATAGGTAACAACCATGGAATAAAATTAACTGTCTTATAAATAATCAAAGATGTTAGCTCTTTATTTGAAGTTTTTAAATTTTTATTTATCTATAGACATGTCCCACCTTTTTTGTTTTAATGATGTTTTGTTGTGACACTTTTTGGTATCTTCTACTTTTTAACATATTTCCATGAAAATCATCTCCCTCTAATTAAAATGTGCCCTTTTCTTGCTGAAATGTTGTTTTGTCTCTGGTTTCAGAGCAGGCTAGAGTATTAGGGTCGTACTACTTGGCTGTCTGGTTGCTGGCAATGTTCAGAGAGATGGCTACTGCTGCCTGAAGTAGCCAATATTTCAGAGTCCCTGAAAAGATTGTAGCCTGAGCAATTTTAAAATAATATCTCCCAAATAACATAAGTAATTATTAGCTTTTATTATTATGACTGTTTAAATTCTTCGGTGTTGCATTAACTGGTCACCAACCTCTTCACTTTGTGTATGAGCATGTATGTAAACACAGAAGTTGTGTCATTCCTTCTTTTGGGTTATTTTGTGCCTTTATAAGTGGTAGCATAATTAAATTTCTGGAAGCCTTGCTTCATTAAGACAAGTATAGCTTAAGTTATCCTTTAGATTTTTTGACCAAAAAATATTTTGAGGGAGGGGAGGTTGCAAGCACGTGTGATTTGGATGTGTGCCTGTATCCTATTAATTTTCTAGATACTCTTTTGCCAGTTTAAGTGTCAACACCAGCTAATGTTATATTACTCAATCTATCAGATGGACATTATTAGTTCATCTTCCTGAGTTACGTGGAAGAAACTCAGGAAAACTTAGAAATTTGTAATTAGTAATTTAAAGGCTGCCAGTGATATCAGAGTGCTGCAGTCACAAAATATTTTCAAGCATAACTAAAAGAACTTTTTGCCACAGCCAGAGTTATTGTTTGTCTCTAGGTTGTTCTGTATACAAAGATAGAAAAAGTACTGAGAAGTTCATCTCCTTTAAGGAAAAATTCTGTCAAAAGAGTATATGACCTGCTCAGTGTAAGCCTTGAAACTTCAAAAGAAAATCCAAGATGAATTGAGAAGGTTTTCATAAAATTCCAGCACTTCACCTCTTAAGAAAGGACTGTAGCATGTATTTTGAGACTTCATCACACACTCTCACGCACAAAATCAAGTACTGTTTTATATCAAGTGTAGATTGACAGCAGTGTTTTTCTGCATCTGTTCTGCCCACATAAGAAGCCAGCTTCATAGGCTAGATGTGTCCTGAGGCTTAAAGTTCTTATAAATATGAGAATTTCCATTTTTTATAATGGCAAGTTGGGTATGGTATCCAGCTGTGGATCTGCTTATATATTGTTTGCAGTTTTCTCTGAGCATGTTTTATACAGTATATTGCAGTATGTTGTCATACAAATTCTGTGATTAATGCTTATTTACAAAAACTTGTGTAAATATCTTAGAACTGAGTCAAACAATGTGCAAGTTAAACACTGTTTTTCTGAATATTAGAATGACACATGCCAGGGTACTATTCAGTTTGATAGTGGATATTCTTTCTAAAACATAGAACAGTTTCATATGCTGCGTGGGATCATTATTTTAATACCATTTAAATGAATATTTTTTGCATTGTTAATATTTCATAAAACTCGTATGTTTACCTTTTTCTAGAGGCAGCGCCTATACATATGAAATAAAACACAAATTACCTTTGTTTAATTGTTAAAATTTATATTAGTAAAAGTTTTACAAGACCATGTTCTTAGTTATGTTTTTATGAGCTACGTACCATATGTTTAGACAAAGCACAGATCATTTTTATCAAAATCACTATACTGTAACTGGTGTTAATTATTATAATCGCAATGTAGTTGCTTATCAGAACATTATAAATGGTAAGAAGTTCAGTTTTGCTACATTCTAAGTCTTGGTGGCTGACTTTGATGATTTTCCTTCAACTCATTAAGGAAAGCTCCATCTTAAAAAAGGTTTCTTTTTCTTTTAGGTGCAGCTTCTGTATGAACTGGCTGAGATCACAAGTAAAGTTTGGAATAAAATTCAGAGGAAAGGAATGCTGTATCAATCTTCTCTCTACACTGAGACCGTGACAGGACCTGTTCCTCCTAGCTCTCCAGTTAAAAGCAGTGTTGGTACCGCTCCACCAGATACCAGCACATATAGCCCATCTGCTGACGTTGGGACCACCACAGAGGTAGGCTTTCTTAAAAAAAAGTATCATGTGGGTTCTGAATTACAAGGTGTGGTGCACAGTCAAGTAGGAATCAGAAGGATCAGAAAGAGTAGCAGTGTCCCTACAGAAAGTAGCTTTGCCCCAGTAAACAAAGGAAGAATACTTCATTACTCAGTTTGGTGGAACAAGAGGAAAGAGGGGAGTGGGAGGAGAGAAAAAAGAAATTGCTTTATTGTTCTTATATTTATTATTTGTCTGGATTGTTTCTCTTTGAAGGGAATTAATATTAGCTCTTCTCAGAAAATTATGGTTAGTGTTTTCGGGTCAAGAAGTATAAAGCATTTTTCAACTCCAGAATTATTAGAATTGTAACTGGTGTTTTGAAGTACCTGGGATACCTGCGAGTCATCCCAAGTAGTTTCAGCAGTCAGCCTGTGATGTTACAGCCTGTCACTGTGAAGTCTGCGTCAGGAGAGTTGCTGTGTGTAGACTGTATTGACAAGTGGGAGAGAGACAGGGGCAGTGAAGGCTCCTAAGGCTGGCATCGCAGGTCAACCAGCAGTACCCTCACCCCAGGTCCATCCAGCCATTGTTACCTTTCATCTATAAGCTACTTCGGGAGCTCAGGTCTTCCCCTCTCCCAGCTGTCCTGTGTCTCAGGAGTACTTTGCTTATTTGTAACACAATCAGGTGAGGATTTGGGTGAGCAGCTTCAAATATAAGAAAGATTGGCCACTTGTTTTTATGCATTTCTGCTTCTTTAATGTACAGCACTGTGTAACTACCCAGAGCAATCTGGTACCTGATCTTAATCTCTGTGTGCACTTGAGACTGTAAAATATGGGAAGGAGTTCTGTGTCTCCGCCATACCGAGGAGAAAAGGCTAATTCTTTCATCAGTGTGAATACAGTGTTAAACTATGAGTTTACTCTAGGAGTATCATTAGCTATGAGTTACCAAGTGGCTGATAGTGTAGAATGGGTGGTCACAGGAGGCTGTGCAACTGAACAGACCTAGTACCTGTGATTTTCTTAGTGCCACTGTCAGGCTTATTAGTTACAATAATGAGTTGGCCTTGTTTGTGATCCAGGAGAGAGCCAAAAATGCATAAGATGAGTTGAAGGTATACCAATGGCATGTCATACATATGCAGTGTTTCATTCATAATATAAAGCTATTAGAGAATGTGGGGAGACTGTTCTGAGAGATCAAGTTTCATTCTCAGGATAAACAAAGCAATTTGGGGGGACCACACAGAACAGTTCCAGAGCACAGGCAAATACGCAACAGTTTGAACGCTAAGTGCAATTACATATTCGACAACATTTGGCCAGAATTGCTTTAACCCTGTGTATGGTTTGTATTAATTCCTGGTATAATTTGGGGAAAATGAAATGGTGATTGGTAGTGTTTACTTTTTCTATGCATCACACACACACAGACAAAGATAACTGTCATTAAAAGGTATTTGAGCTAGAGTTTCAGTTCTTCAGTTGTTTCCCTAAAATGTATCTAGATTATTTGAATAGCCTGATTTTTGGTGTATTTCTATGTGTGTATGATCTCAGTTGTGAAAAATTGTGCCATGGATATAGAATTGAAGGTAAGCAATCACAGTAAGAAAATAATATGGTCACAAAAATAGTATTTTTTCACCTACTTACATCAAATCCCTTTCTCATTAAAATCAGAAACCACCAGCTTTATAAATAACAATTTGGTTTTGACCCTCTATATAGACAACAGTATTTGGAGTACACGCTGTACTTGGAGCATTACTTGAAACTGATTCAGTAATTGTTTTAATCCATATGTTACCAAGATTATTTTGGTAATATAGGTCCAAGTTCAACGTTCATATCCTACCATTTTCAAAAATGTTGTTCATCATTTATTTAATTTTCTTCCTATTCTCAATAAATGTTGCACATTAGCTAAATAAATTTTCTCCTATTCTAAATGAAGGTTGGTGGATTAGCCAACAAAGGACAATGTTAGAATTGGTGTTCAGTCTTTTCCACTCTGAAGCTAAAACCATAATTTCCATCTTGTTAGAATGCAAAGTTCTATTAAACAGATGTCATTAATGTTGGGTTTTTTTTCCTTAATAGCGGATTCAGAGTTTACATAGCACTTTACAACTAAGATTTTAAAACTGCTTTGAAAGAAATGTATGTGCTTAGGATAAATAAATTTTAAATTGACCCAATAAATTAAAAAAAAATTAAAGATATGGAAGAGGAAAGAAAGCTACAAACAGGAGAAAACTTGCATGAAGCTACAGTTCTTATGACTGAAAGACTGAGGAATAGAGCTCCTGTCCATTGCCTCCATTCAGAGCTCTCAGCCCAAGGTCTTCTGGGGTAGGAAGGCAGTTCAGAAGCAAGACCCAGCACAAGGGATGTATAAACGCACAGATGGAAAAGCATACTGGGGCAGGTGTCATGTGTTTAATAGAGGCACTGAGGTGGCAGAATACGTACATGGCCAGATATTTGAGATTGTAAGAAGTTCTTTGTTCAAGAAATTGAAAATGAGAATTAGAAAGGAAAAGATTCACAGAGTTGTTCAAGTAGGAGGGTAATATTTTTTTGCTCAGTTGCTGGGGAAAATCTTACTCCATTTCTGACTAACTGGTGAGAATATTAGGTGTAAATACCAAAGTATTATGTAGGCATTACAAGGGTTTCAATTAACAGTAAAAAAAAAAAAAAAAAAAAAAAAAAGTGAAGGTTTTGAATTACTGTGGTTGAAAAATAGATTTGGAGAGAATCTTTGTCATGGACATTCAAGCCAGAGTTTAGGTTCCTGTAAGACTAGTAGCTGCAAAAATGCTGTATTTGAGTTTGTGGGTACTATCATTTTTATTAATTTGGGAGTCAATGTTTATACTTGAAGACCACCTTTGATACTGGTCTTGTGATTTCTTGAAAAAAGTTAGCAGTACTGTAAGGTGAAAAGGAATGGATAGCCAGGGGAGGACTCATCTAAGTGATTTGGTTGTTATGGGATGTAACTTCAAAGGTTGTCTTGACCTCATGCTTTCTTCTATTTAAAGACCAATGTTTAAACCAAAACAAACCTCAAAAAGCAAATTATCCCTTCGCTCTTAGGACTAATTTATGTCAAGCTACCAGTTGGAGTGAGGTGAATTGCCTAGCAGGATGACCAAGTTAATGCATTCTAGATGATGTAAACAAAGTAACATTTTCCAAACAGATTTTTATTAAGCCATTGGGAAAATGATCTTATGCACTCTACCACCATTTTAAATCAATGTAGCCATCACTTTACCTGAATGTTTTTTTCCTTTTGATCTTTTGGTGGCCACCAATGAAAATAAATCTCAAAGTGTTTTGAAGCTATAGAATGAACTTTTGCAGATCAAGATGTGTAAAGTAGCTAAGAACATTGTTCTTGAGATTATGTATAGTCCTGATGTCTGTGAGTTGTATAGTACAGTTGGGAGTGGGAAAGGAAAGGAGGTAGGAGAATCATACTTGGCTAACCAGTGAGAAATAATAAAAGGAACCATATTTTCTTCTCACATTCCTAATAGACTATTTTAGACAGTATAAATTAAGTAATTCATAACATAATGGTTGGCAATATCTCCATAACACATTCTCTTCTGTGGTTGGTGTCTGTTTCTGAACTTATTCAACATATTTCCTAGTATCAAAGCATGAGCTAGGTTTTCATTACAATGACATGGTTGCTGTCCTGTTCTTTTAGGTAAGGATTGTTGAGAATTTAAAAACATATGTATTGAAAAGTTAACTGAGGAATGTTCTCCCTCACTGTTGGAAGCTGTTCGTCCTTTGAGAGTAATCACTTAGCTTCCCTGTTTCTTTGTGCTAACTTAATTGCTATCACCATACCTAGCTGTAGATAGCGTGATCATGAAATTGTGCCTCTCCTTTATTTGAAGAGGGTGAGATGTGAAGATGAGAGAGAGAATCTGGTCACTTCTTCTATCTCCAGCTGCTACTTTGAACTACTTCAGTCTGTTGACTGCCTCAGTCATAGTCTATATAACATAGACTTTATTTGAAGAAAAATAACCTCCTTAGTATGTTCAAATAAGCACAGAACCCCGTTATAGGTGCAGGGGTGCATCTGAGTGGCATCTGTACAGAGAATATACAGCCTTCCTCTGCCTCAGAAGCAGGCAAAGTTGACAGGCCTTGTAGAAAAGAAATGTAAACAGATTTTTTTTTATTGTTTTGTCTCCTGTGAAGTAGAGCAGCTAGTCCTACCTGTCAAATTGCCTAATGGGCTGCAGATGTCAGGCTGTTATACCATACTGTTTTCAATGAGGCCAAGTTTTTCTTCTGGGTGAAGACATAGTTCTCTACAGTCTATCAAAGTGTGGATCATTGTATGTAACATATATCTTAGACAAGACGTTTTTGAGACCCTGTTTGTTCAGAGGAGCCTAACTGGTAAAATCCAAACCAATATTTTAAAACCCAGTTGCATTTTCTTGCACTAAGAACAGTTGAGGACTGCATATTTTTACAGGTATCTTCTGAAGAAGTAATTTTAATTTTAAAAAGTGTAGAAGCAGGGTGGGGGATGTCAGAGTAACCTAATGCTTGTCAGCTTCATATGTTGTGGTATTCTTCAAGTACCCTTCAGAGACTGGTATAGAAAATCCGAGCCTTGGGGAGGGATTGGTGGTGTTTGGAGATGAAGGCAAAAGTTATCATTCATACCTCACAGAAACGCTGAGTGTAGAAACCTGGGATGTCAGGAAAGTTAACCAACTGAGAATAAGTGATACTGCATGGAAGTGGAAGGTGACTGAAAACAGCATGGTTTCAGTGAATGGTAGAGTGGAAAGGGAAGGTGAAGGCCACTTTGGGGAGGCAGCTGAGAAGATTGGAGCAGCATTCCACCATTTTCCTGCGTCTGATTTATCCCTATCTGTGGTTTTGCTGCTGGTTGGAACTGGACCACTCCTTTCCCTTCCCACGGAGTCTGAATTCCATCAAGGGAGCAATAAAAGCAGATGAGGCAGTTATAGTGCAGGCACTCACTGGCCAGGAGACCTAACACCAACAAAACCTTGCTTGATTGCTGTCTTGATACTGGCAGGTCTGAAAAAAACTTGCAAATACTCAGAGAAATAGAAAAATACTTTTATTTTAATCTCTTTAAATACTGCGTATTTAATGTCTTTACATTCTCTAAAATGCTAGTATTGATTACTTATAGGTGCATATATTCATCTTCAGAAATTTGAAGGTACTTAATATTGGCCTGTTGTTACTCACAAAGAAGTCAGTGGGGGCAAATCCATGTTGTTTGATTGGAAAATACCATCCTGTATATGTAAATTATAACTTATTTTCAGACTATTGTAACAGTAATGTTTTTAATGAAGGAAATGGTAAAATGGTATATAAAAATCAAGTGCATCAGCCACAATTTCACCTTGCAGCTATATATTTTATAGTCATTATTGCTAATAAGCAGCAATGATGTATATAGAGTAATTAAACAATAATACGTATTTCTACAGCTTTGACTTAGGGACATTTTCCAGAAGTTTGCATTTTACCAGAGTCTGTGTTTTGTTTATATATTCTTATATCTTTAAAGCTTGAAATCCTGAAGTTTGTTGAACAGAAATACTTTGCTGAGTTAGGTAGCTTTTTTTAAGTGTAGGGATTTTACAGTTAATGTGTTATTTTGTTCTGTGGGAGACAAATGATTATTTTTAAAGCTTCTTTCAGCTGCAATGGACTTGCTATAAATGAGTCGGAAGAAAGCAAACTCTCACAACTGTTTATATTAAACAGCAAAAGAAGTAATTTGTATATGTGATCTGTGGATGATTTATATTTTGAGCTGCTTTTCATCATTTCATGCTGACAAGCTGATAGTGAGCTCCACAGACCGATGTGGATCAAGCTACCTAGCTTACTGAATTTTAATCTGGGTGGTGGTAAGAGAGGGAAACATGAGTGAGAGGCTTAAGTGCTGAAGGGCTGGAAACAGTTAATCATTTTTACCATCCCTCCTTTGGAACAGCAAAAGCAAAGGTAGTACAGACTACAACAGGCCACTTGTTACTGTTTACTTAAGTACAAACAGTGGTAGAAGTGTTTAGTCCTTGGGGAAACTCAGTGATTGAGCAAGAACGCAGAAGTTATTTTGATAAGGCATAGCAGTAGTGTGGCCAAACTGTGATCATCCCTGAGCTTTAGGCAGGCCAAGGATGAAGGCCTCATATGTTTGGATCTTCCTGATGAACAAAGATAAATTCTGCTAAGAAAATAAACTCAGTATATTGGTCAATTTGCAACAATTGGTGAAAGAATTAAATTGTATATTTTAGGACTTGGCATGAGAAGTTGTGGGAAAATAGTTCAGGGTTTCTGACTCTGGC
Source organism: Tringa tobata (assembly GCA_033628505.1). Taxonomy (NCBI): domain Eukaryota; kingdom Metazoa; phylum Chordata; class Aves; order Charadriiformes; family Scolopacidae; genus Tringa; species Tringa tobata. The sequence goes on from JAHREE010000563.1 coordinate 7,058,841, forward strand.
TTGATTTTTCTGGAGATCTGGAAACAGAGCAGAAAATTAATGCATAAACATATTTAACAATACCATGCTGGGTGCTGAAAATCCAAAATGAAAATTGAAACTGCATGAGAAACAAGAGCACAGTCTCTCTTCTCACTTCGGTTTCTTAGTTTTTACTGCAAAAAAATTCTAAGAATTTGAGGTTATTTGAAAAAAAAGAAAAAGAAAAAAAGACACCAGCTACTGAAAACTATCAGTTTTTCAGCCCCTGTGGCTCTGCCCACTGGTTCTGGTTAGAGTACCATTACCAGAAGGCTAAGAAGAGATGCAGTCTCTTCATTTTTCACCCCCACCAAAGGATAGCCATATATCAACATCTGCCTTCAGAGGAACATCTGCAGTGCTTCTGCTACTGAGAAACAGAATGGGCCAATTCAACTATTTACTTATGTATGGCAGAAAAATAATTCAGGTAGTATGTTCACATTGAACTGCTGAGGTAGAGGATGGGATGAGCTGGTAACCCGGTCACCTCTGAGAGGGACATGGTGCTGAGCAGCTGGGGATGCCTGTTGATAAGCTCTGCAGCTGGCACAGCTGCAAACAGAAGAGGATATCCCTGAAAGTCTCAGCTTAATGCAGTTTTAGCTAGTCCAAGCCACAGTATGCACAAGTGACCTGGAATACTGGATGGGAACGTAGTAACCCGAGTACAGAATTGCGGTGCAAAGCTCAGCACAAGTGAGTTGGGGCCCTGGTTAGGACTTGCAGGCCCTGTGGTAGAACAAGTTCCAAAACCCAGGCAATTGCAGGTCCAGGTATCTGACCCCCAGCTTACTCTGCCTCTGGCTGTCTTCAGAGGTTCACAATTCCTTTATTTCTGATAATGGTGTTCTACATCAACAACCTCCATTTGACTCCTAAAAATTCAAGGATTAATTTTCTTTTTCAAGTTCACTTCAGAACTATGTGCATGTGTAGGCCTTGTGTATTGACTGAGTAAAGTTTTGTTCTACAGCTATGCAATTGTGTGCCACACAATTTGAATAGCATTTAATAAAGCCACCTCGCGTGCTACTGAAATTAAAGTGTGAGAAACATCTGCAAATCAGACAAGCATAAGCACAAACAACGGTGGAATGATGCCAGTGAAAGTTTAGCACCAGTGATAGTAATGGAGACTGTGAGCTTTGGCCTCTTGGTCTTTTTTCCTCACCTGTGTATTTTTTTGGTTATAGCATATAAGGGTATGGCCTGTTCGATTATATATTTAGAAAAGGTGGAATCAGTTTTGAACGATACATCTGGGCCTGTATCTGTAACTGTTTTGTTGAAAACTGCGCAGATATAATAGGCTTGGAAGTTGGTAGGGGCCAAAATTCAGGATTTCCTGCTTTTAAATTTGATTGCACATTCCTGGATTAATTTGCTGGTTATATATGTGTGGGATTATGCTAGATAAATGAAGTTCTTCAAGAATCTCACAAATACTGTGAGCTTATAAGTAGCAACTGCCTGTTCTCTGAGAGTCATAGTACATCATTTAATATCCTCAAAAAAATAAGCTTAAAGAAGAGTGTGGGAAAATTATATCCTTAGTTTGCTACAGAATAAACTTATCTATATACTCAAACCACTAAACAAAAACAGCTCTCTGGAAAAAAAAAAGTTAACAAAATGCATGAAACATCTGAACACATTAAATTATGAAAATAAAAGAATCCAATTATAAAATTCAAAACTTGCCATGGTGGCAGTATGTATTTGCTGTTTAACTGTACCCCTTTAAGTTTAATTTACTATTGTTTCCTTCTTTTTTTAACTATCAGAAATGTAGAAACCTGCCAAAATTTTAGAACAAAGTTGATTTTCATACAAAAAACGTTTTGGAACGTGTCCAGTGGGGTAGTGAGGGTGTGTATGGAGGGTGGGGAGGAGACGGTCTCCCATTCCCACCCCCTCCATCACAGTTTGTAAGTTACAGTTTGGCAAAGTAAGTGTGCCTGCAGTACAAAAAGAACTTAAAAAAATACTACGTCTTTTAAAAAAAAAAAAAAAGCCGGGGGGAGGAAGAGAAAATGCTTTTTATAGAATGAATGGCGTGCAGCAAATTGGTCCACGGAATATCAACATTGGGTTGAACTTTGACTTGAACTGTAAATAAACATATTATCAGGTTTAAATTAATATTGTTTCTCTCTTTTCTTAACCTTTAATTGGCTTCCATTTCTTGATACCCTGTAAAATCCATTTGACGATCTCAGCTAAGGGAAATTTTCTTTGGCTGTCTCCTTCCTTAGAGCTGCCCTGCACAAGGGATCCCCCCCATTCCAAAGTACCACTGACTGCAGCATCTCTAGAGCAGGTGAGGTTTGATGAGAACAGTCATCCCAGACACACAATGAAACTCCCATACAGAAGCATCATCGTTTAGGGGTACCGTGCAAAGGCAAATTATGAAGGTGTGGGAAGTTACTGGAAAGCAGAGTGTCAAAGAACCATTTGGATGAGTTATATGAAAGAAACAAGAATAATAATTTATTGGCAGAAATTAAAAGGCTCATCACTGATGACATGTTGATGGCATGAAATTGCAAGTCGTGAAGTAGATTGAGTCCTCTGTGATGTCAGAATGAGGGCTCTTCAAATAAATACTCGTTAAGAAGGGAAGCAGGGTTCTCAAAGTATTGTGTTCTTTGTAGCTCTGGAAGGATACAGTTTTGCTCCTGTTTTTTATGGCTTTTCAAGTAGGCAGAGTAGATAGTTGGAGGGGAAGCAAGCGCTTTAAGAGGGTGGACAGTGATAGTCAGAGGATGACAAAATGGCTGGGTGTTTTTTGCCTCCTGGCTTATGCCACTGTCCTGTCAATGGAGCCTGCCTTTTCAGGAGAAGCAATAAGGACTACCATTGGTTAGTACTGGAGAATTGGCTGCTCTACCTACATCCTTCCAGATGCTGGGTACTGACTGTTTCCCGATTTTCATTCCTTCTCCAAGGCTGTTTCCCAATTTTCATTCCTTCTCCATCCTTTTGTATTCCAAGGACAGTATTTTCCTTGAAGAAACAAAACTGAGTTTTGCTTACAGTGCTGACAAGATATCTACTTCCATGTTGCTGTCAGTGCTGCCTTGTAGGACAATTAATCAGCACTGGAGAGAGTAGAGTTCTTTGTGAGGACAGTAGGAAATGTCTTGCAAAGGCATAAATAGTACTCAGTGATAGGAGTCTTTGGATAAAAAGGTCTGGTAAGGAAGGATTTTGCTGCGGAAGCAAATAGGAAATATGAGTCACAGTTTGGCAGAAAAAAGTTAATCTCTGCCCTAAACATGTTATTTAGAAGGTTCTACGACCCCTTTATTTTTTCATCTTCTTGGATGCCCTGTGTACACTGTGCCACGCTTGTTTTGGAGTTGGATGCATCTTTGTGAAAGCTATTTGAGATTTCTCCAATTAGGTGTCCTACTGTGGTAGATATTAAATGTTAGTAGATACACAGCAAGAGACAGGCCCTGCTACATTTAATAATCTAAATTTTCAGACAGTATAAGAGAAAAATGGAAGAAGGAAGAGTGAACAAGCTATAAAATCAAGAGTCATGTTAAGTCCATGTCTTGGAGAGGGATTTCAGGTCGTTTTGTGTAAGGAAGTTTGCTCAATGAGAACACATTGGAGAAGAAATGCTCAAAAGAGAAAGGACAGGGAAGGAAACAGGAAGGGAGAGAAGGCATAGATGTGTGACTGAAGTTTTGGTGTGTGTGTTTTTTTTTAAATAATCAAATAGCCTTGAGTAGGTCATTCTCCCATTTCGTTTATAAGGTAGTTGTTACAGATTTAAACAGGCCAACAACCTGGTGACAATTAAGAACCTTTCAGGGAAGAAAGGATTCTAAAAGAGAGAAGGTGTTATAGAAATGGGTGGATAAAACAGTATCCCTCTGGGAGGTCAACTTGAAGGGAACCAGATGAATCTCCTTCTCCTTTAACTCAGTTGTCTGCTTGTTCTCTTCTATGCTGTGTTAGCAGCTCTCTCGCCAATGCACTCATCCATTCATCCCTTGTTTCTGTAACTTGTCTTCTGTAAGTGGGCAAAGGTGATTTGAATCTTAATTTTCATTTCAAGACTTCTTAGTATTATTTTCCAGTAACATACCTTAGCCGCACAAGCTCTCGCTTCCTCACGTGAATGAGTATCTGGAGTGGTAAGTTCTCTATGTCAGTTATTGACATCATAGATGGTTTCTTACCAATTGTAGTAGATATCACTGAGTTTTGCAACGGTAAAGGTTATACTGCACAGAGATAAAATACCTTTGCTGTTTCAGTTTGTGTCCTCTAGGAGTTTTGCTGGGAATATTAATTTGAGTGACATACAGCTAAAAACATGAAGCACAAGCTGTGTTTCAGTGTTTCTCTGAATAAGAAAGTGGTAAAGGTAATCATATTCTTCATTATGATTTTCTAAAAGCACAATCTCAGCTGCTCTATTTGGTGTATATCAGACAGCCCAAAGTCATAATGGATTGTGTGCAAAACTTGTAGGATTTTGACCTACCTTCTTGTCTTCTTTTGCAGTAAGTTGGTCATGAGAGAACATGTATACATGATAGAAATCCTATAATTAAACTGTAGGCCTGAGTTGATTGTAAGTGTGATTTATCAACATAAATGCTTCCGTATGAGCTATGTCATTTTGTTTGGGATAAATTCTACCCATCCAGAAAATAGATTGCTAACAGAATTTCCATACTCACATTCTCCAGTCTTGGACTGAAGAATGAGTCAAGTACTGTAAGATTTTAAATTCTCCTACTTAAAGTAAGTTTTTCTGGGACATCTGAAGCTGAAGCGAGTGCATTATCATTTCTTGCCTGACAGGTTAAAATGGATTCAAACTGCAGTACTTTCTGTGTAGATCTGATTCCGGGTATTTTCTATATAAGCCATCTTGGTTAATCATTAGATAAATCTCAAAATTCCCAAACGTGTTGTTCATCATAGTTTACAATTTCTAATCCCAAAACCTTAATTGAAAGTTAAGGTTTTCAGTGTTTTGGTCTGTGAATCTTAGAAACAACTTGGTCCTTTCCTTTTGTGCTTGAATAACGAAAAAAACTTGCACCACTTGGTGGAGTTGCAAGTGAAGATGTTGGTGGATTTTAGTGGCTTTTGGTTGACATTAGGGACTTCTGTGTCCATTGCATTCAGTTTAATAGGCTGTAAACATCACAAGCTGATGAGAAATTATATGTTTGCGTCTTTCCTTTCCTATTTGGAGACAGTAAGTTCCAGCAAAGGAGCAGGATGAAGTACTATGGGTGGTGAATATGTCAGTTGTGCCATCAAGAATTATCAGAACGTGCCCTGAGGGCTCTGATAAGCACTTGTAACAGGATTTTCAGTTTCATTTGTCATCTGTGTTTCCTAAAAACATTGACCTTTGTGTCTTCTTTGTTGAGCCCTTCATGTTTCAGATAATGAATGGAGATTATTTGTGCCACAGAAGCTTCTAGAAGCTCATTTGCCAACAGATTGTATATTTTAGAGTATTGCAAGTGACAATTACCTTTTTTAAATAATGAAAATATTTTAAAAGTCACAACTAAAATCTTTCCATTTCTCAAAAAAAGCTATTATTTTGTGAAATCATTTTTCCCAAGCAGTTACAGGGAAGCACATAAAACAAGGGCATAAAAAACAACCCCCAAAACAGTGTGTAATCAGGATAGAAGTGGTATGGCTGTACTGGGTGGTTCTTCATTTGGCACCTCCAACAATTCTTTCTTCCTTTATCTTTCAGACATGCTCAAGCTCCTTATCCCCTTTCCCATTGCATCTCAGAACATTCCAATCAGCCTGTGTGTTTTCATTTATTATAGTATTTTATTAGTGTAGAGTTAATGAGGAAAGCTCACTGTGCCAAGTCGAACTAAGTCATGGAACCTTACAGTTTTACCGTATAATCTTTGCTAACATCTATTATCTCTATTTGAGAAAAGTGGATATATTTTGGTTTTGTTTTTCTTTTTTTCCCTTTGTTAATAAATGACTTAGTTCAAATATACTGTCAGTGAGTCTGTATTTATATGGATATAGTTTGGGCATGTACATCAGTCTAGACGGAATTAAAAAAGAAGAGTGGTGAAAAGCCATACTTCTTTTTTCTCAGCTCTTGCATCTTTTTCATAGGGTGATTCTCTTCAGGGTGGTGATGATTCTCCGTTTTCAGACTCAATCACTTTGGAACAAACAACAAGTAATATTGGAGTCTCAAGTGGACGTGTCAGCCTATGGATGCAGTGGATGTTGCCAAAAATTACTGTAAAATTGTTTGCTCCTGATCCTAGAAATAATGGCACAGGTATTCAGCATTCTTTCCCCAATATATTATTTTAAATTATTTTACAGCACAGTATTAGCTATTCAGAGCATCTATTTACAGCATTAAACACTGTAATGCAGAACTAGAGGGTTGGATCTATATTTTAGAGTGACAAGCTGACGTTAGGTTAGTGCAAATAATCAGAATTCAGTGCTGTTCTTTGGCATAAACTTCCCACTCCATGTGGAAAGATTATTATATTAAATTTGAAATAAGTTGATTATTTTACTTAAGTGCTGCATTTATTGCTTTAGAAGCAATAATATATTATTAAGTAGTATGTTTTGTGTATGTCCATGTGTAGATATGTAGTTTTGTGCTGATAATTTCAAATTTAAATTTAACATAATCATCATAGTATAATCTTTAAAGTCATAGGAAGTTTAATACGGACTTAAACATAGAAGTTTCAACTTCTGTCGTGAAAAGGTAAATATGTGTGGTACCCAGCTTCTCTTTTTTCCTTTGAGGTTACAATTAGATTATCATCCAGACAGTAATTGTTTGGAAGGAACTCAGATTCTATAAATGTACTGCAAGACTTCAAATTATTTTTTTTTAAGCAAACACTGCTGCATAGCAATTGATATTGTTACTCATAGACATGTGAAAATATAAGGAGACTAATGGTTAAAGCTAATTTTCAAGGAGATGTAATTGAGACCTTGATATAAAAAAATAATTACATGAGAGGAAGAAATTTCAAGTATTGTTAGAGAAAATATCTTGGTAAATACTTTTTTACATTTTTTCAGGAATTATACTATACTATACTATACTATACTAAAACCTCTCTGCATATTTGTATAAAAAAGTTTGGATTCTAGGATTTTTTCTGGTTCCTGTCTGTGTGACACTTGAATCAAGAAGTGCGTTGTGAAAAACCTCTGAGTAGAAGTAGCGGCATTCTGTTTACAAAATGTAGTTTCTCAGATACGTTTCTTGCTTAAAAATTTGCAAGTTTCAGATTAATAATTTCTATTTCCTTTGACTCGCAGAAGTTTGTGTTGTCAGTGAATTAGAAGATCTCAGTGCCTCAGTGGATATGCAGGATGTCTACACCAAAATCAAATGTAAAATAGAAAGCTTCAATATTGACCATTACAGAAACAGGTAATTCCTGGGAGTTATTCTTCTTTAATTTCAGGCCGAAAGAAGACTGGTGGATTTTTTTTTCTTTATTCTTAACATGTATTTAAGGTAATTGTTCAATTTCAATGAAATTATTTTAACTTTTTAAGTAATAAATGTCAGAACATTTTCTCAGAATTTTGATTCCTAAGAAATATATAGAAATCATTGTCTATCAGAAGAATGTTTTTTCACACTTACTGCTCTCTTATTCCATTAGACAAAAATGACTCATTTTAGCTGAACTTTTGAATGGGAAATTCCTTCAATATTGTTTAATGATGCGTTAGCAAGTGCCAATATTTAATGGTTTATTCTACCATACTCTTAGATATTAAAAAATTTCTAAAAATTGCTGCCTCAATGCAAGTGCATTCGTTTGCCACCCAGATGCACAGTTCCGTAGAGAGATATTGTTTGTGCCACCTTCTAGCTTGTATTGGCCACGAACGTGCTAGTCTTGACAAAATATTAGAGAGCCTACATTATCTTTGATCAACTGGGTTGGTGTTTGCCATTAAAGACCAACAGATTCTGTTATGGGAGACAGAAATTAAGAAAAATAGTTGTTGTGTTACTCCCTGAGAGGAAGAAAAGTAGTTAAAAGCTTCAGAACTTTTTTTGGCATTGAAAATTAAAATATGTAGAAGTACACATGATTTTGACTTAGGAGCCAATGTCTGTAAGGCCTTGTTGGACACTTATTGTTCTCTGTGTACAACAAGAAGGAAATTTAATATCAACTTAGTGGTTACCACCATTTCTGAGACTTTTTTTCTGATCAGTGTTAAAAAACAGTTTTAATTCTGTTCTTATGCTGAAGTTACAAATGCAATTATCATTTGTACATATTGTAATATTTGATAATCAAAACTTGTACTTTAAAAAATCTTTTTAAATCAAGTCATGATACTTTAAAATGCTTTGGAGTCCCAGTAGATAGGTGCTCTTAACAGGCTGCTTTGTCTGCAGATACTATGGAAAGATTGAGAGAAAGTACTTCATCCCAGGACCCTAACGTCCCATTAGAAATATTTTCAACTTCACAATGTTCTTGTTTGCTAAAGTTATATTAAGGCTTTAAAAAAAAAAAAAAAGAAGAGAGTATTTTCATTTGACAAAATTGTTATTGTTCTTGTTTATATTTCATAATCTCTTCAGAGTACCTTTCTCTATCTTTAAATCTCTGGGGACTAAAACCAAAAGCAGAGAATAGATAAGGTGAACATTCTTTCTTCCAGGCCAGGGGGAGACTGGCAGTCAGGACATTTTGAAGGAATATTTCTACAATGCAGAGAAAAACTTTTGGTGAGATTTCTTTAGTAAACTAAGGTGTTTACCTGAATAACTCTTCTTAAGCAACAGATTTTTCTTTATTCTTGTAAATGTTAAAAAGAATGATTACAGGAACTCTAGTACAAAGCACATTTTAATATTTAATAGCTCATTTTTTCCTTAATGACTTTGTAACATATAAGACTACAGCTTTTCATTCACAGTTTCTTGGTTCTTGTAATCATTCTCTTCTTCATTCCAAAAAAACAATCTGCTGAAAATCCAGGGGTAAGTCCTTTTTCTGTAAGCTGAATTTTACTGTACTTTTCTTCTCATGTGTCTTGACCTTGTGCTATAGGTTGTCCTTCCACATAAAATTTTACAAAGTTTTTTTTTATTTACTGGGTTTTTTTCTTGATCTGATTTAATTTCAGCTTTTTAGGAAAAGGTATGGCATAGGCTCTATCTTGCAGTTACATAGAACTGTGCAAGTTTAATATTTGCAGGGGTTTTTTTTGCTTATAGCAATTATTTTTATTTTTTTTTTGCTTTTTGTCTTCCCCTCTTCCATGCCTCGTTCATTACCTCAAGCCTTGGGGAAGATTCTTGGTCTCTGGGGCAATATGGAGGTGTGTTCCTTTCCTGTACTGACAAGCTGAACAGACGTACCTTGTTGGTTCGACCCATCAGCAAGCAGGACCCTTTCAGTAATTTCTCTGGCTTCTTTCCCTCTGTAAGAATCTTTTTTTTTTTTAAATTTTTTACTACAGAACTTCCACTAATAAATACCAGTTGCAGTAAAAAAAAATAAACCTCAAATGGCTTCAGTTGCTTGTCATCTAAATTTATTTTATTTTTTACTTAATCTATTTATTGCTTTTATTACATTCATTGTGTTATTTCTCTCTTATCCTTTAGTAATCGCTGTCAGTCATTTTTCAGTAGATATGGGAATGTTTACAACCTGGTGCATAACAGCAGTCCACTGAAGCCAATGGGATTCATTTATATTAAAAATGAGCACATACTGTAATGTTTGGAGACCAAATATGGAAAAGCCAGCACTGAACACTACATGTTGTTCACGTAATTCTGGTATCTACTCTAGGGATTTAAGTACTTTGTAGTACTGCAGCATACCTTTTATGCAACCTTTTAAAATTACTTCTTATGATAATGGAAAAATTGACAATTTTATATTTGAGTCTTTCTTTTGAATGCTTGGAACATTACTTGCTGATTCAGACTATCTCAGTGTGAGACACTTAACACCTTTTTTATTGCCTGTTTATCCTTGAAAGATTTTATATCTTATGACATTGGGCTCTTTATCTTCACAAACGTATGGATGTGTAGTCTTTTTATGTTAGTGGAAGTTCTGTGTGGTCTGATTTATTTTCATCGTTGATATTGATTGGTAAAACTTTCTCTTATTCTGTTTGTTTCAGTTCTTACGGGAAATTAACTTACCCGGTTTTTAAATTCACTTAATCATAAAAGCTCCCAGTTTTTCAGCATTTAAGCTATATATCCTGTTTATTTAAGAAAGAGATGTTGTTCTATTAACAAGGTTTAAATTAGATTAAATTATTTCAAATTTAAGATGCTGAAAGAAGCAACTACTTCCAAAATGTAGTTGCTTTCATTTCTGCTCACATGAGTAAAGCTCATGTTTAAACAATCATAAAATTCTATCAAAATATTTATTAAACTGTTAAAATAATGGTTTTCGTAGTTACTACTTTTACATTTTTCAGTCACTAACAATGTGTGACTTTCAAAGATAATATAGAAATTGTATTATATGTCTTCTGGGAGCTAAGCATCTAATTGTCATCTTTATCTAGGAAATCTGTTTTTCTAAGTGAAGGATCTGCTATTTCTAAAGTACAGTTCAAAGTATGTGCTTTGGTGCATGGTACAGCTATTCTCTTTAAATGCTCAGAGGTGATGAGGGAAAACCTGGTTCAATTCCTAGAGAATTTAGTTGACTGTGGGAGTTTTATTCACCCATGCTTAGGTGAAGCTATCTCGGCACCCAAGCGTTACTTTAGCACCTATGGTATTTGCATATACAGAAGGAACTATGCAAAGGAATAAGATCTACTCCTAAAATGTCTAAAGTGAAGGAGAAATCAAAATATTTAACTGTGTGAAAAATTATCTGAAAATGTTTCGTAAATTTAGACTCTTGAATATATGGGGGTTTTTTGATGGATTGGATTTCAATGTCATACAGCATAAATAATCAGAAAAGAAGAAAATATTCAGTAATTTATAGTTTTAGCTGAAACAATACAATGAAGTGTAGACACACTGTGGACAAATTGTCCATTCGAAAAAAGGAAAGAAATTTTTTCTACTGTTCAGAAACAGTGGAAAGCTATTAGAAAATATAGAATTCTAAACATCGTAACAGAGAATATGGCAATTGATAGATGTTATATGTGTACATATAATAGTTTTGCAGCAGTTTTTTAATCTTTTTTTTCCTTGAAATAGACAACTGCAAAGCTTTTAGATGGCTCACACCAGCAACATGGATTTCTTTCTCTCACTTACACCAAAGCTGTGACAAAAAACGTCCGGCACAAATTGATATCAAGAAACGAACGAAGAACATTCCACAAGCTATCAGAAGGTCACACTGATGGTTCTCCTCACTTTCTTCATGAGATCCTACTCTCTGCTCAGGCCTTTGATGTGGTCCTCTGTTTTCCATTGCTTAATGCAATTGCAAGCATTTTTCAAGCCAGGATGCCGAGGAGTCAAAAGGAGAAAAGAAAATCACCAGGCCAACCCATGAGGACTCATGCTCTAACTTCCCGCAACTTGCCTCTGATTTATATCAACACTGGTGTAATAAGAGTCTTCTTTCCCAAAAATGAGGAAGATCGTCATACTGCAGAAGGTACAGTGTTTTACCTTAGAGTGTTTTTTTGCTGTTCAGCAGTGTAGACAGGAATTCTAACTTAGTTAAATTACTGACCTTTGCTAGAGCCTTCAGTTTTAAGGGTCAGAGTTAGGAAACATCTAACATTCATGCTACTTCTCTGCAGATTTGCTGAAAAGGTTTTTTTTAAGTATTTACTTGACCTTTGCTTTCCCAGTACCTATAAAAAAAAAAAAAAGTCAAGAATTGTAGATAGAGATCTTAACCCAGTTCCGCAGTGGTGATTCTTGTTTCAGCTCTCATTATGCTGATACCAGTTCAGTCCTCCATAGACACCAGTTCCAGGGATGGAGCGTAAGCAATGAGCCTTAGCTGCTATGGAAATTGGCATCCAGAAAACCATGCAATAGTGAAGCAGGTAGATAGCAGGAGAAAGCTATTAAAATGTACCTTGTGATTGATGCCCAACAGATGATATAGTTTACAATTTCTTTAGTAAGTCTTTGTTGAAGCTATTCAGGCTCCCTTATGTAAGTGGCTTTCAGGTGTTTACAGAGGTATAGAGACCCTAAGCTGTTCTTTCAAACAACAGTTAGTAGCCATTTGATCTACGGATAGTACTTCTTTTCTGTAAGAAATTGTTTTCCCTTCATACATAAAATATATTTACAACCCTATTACAATCTTCATATATAAATAAAGAGATGCTGACATTAAAATTACACATTGTAACAGCTAGTGGGAATGTGATCACTTCTCTTACCCAACAATTTGTCTAGACATTAAAAAAAAAAAAAGGAAAAAAGTGTTTTACTGGTATCATGATATGTTTACATAAGTCCTATAGGTATGGGGTTTTTTCATCATTATATGTGATAGCACACAATATAATCCTAAGAGTATAGTCTTTAGATTTTTCTCATAACCTAATTGTAAGTAGTGCAGACAGTGAGAATTTACATTGATCATTTTTTTGCCAGCATCGTCTATGATTTTCCAACTGGGAATGCTGAAAACACAGGAAGATAAAATTAGACTGGCTGTGTTGGCAAGAAAGAGTTATGATTCTGGTTGGAAGGGAGTTCTAGGGCATGCTGTCAAGGAAATCTTTTTTCAAAAGTATGTTTTTGTAGCTCTGTAGCTGTATACATCATTAAAAAGAAATTATAAAAAGCTTTGTCTTATTGCTATCCCTTACTTGAAAATACATGCAAAGAACCCAGTTGCCATGGTTAACCATGGATTTAGGAAGAAAAATTATGTATGCTTTTAAAGAATAGAGCTAAAGATTAGCTTTACTAAATTAATAAGGAACTAAGCTAACCTTTTCCACTGGAAAATTCTGAAATATTATCACTATGAAAATTCTTTCATTTCTTCTTTCACCCCAGATTTTTCCAACCTCTCATCTGTTTCTGAATGTGAAATAAATTGCTTCTCTCTTCTACTGCTTATTGTCTTCAAGAACAATAGAAATTAGAAACAATAATATGGAGTAAGAGTTGAATATGACCCATGTTACTGGTATGCTAGATCAGAAAAGTGCTATATATTGTGGGTATATGCCCCCATAAGACCTCATTCATCGTTTATTAAGAGAGATTTTTTTAATCCAATAAGATTTGCATGTTTCAAATCGTGATCACTGCAGTAAAAGTCGGTCATTTGCTGTTCATAGCTTGTACCTAGTGATAGCTACCAAATCTGTCCTTCCCCCAAAAAACATATTGTGATTGTGGCTTTACATAGAGAGTTTAAAAAAAAAATAAATTCATGCAGTCCAAAACCAAGCTTGCACCTTGAACTGTGGTACACAAACTCTGTGAAATAATCAAAATCATTATTTTTCTCCTGAGGAATTTGCATACACACATGCATGAATACACCCACACAATTTTATAACACTTTAGTTTCACGGGTTTTGCAGCAGCACTAGATTAACATTTCTTTTCATGGTGGACTTGAGGGCAGCATTCTATCCTAGGCAATAAACAATGCTGCTCTCCCTCACTTTGATTTGTTAATGCATCAGGTGGTGATTCAAGCTCTGGCCTGCACCGCACACTTACTTAGTGTTGAAGTAAAGACAACTAAATATATAAAAGCAATATATAACAAATAGAAACAAGGCATACTGCATAGCAGAACACTATAAGTAAAAATTGTAAATTGCAAAAAACTGGTAAGTGGTAAAGACAAGGAAAATCCACATCTGGCTGGTTTGAGGACAATAAGAACTTTTATTTCATATGTACTAGGAGCAAAATATCAGGAATCACTAGAAAGGACATGACAAATTTGTTGATAATGAAAAAGCAAAGGCAGCGTACTGAATAAAAGTATGTCCTGCATTTGTAGAAGTGATATATTCTTGTCACATGAGCATGACTCCCTACTTTGAAGTCTGTCCTAACATATGGTCTGTAACATCCTCTTTGCTTACTACTAAAGAGTTTCAAATCAGTCAGACTGAGTAACTTGTGCTCAGGGATCTTAGTCTTCTGAGAGTAATTTTTAACACACCTTGGAAGAGCAGGTTTTAGACAGCTGAAGGCATATCTGTAAAATGAAATGTGTGATGTTCATATAAAATTAAGGCAGGTAGTTTTATTGCTCTCCCTCAGAGAACATAAAGGAAAAAAAAAAGTCTTTTACAAGATTCGGTTAATAATGACTTACATACTTGTTACAAGATAATAAATATAGTTTTATGGAAAATTAGTCTCATTAAACGCATCTGATTTCCATTCTTGATTAGGGTTACAACTCTTAGTTGATAAAATGTTGCAAAGGTTTGATATGCACAGACTTCTGTAAGAAGTTTGGCATTGTGTCTCATGGTATTCTAATTTAATGATATCCCCATACAATACCTGTGGAAATGTTAAATGAATTAAAAATGGCTAACTAGAATTCTAAAAAAATACATTGTCATTTGGGAATAATAAGTGAAATTGGTATTTAATAATCTGAAAGTAACTATAAAACCATTGCTGCTAGCATCAATATTGCAAAGAATTTACTGAGGAAAATAATGTTAAGGACTCCATAGGCCATGCATCTGGATCACTGTGCTTACATCACTGCTTGCAGAAAATATACTAAATCTTCTAAGGCTAAAGTTATATATCAAGGAAAATATTTATGCAGACTATATCTTCAGGACTGAAGATACTATGCTGTGGCTCCAAACAGCTTAAGGGTCACAGGTGATTTAGTGAAAAGGAGAGCAGTAGCTGTACTTCTGCATATGGCGGGTGATGGTATATCATGTCTAACTTGCTTTCTACTATAAAATTGGGAATTGATAAAACTGGAGAGGGTGCTGAAAAGTACCACAAGTGTTAATCAAGTGCTGGAGGAAAGATTAAAAGACCATAATGCGTTTAGCTCAGCAAAAACAGTACTGAGATGAATAGGTAAAACCAAGTGAGATTGTGAACAATGTTATTATAATTGGGTAAATAATTTTTTCCTAGATTGTACTTTTATTGTGTAGTGTAGACTTCTTATCTCCTCAAATTTTTAAATATTTATAAGGACTTTGGTCCTCAAACCAGGACAGTTTACTATATCATTCCCATATTTTGAAAAGCTAATGGGACAATTCATGGGTTAATGAATGGAGATATGAATCCATCATCCTAAGTCATGACTCAGATTACCACTCATTAGAAAGGAGCTGAAAATATTAATGCCTGTAATTTTTTCTGTTTTTAAGATTGACTTAATTCCTTGACCTACAGGAAGCTGTGCACAAAAGAACCATGCTCAGCCTTGAAAAAAAGCCTTAAACCGCTGACATAATAGAGACTGTGATGAGTAGTCCTGTGTTTATTTTGCTGTGCTAAGTGTCAGAGACAAATTAAAATTCTTAGCCTAAGATATGTTTTATTAAGAACCAATTCTCAGAATGAGGCGTTTGCCACCTAATTAAGTTGCAATTACAATCTGAAGTGTATTTAATACCTTCACTCCTTTTTCTTATGTATCAGAGAAAAAAGTACAATTAAGCATACAATTAAGCAGGAATTCTAATACTTTGTACAATGCCTTACTCATTTTTTGATCTAAAAGTTGAAAATATGGTTTCTGATTTAGTCACAAACAGGATTTTGTTGTCAGCTTAACTTTTGTACCTTAGGTCTGGCAACCAAACCATCTGTATATGCTTTTGCTCTGTTCAAATCCATAGAAAGGATTTGACTTTGCTTTTTAAGTAGATGAGGTTCTTTTAAGTAAATCCCTGGTGTTATGATTTAGTTATGTGTCAGAACTTGTGTTAGCCCTCTGCAGTATGGTTACTGTGATATTCCCTACAATTGTTTCAAAATACCATGTTAGAATTTCAGTGATTTCTTATATCTGTTTAAAAATATACATATGTGTATATTTATAGCTGCAAAGTAGGGTGTTTTATTCACTAAGACACTAGAGAAGGCATTTTTTAAGCTCATAGATTTCACTGGTTCTTTCCACATCAAGAATTTCATTATTCAGTAAAATATTTAAACTCTGCTCTGCCAGTATCATTTTGTTTTTGGAGCTCGTATATGAGTGTCTTGCAGAATTTCCTTGTTATGTATCACGGTGGTGCTGAAGTCAACCATTTCACTTCAGGTGATGAACTCTTTGAGTTTGCATCACACATTCTCAGGAGCTTCCTAGTTACTATGAAGTCTTCTGAGCAGAAGCTTGTCCAAATGATTTGTGTACATCTGTGTCTGCTGAGAAGAAACTTCACAGAGTTTGTTTACTACAAGAAATATGTGGTGGTGTTTTTTCTGGGCAGGACTTTGGTTTTCTATCTAATATGACCGCTGCTTTTAAAACTAAGAATTTGTACATGTGGCTGAAATTTGAATATGATGGAGATGAAGTGGAAAGCAGAGATTTTTCTTCTTGGAGTAATTTTGTTATTGATGTGGAATTTACTGTCCATTACTACATCTTGTTCTTTGTATATGTGTCAGATTTCAGATTCTCTTGTTTCAGTCCCTGTTTTTGAACTTTTCGTGTGTGTTGCAACCCATACCAAATGCTACTAGGATGGTTAAATTGTAATATCCTGCAGTGTTTTAAATCTAAAGGGCTCGGGCCCATACTAAAAAGGGTGCATATTTCAGCAGATAATTACTGGAGAAACAGACAGATCACAAAGAAGTTTGTGGGATCAACATCATTTTAGACCAAAAAAAACTCAAAAAAGCATCATAGAAAATGAGAAGTCCCAGACCAGGATTTAGTTGTGTCATAAAACTCTGTGGGGAAATTAAATTACAATAGTTTCGTCTTTTATGTATCACAACAGTGCTATTGATTTTGTGAGGATTTTTTTGCATTAGTTGTTGCTCCTGAGCAGAACTGAACCCTTAGCAGACATTCTTATTTAGATTTCTTTTAATAAATAGTTTTTCAGTATTTCTGCTATGTGCATTTCACTTTTAATCAAACACATATTTTCTCTTCTCCTAACTACAGCTAATCCAGTAATTAAAGAAGACACTTTGGTTCTCAAAATTGGATCTGTCTCTATGGCTCCTCAGGCTGACAACCCTCTTAGCAGAGCTGTGCTCAGAAAAGACATTTATCAGTAAGTGTTTGGGGAGGGGTTGGGGTTTTCATACATGGTCTCAGAAAAATTCATTTTGGGAGAAGTTAATTGATCAATAAAACGGGTACGTGCAGCCTGTAAAAATACTTTTCACATACAATCTTTTGATATTCAAAACCAGGTTTTTCTGATTTTCTTCACTTGTGGGCTTTCAAATCCATTTAGACAAATCAAGTTCTTCTGTGAAGTGCTGATGAATAACAGAATTTAAATGTCAAGTCATTATGAAACTTAAGCTCACAGATGAGAACATTTTAAGAGACTTTCTTTTATTCAGCTACTACTAAATTCACCTAAGAGATAAAGAATTTTTTGTAACTACCAAAGTGCTCAGTAGCTATATAGCGTGAAGGAGATAGATCTTAATAATATAAATGGTAAACATATATTCAAACTGTAGGATTCTTGATGTCATGTAGATCAAAGCTGAAAGGAATGCAAACTTCTAAGGAGCTCTTTCCCAGTAAACACATTTTCTGTGAAAATGTCATGCTCTGGATTGTGTCACTAAGTATGTGCAAACCACACTAATCATATATAGGCAGCAAAACTGGTGAACATATGTAATCAACATGATAAAAGTAATATATGATCCTTAGTAGAGTTGGCACTGTTGCCAGACATGAAAGTATGGTTGCAAATAATACCAAGTGAGAAAAGTCACAGAAATACAGATGAACAAGTGTCTTATACTTCCCGTTGGTCTGTTTTTCAGATGTGGCAATATTTTTAACTACTTCATAGTGCTCTTCAATAGAAATTACAAACATCAAAATCTTTTTCCCAGCAGTAAAACATTTACTGGCTAGAAAATGACAGCAAGTTTTACTTTTTGTCAAGACTAGGATTTTTAGGAGACCATGAAATATCTCCAGTTTCTCTTCTGATCACTTAGAAGTTGTAAGAGAGTCTTTTTCTTCATATTTCCATGTGGAAATATTTAAATTAGTGTTTTTTGCTTGTACGTTTAGTTAGAGCAGGGCTTTTTTGATTTGTTTGGTTTTGGATTTTTAAATAAGCGTTGTATCTGTTGTATAATGGAGCTTTCATGGAAGAAATCTTACAGCCTGGCACTAGCAACAGCTTCGGGTGGCAGGGCCTGATCCAACTCTCAAAGTACCATAGTTAAAAGAGATCTTCCCGACATTTGTAGAGGCTTTCTCTGCTTCTGCCCTCTCTGTCCCAGGAGACTCCTATCTGATACCTGCTTTGAGAGTTACAGAACCAAATGTAGGTTCCACTCTGCTTCTCACAGCAACCAAAATTTATCAGAAAAATCTGCTACCGTAAAGTGGAATCTGCAAATTCCAGCTTCTGTAAGGTCATTTCTGTCACCTAGGGGAACTGTGGAATGTTCCTTGTATGCACATTACAAATCAGTGAGTAAGCAGCAGGAGGGATGTGATTTACATGTAAAATCAATGAAGCTATGCCCAGTTACATTTTTGAGTCTGATATATTTGCATCTGTGGTTTTACCTGAAATGCAGAAATTCTGTGCTTTTCAATCCAAAAGTCACCCAGTTGGCCTTTTGAATTATGGGTCTCTGGCTCTTATATACATAAATGTTCCGGACTACATTTGTGCAGTGTGTATTTAGTTTTCATAGTTTTATACAGTTACAAATCTGCCCTGTATCAGGAACAGTGTGGTGAGTAGGACCCGAGAGGTGATCGTCCCCCTGGACTCGGCACCGGTGAGGCCTCACCTCGAGTACTGTGTCCGGTTTTGGGCCCCTTCCCACAAAAAAGACATTGAGGGGCTGGAGCGGGTCCAGAGAAGGACAACGAAGCTGGTGAGGGGTCTGGAGAGTAAGTCTTATGAGGAGAGGCTGAGGGAGCTGGGGTTGTTCAGCCTGGAGAAAAGGAGGCTGAGGGGAGACTTTATCACGCTCTGTAACTACCTGAAGGGGGGGTGTAGAGAGGCGGGGGTCGGTCTCATCTCCCAAGTCACAGGAGACAGGACAAGGGGAAATGGCCTCAAGTTGCACCAGGGGAGGTTTAGATGGGATATTAGGAAAACTTTCTTCACGGAAAGGGTTATCAAGCTTTGGAATGTGCTGCCCGGGGAAGTGGTTGAGGCACCATCCCTGGAGGTGTTCAAAAGACGGGTTGACGTGGTCCTCAGGAATATGGTTTAGTGATTTTTATTGCGTGTTTCTTGGGTTTTTATTTCTTTTTTTTTTTATTTCTTTTTTTTTTTGTCAGAGTTAGGTTGATGGTTGGACTAGATGATCTTTAAGGTCTCTTCCAACCTAGACGATTCTATGATTCTATGATTCTGATATGCTCCAGTCCTCCCTTAGAAGTTGGGACACCAAATGGGTAAGGTAGAAATAACCACTGAGCCCCAGACATCTCCATCTGACTGTTACTGGCTTCTTTGTGACCAGTCTCACAACACCGTGGTCCTTGTGTCTTTTTCTGAGAAATGTCTGCCATTTTCAGTAATTTCCTCTAACTGCTTCAGTGACCATTCTTCTAATTTCTCAGCAGCTGTCAAATGACTCAGTCTTATCTTTGTTCCTTTAATCATCTAATTATACTAGCTTTAGTGTTTTTAAAATACGTTGGGGCAGAGTGTCAAGTTACTTTGCAGAGTTTTATGAGACAATATTGAAGTTGGTAGTGGGTGGTCTTTTGGTTTTGGGAAGAGGGTTACTATTTTGATCTGTTTAAACAAGCGTCAACACTTTCGAGCAATATGAATTAATATTTTTTAATTAAAAATATTAAGATTCCAGTTTGGAGTCAAAGTTGATGCATTTTCTAATTACATATTCTTTGATCCAGAACATATTGCTGTTACAGAAATATTGTTGAAGATAGCTGTTAATTTCCTGACATGACAGTCATGGCTATTAGACCAGTGGAGTTGTGAGTGGAGTTAATGTCACCATTTGACAGTTTTTCTTTAGAAAATAAGATAATACCAAGGGTTTTGTATTATTAAGACAGGCCACACAGCCTGCATTCGAAGACAGGAAAGACCAGTGGGATATTTTTAGCACATAGGCCTGATGTTGATATTATGAGATTTCTTAACTTACACAGTATTTGCCCTTTTTAACCTGCCCACGGTCGATGGTACTAGATAGCAAAAATGTGTAACTGGAACTAATACAGAATGCTTAAAAATCAAGTAGTAAAATGAGTAAACCCACACAACATGTAACTTACATATTTTGGTGAAAGATTTGTTACTAAATATCAACAGAGGTACAAGTAGTACATTATCCAGCTTAAGACACTCTAAAAAAAGACTAGCATTACAGCAGCCAGTTGATTAGTGAAGAATTAACTGCTACAGTATTCTAATAATCCCAACATGTCATCTTCTGTCTTTTTCCAACCTCTCTTCTCCTCTAATTTGCTGCTGCTGCTGCTTTTAATAGAATAAAAGAAAATAAATCATTGTCTGAACCACTGTCTTTACAGTGTTTCTGGAGTGGGGATGCAAACTTAATTTGTGGTGTCACTTTGGTTTAAACAGTCTTCTGTTTAGGTCTGAACTACAACCACATGCAATTAATGTCACTTTTGTAGTGTTTCATGAGAAAGAAGAAATTTTGTTTCTCATTTAGAAAGTGCTCTTTTAGAAAAGGCTGAGAAACTTTTTCATGGCCAAAGGCTGAATAGAATTTCCAAGTATCTTTTGAATTTGTCCCATAAAGTCAAACATGAAAAATTGAATGTCCTTATTTATCGTCAACAGAATGCCAGTGCATAAAGAATAAATCTGGTATGGCTGCATACTAAATGAACCAGAACACTTCTGACCTGTAAGCTGAGGTGCCTCCATGTATGTCTTAGGAAAAATTGCTTACTTGCTTAACTTGGAGCAAGAACTAAATTGAAAGTGGAATGTTGGGAAAATAATGTGCCCCAGAAGTTTGGGCACAAATATTTTTTCAGGTGATTTTTGGAATCTGGAAAGAAATGTAACTTTGGCTTTCTTATTACATGTAAAAATTATTTTAAAATAACAATTCCCTCCAGTAGAAAATGGACTAATTTAGTTTAGTCCATTAGACTATTAGTAGACTATTAATACACATAGTAAACAAAGATGCATGTACCATAACAGTAAATGTAGGGCTCCTGAAAGACGTGGCACATTTTTAGCTGGCAACAGACAATTTCTTCTTTCCAAATTATTTTTTCTTTCTACTAAATCCTGGGAGGTTTTTTTGTTCGTTTTAGTGAATTCTCATGAATTTCTGATTCTTAAACCCCAGCTAAGGTGTGTTTGTCTTAAATGTGATAACAATTTTATGTTCCCATCAAGAAACTGCCAGTTCTGTGGAGCAGAACTCTTGTATATGCCAGAAGGCCTTGTGTTGGGTCCAGGGAGCAGAATAAAGGAGACTTTGGATAAGGATTCAAGTGAGGCAGCAGCCTATCCTGGCTTACGAGAGGGAAGAGCAGTTAATTAAAACTGTGGAGGAGTCAGAATAAATGAAATTTCTGCTAAGCAGTGGAGAGAACCACATTTTATTGGTTTTAATTACCTGATGATATTAAACTTGGGCTTGGGGGCGCTGCTGCTTGGAGACGACTCAGCATGTTGCAGAAATACAAGATGATGTGGTTGTTTCTTGGCTTGCGTGATCATGCTGTGTGTGTTAGAACTTTTGAAGTAGCCAAATGAATGGTCACATACATTTGACAAAACAGAGAAAGGTCTAGCAGTTTTGGGGAGGAAGAGTGTTGAGATAAGGGAATCATGTTAATGTCCTGATGGAGTGAAAGTCAGCCAGCTATTTGATATCAGAGAAATTACATCAGAGGGAAATTTTATAAATGCCGTAACTACAAGAAAAAACAAGCATCTCTTTGGAGGCAAAAAATTGCATTTCTCAGTCCTGGGCTCACTTTTGTTTGATGCTTCGGCATCTATTAAGATAAAAATTTCAACTGAGGTTTTTTTCCTCAAGATCTTCATAAATATCTCTCATCTTCGGATTTTTTGGTACCTAACATCAAAAGTACTAAGAACTTAACTGTATACCAACTGCACAGAGACTTCTAGCAGTGTGGGGTTTGTAGCATACTTTGTTCTCTTTGGAGGACATCAGTTAAGATTTCATATTAGCAGTGAACAATTCTTTAAAAATTTAAATATATGTATTCATGTGGAGAGTGCTAAAAGAAGTTATTTGGCAGATTCTGTTACCAAAAAATCCAAGGGAAGCATAGAAACATGGAATAATTTCAGTTGGAAAGGACTTCTCTACTTCATCTTGTCCAGCCTCGTACTCAAAGCAATTTAGATCAAGTTGCTCAGGTCTTTCTCCAGACAAACCTAGCAGATTATTTAATCTGCCCAATAATCGCTTGTCAAAAGAACAGACTTTTGATGGATATAAAGAATTCAGAGGGCACCAGGCCAGAAGATCCTTTTCCATGTATGGAGATGGCTGCAGCGAACAGAGTAGCATCTCCTGGGGTAGCTCAAAAAGCCACATTTCCTTCTTTGTGCATCTTCATATGTTTTTCCTTTGTCATTTCTTTAGTTCTTTCTCTTTTAATAAAAGTGGCTAATGTAGAATATCAGCATGAATAAATTATAATACTTTAAAGAAGTGGAACTAATCAAATGTGTCTGTAGTCATCTTAGCCAGTTTTCTGCCCAATTATCTGTGCCCAAATATCACATTCTGTGAGGTAATTTCATCATCTTTTTATATTACAACAGTATTTTCCTGTATGTACAAACAGTGCTTAGTGCAATTAAGCTGAGCATAGTTGGAATCCTTGAACAGTTTTAGTCAGTGGAAATACAACATAAAAAGGACTGAATTTTTTTAAAAAGTGCGTATGTTAGGGGTTTATAACAATGAGTAGCATGAGTTGTGATAAACTAGCAGCAGAACTGGACAGTGTCAGTAGAAAAATGGCTGAGAAAACTTCATCACAAAACCTAGCAATTCTGTTTCTCTGACTGCAAAGTATCAGGAAGTAGACACATGGCTCTGCTTAAATATGAAGCAGCACAGAGTTGAAATTGAGATGACATTTAGTTCTCATTCTGTATTGGGATAAGGGCCCTATTATACCAAGTACTGTGCAAATTGCCTGCTTCATTATATAGATAATTGCCAATCGTCCCCAACATGGTTGTTTTTAGCAAACTGTGATATGAAACAATTAATAGAATTTTATTGAGTTTCCATGAACATAGGCTGAAAGAATTTTGAGGTAAAGTATTGTTAAGACAAAAACGAAATGGCTGACAGATGACAGACAACACAGGCTGTTTGGAGGTTATTGTGAAAAGGCCTTACAAAGTCCGGAATAAATATTACTAAACTATAAAGTTCTGGAAGTTTAGGTGAAGAGACTGACAAACTTTCTTCAGCTTGGCCAATAAAGAATCTAATTGTTCTCCACGCTCTGGATTCATCATTTTTGAGATCCAAGGATTTCATTTATGTCATACATCAAAGCTTCCTACTCCAGGTCTGAATGTTCCATGGTCATTTTCACATGTAGATCTTTCATAGATCAAAGCATAAAGCTGTCCTTAGACTGTTTTCAATTTGTGAATGTAAATGGAAATTCTTTTAAAACTACCCCCACCCCAAAAAAATTACATGTAAAGACTTTAATCATGAAAAGGTAACTAAATTATTTCATATTTTTTCTTAAAACTTTTCATCAATGCAAGCCTTTTTTATTATAAATTTATCTAATCTACTATGTTTTTCATATTTGTAGTTTACTGTTTTCCACTGTTTTTTTAACTCTCAAACATTTACAAATAACAAAACAATGTTGTTTTTCTTACAAAATATCTGCTATTTATCTTTATTTCAAGGAGCTTTATCTAGAACATGCTTGTAATAATCATGTAATACCCATAATTGGTTAATAAAAATCCTTCATTTTTAAAAAGGAGTAATAAACAGTTTTCTTTGTGCTGATAGAGCTGGAGAGAGGGGAAGGAAAGAATGATGGAAGGAGTTTATGCAAGAATCACATACATAGCCAGCAGTCTGTGTGGAAATCTGTTTTTTCTTTCAAATGTGGTTTGGAAAATCAAATGGTTTTCAAAACTTTTCAACAGTACCCACATCTATAAGCATCTTCTTTTCAGAAATATTTTTTGTTCAGTATTAAATTGCCGAGGGACATAGTTACATTCAAAAAACTTCACCTTTATGTTATTGTTACAAAAAACCTGGATTTTCTATAATTATAGTAAAGAGGCTTTCCTTTTCAAGCCAATTAACAATAAAAAAAATAAAAATCTTTTTTGCATAGAAGTTAACTATTCAGATAAGTAAATGTTATCCAGAATATGCATATAATAAGAATAACTTCCTTTTAAGAATTTATTATTTTGTAAGGGTTATAATAAAACTTATTTTCTGTTTTACTTTATGTTTTCTTAATACTTCATTGAAGCTTATTTGGTAGGAAAACAAGGAATTTGCTAATGCTGACCTGAGTTCCTTAATTTTTCTTAGAAAAAAGACAACAAAGATAATCAGTGAAAAAATGTATTAATACATAGTTTCCAATGGAAGTGTGAGCAGCTTATAAAAATGTGCATATGTATCATAGGTAATTAGAAAAAGTAAAAGTTATAGTGAATCATAAGATCTCTGTTGCAATTTTCCTTTAATTTCAAAATGTTTAAATCTGTGGAGGTGATGTTAGTTAGGAAAATAACTTCTGGGGGAAAATATGATAATATTTCAGGGAGAGGTATTTATTTTATTGCACAGAGGTTGTGAAACACCATTTTGCTGACACCATTTTCAATTCTTTTCTTCCTGTGTCAAGACAAAAAAATTGTAACAGTAAATATTTAAAACTTGTTCCTGTAACTTGTTTTCTATTTCTTCAGATCAGGATGTCTCTTTTTTTTTAAACAAGATTCTCTCTACGTTTAATTTGGATATGCAATCTTTTTTTTTTTTTTTCCCATTTAATAATATATAGCTTTATTGTTTATGTTGAGTTGGGGCTTAAATGTTTAAATCAAAATATTCATGTTAAATAGCAGCTTCTAAATATTGTCCTTTAGTGTTATACTTGAACCCGTGATTTTTTTAGCATAAGGACCTTAGGAAAGTCATCTTTATCTTCCTTAAGAATCCTATACCTCTCTCTGTAATAGGGCTTGGAAGTAAAGTCTTTTCCTGCTTTACATTTCTCTCTTCTATCTTTAGTAGAGGGAGGGTTGAAAAAAAGTCTACTTAGACCTTTCGCCCAGTAAAATATTCATATATATGGATAGCATTACATGGAAACATCACTCCTAATTAACATTGGCATGTTTGAGGCTATTGCAGCAGTTATTAATTTAAAAACCTCAGTGGAAACTAATTGTAAAATAACAGCTGGAACTGCCCATTTAGTTTCAGAAATGTAGCTTGTTAATTATCTAATACCAAAAGCTATTCAAAGCTAAATTTATATTTGGAATTCAACTTTAAAAATGTTCAGCTTTAACTATCAATCTTATTTTTACTTGAAATTTATTTAACTGTAAGTTTTACTGAAATCTGCAGTAATACATAACTAATTTGCCTAAATACCTGCATTTAAAAATACATTTCCTCATAATGTAAGAGTTAAAATAAAAATCATAATAAGAGAAGCATTTCTACAACTTTAGTTTTCTCTTTAATTCATCAGTTTAATCACCGTGTGCTCAATGCATGTACCCACTTTATATTTTCTCTTTCAGTTAGTAGCACTGAGGGGTTTTTATCTGATTCTTAGAATAATTTTTCATTTCTTTGTGCACAAAAGAAATAGCAAATTGAAATATGCATTATAGAAACATTTCTATGAAAGAGCACCACCGTTATTGTGTCATTTAAGCATCCATTTGTTGTTTTATCATGGCAGCTTTTTTGGAAATCTTATTAAACGTGTCAAGGGAAAAAACTGTCAAGTAAATGTCAATAAAAGACGAATTCGAAGGAATAAGCAATTAATTCAAACAGAGCAAAGGTGAAATCTGTAAAATTGTTAGATATAATTTAAAGTCTCCTAGTAACTCTCAAACAATGCATGTATTAAAAAAAAGATTTTCATATTAAAAAATAGCATCCCTTCTCAATGATATATTGTTACTTTCAATTATGTTTTGAGAACTTAATATGCATTCTATCCGCAAAGCTCTTTCCTTTCAGTTGGCTGCACTGCTTCTGACTTGGTTGAGGTACTTACACATGTTCTTCACCCTCACAACATCCCAGCCCTTCATGAGGAGGAGGGGGAAGACGGAATGAAATTAGCTTTATGGAGATTCACGAAGATGTGTTTATGTGTGCCTGAATATGTCCTTTGAAATCTCTGCTGGCCTCTAGAGCATCCTGCAAAGATTTCAAAGGACATATTCATAGATCTCTGAAATTCCTTCAAGTTTGACCTGGAAGATCATGGGAACTTGCTCACATGTTTGAGAGGGACTCTGGTGGTAAAGCATGGTGAGGAGAACCATTCTGAAGTTGGGCATCTTGTGGAGGTGTCCGTTCCTTAGCAGTGCAGGGCAGTGCAGTGGGCTCCCCTGGCCTCGTGTACCAGTTCCAGATCAATACCTAGCTAGCCACGGCTGTCTTGCACACACTTTAGTGGGCAAATATTATGATAACAACCTTGTGCTCCATGTTCAAGCCTTATTTTGGCTGTTGGCCTCACTCTAGTCCATTTGTTACACAGTGAAGGAGTTGCAGCAGAATGAAGATCTCAGTTTTAGCGCTTAGGGCACCACATTTAGATTTTTCTGGTAAAGCTTTTGAGTTTACAGCGTGGCTATGATTGTTTCATTATTCAGGTATAGCTCATTCTCACTAACACCTGTGTGTGATTTAGAACTAAATTGGAAATAGGTTTTCAGACTCCCTTTAAACTGGCCTGTGGGTTCAGGTCGTGAAATTTTCAGGTCAGACAGTTTAGCTGTGAACTCTGGAGACAAGAATGAGAGAAGCATCCCTTCAAAAAAGGAGCCTAGGAAGTGTTCAATAGCATATTTTATATAATTTATTGTAGCATGTACTCCATTTCTTTGACTACTTAATCAAGATGCCATCATTTAACAGCTTAAGGTCAGAAGTAAATAGCAGTTGTAAAGTAAAACTTTCACAAGGGCATTGCTTTCTCTGTTATGCCAGTGCGCTGCACTTTGTTCTATAAAAAGGTTTCTCAGCTGTGGGTGATCTTAACTACTGTATGTTCTACAAAGTCGAGGCTAAGTTAAAACTCCTTGGTCTTCTGATATTTCTTGCTGTCTCAAATACTGTTTTAACACAGTTGATTAGTATTTGCTGTGTGGTGTATATGGAGCTTGACACATGAAGTTCATACAACTTTGGTTTTGGAATCTGTAATATGTTTACGGTGACTGAGTGGAGGAGAGATTAGGATTTCCTTTGTTTTTGCTGCTTTGAGGTGCTGTTTAACATAGGTTTTTTCCGTTTCCTTTCTTCCAAAATGCTGGAGTTCAACTATGATGAAGCCTATTTTAGTGAAGCCAATCAAAATAAAATCAAAAATTGTTTGAATTTTAGTTTGTTTTAATCCTTTTGAACTTTTAATTACATTCTGTTATCATTTTATATACTGAAATGCTCAATATTTCAAACTACTTGCCTTGATATTTCCTAATCTGTCAATGACAAATACTTGTGCATAGTTTGGTTTTTTTATTGAGACCTTAAGGTTACTGTAGTTCTTGTTGTGTTCTCCCTTAAGAAGAGTCATTACTTCTTTTTGTTTTGTAACCTTTTACTCATTTTAAAAGAACCCCTCAGAAATCTCTTCTCTCTGTTTCTCCTCAACCAACACACTTCCTTCACTGAATCAAACTGTTAATTCTTCTCCAAATTGATTCTTGAGTTACTGCGGTGGAGACAAAACATGTCAGGTGTTTGAAGAGCTGTTTGAGTAGAGAAGTCTCTTGGCCTCTCATAGAATCAAGTGATGTGTAGACTAGCTGTGCCCAGGGAGGGGGCTACAGGAGTAAAGTCTGTGCCTGGGCTTCCTTTGGGCAGACTAGAGTGGGGTGGATGTAATGTTGATTTTTTACATCGCTTTAGCCACGGTCGTCTTCGGGCAATGAGTTTAGTGCCCACCTAGGTTACAAATCTAAACTCGAGCTGGTCTAAGACCTGCTTCTCTTTGCAGCTCCATGGTGAGCTGGGTGAGGGAGCTGAAGGAGCTCAAAAATTTTTGGGGGGCGTTAGGCAATTTTTTTCAGTCAGGTCATTGCCCTGAGCCTATTTATTGTACAGGCATACAAGGATTAGCCCAAGGGAAAAGGTAGTATTGCAGCAGCCTGGGCTGGGATCAGCTTCATCTGCCATCATGCTTTGCGCTTTTGAAACACAGCACAGAATCTGACACTATGAACTAAGAATTTTAATAAAATTCTCAGATTCAGTATTAACTTTATTAAACATACTGTAACAGTTTAAAAAGGTAAACAAAAAAAGGCACAGAGACAAAGAAAAAAGACCTTAAATACCAGTTAAAAATGCCAGGATACCTTTCACAGTTTACATACTCAGCAACTTGAATGCAATGAAAAATTTTGCAGATAAGCTGTAAAACTGGAAAATAAAAGGAAATCTAAAAGCTGGAGTTAGTTTTTATGTGAGTTGTGTTGTATGTTATGTTATAAAGCAACATTATTGAAGTTTTTACATTTCTTTTCTTCTTTCAAGTTACCTCCCTTTAATCTTTCTTTTTCTCTAACCACATAGCTTTATATTTTGCCTGTTGTTGTAAAATACTGGGGGGAATGAGGAGAGAGGTGTTTGGGTTTCTTTAGTTAATGTGTGAGAAAATAATTAGTTGGTCCTTATGAATTAATGACATTTTGAGAGCTGGAGTGATCCCCCTATACAAGTTACTAAAGTAAAATTCAGCGACTTCACAAAAAGCTTCTTACAGTTTTCTTTTTCCCTATGTTTCCTTTGCTGATTCTTAATGTATATGATTGAATCCACATATCAAGATTATGTTTCTGTCTTTTATAATGAAAATTAACATCCATAAATCTTGCCTGTGATAAGTAATTTATTGTAAAATAATTCAGGAAGGCTTCTAGAAACTTATTATTCTATACAGTTTTCTTCTTAACTGTGAGTAAATATAATTTCCATCAGATTTGGTTTCAACAAATGTTTTGTTTGTTGAAAAGTTTTTTCCAGTAATGTAGAAAGCATACTTTTTTTTCATTGTAGTATTTTTAATTATAACAGGATCTCAAGTTAAATATAATGCAAGTTGTGTGCTTCTGTTACTGGGAAAACCATATCCCATTTGTAATGAGACATTTGTTAACTTCTGTATACAGATTGCGGTTCATTCCATAAATATTTGTGGGTTCTCTGATGTCCCTCACAGGGTTTCATCTATGACACATTCATACCACAGTTCTTAAACTACTTTTTGGATAGAAGATTTCTTTCTTTTGCAAAACCATTTGCCAATCCTTCTTTTGCATTTAATGTTTTTATGTATTCCTACATTGGTTTTTGATTATTAAACAAAAAGGGTTATCAGAAATATATAGAATGATTACAAGTTATTTGATCACATTTCTCTATGGGATGCTATTCAAAGCTGGTGGCAAAATTATGGTAAAACCATGGCAAAATTAAATCCCTGTTACCCTTCTCCCGAGCAGCTCAAAGCGTATTGTTTAAGTGAGTATCGTTCCTCACCCTTTACTGATTTTGCAAGATAACTTAGTGCTCAACCACTTTAAGTAGAGCCAAAAGGGATGCTTACTACTTTGCTACTTTGTCTAATTTGACTTCCAGTATTTCTATTAGACCTGATTATGCTGCAGTAAAAAACAGATTTAAAACTTATATACAGTGGTTTTGTTGCATTTCAGATGCTGTTCCTTTTTTTTTTTTTTTTTTTTTTTTTTTTTATTCCTGGTCCTTAAATATATAAATCCATCCCCATATTTTTGGGGCTGGTTCATACTGTTATGGGGTTTGTTAGTTGTAGGACACAAAGATAAATGTAGCATTCTTCAGCCTCTTAAAACATTTTTGATGCCATCTGATGCTTTTGGTTGTTAGGGTGTCTTTTTTTTTTCCTGTGAGAAGACAATGGCTAACACTGATGTGTTAATGGCTAACACAAGTGTGTGTTGAGAGTAATAAAATACAGAGTTAGTATCGGGCATCTCCATTGAGTTCAATATCAATGATTGGCATAAATCACAGATACTTTGTTTTTCTGCATCATAGTGTGTGTTCTCCAGCAATAAAAAATAAACAGGTGTGGAGGTGATACAAATAAGACATAGGAGTATCTATACATAGATGTATCCTGATACTTGCAGGATAGGAACAGAACAGATTTGAACTCTTTCTAATTACCGAGTTACTTAACTACTGAGTAGTATTATTTAATGTTTGCATGTGACAGATTTTCAAGGAACAGGAGGAAACTTGCAGATTAGCAAATCCAGCTGCAAAGTAAATCTGAAAGTTTTCTTTTTCCCAGTTTAAGGTTGGATGTGTGTATATATATGTATGTGTATAGATATTCAAGAAAAATTCAGAGGAATGCAATTCTTTGGTAGGTTTTTTTTCAGACTCTCTTTTGATATACCTTATTCTTCAGACAGGTTGCAGTAATAAAGAAATGCCTGACATATGTAACTGCAAGTGTTGTAGAAGGTGCTTTCTAAAAATAATTTTTAATACCTAAATATAGTATTCTTCATACATTGCAGCTCATAAAAAAAATTAAGCAACTGTATTACAAAACTGGACACAAACTAACTACAGGTGATAGAACTTGCAGTTTCCCAAATGGTCAATGCAGTGAGCTGGGTATTTGTGTGTGTGTTTATATCTCTGTAGTAAAACTCTTGAATTTTCTTCATTGGCACCACCATTTATATGCTTTGGGTGCCTCCTGGAGTCAGTTGAATTACCTGACATTGGAATCTGTAGTCTTCATGGTCAATGTTGTGAACACACAGGGATATTTTGAGGTAAGGATGACTTTTGCCTGATATTGCCCTGTTTAAGTGGAGCTTACTTAAAACCTCTGTTAAAAAACATCTCTAACAAGCCTTGTGTACATGCTGAATAGTAGGTTTTAACCAATTTAGTGTGAAGGCTTTATGTTTAATGTTTACAAAAGCAATGGTGTATTCTGTGGCTTCCTATGGCAGGATGTAGGTTTCTTAAGAATATGTTGTCTCTTACTGCCAAAAGCTACCTCAGCAACAGTTTATAATGAATGAGAATCATCTTGAGTTTGGGCTCTGCTTGTTTTTTGTCGTGTCCTTTACCTGTTCTCTCTCTGGTTCTCTAATTTTTTTAGATATTTTATACTTTTGTCCTAAAGATGAGTTCTGAGGTCAGTTTCCTAATACGTTTCATTTGTTCTATTTTTCATTTTATAAAACATGTTCTAAATATATTAAAAAGCCTTTATGTAGACAGCCCTTTTTAAGTAGTGTGTCTGTGTGCATGTAAAAGTTTACTTTCAGAAAGTTTGATTATTGATATCACATTTTAAGATTTAGCAGTAGTATGCTTTTAAGGAAAAAGCTACTAATTTATTTTTCATTGTAGAAGAAAAAAAGCTACAGTCACTTCAATCTGAAATAATTATTTGTAAAATTTAAGGAGCAGTAATTGTATTTAATGACATGGAGGAATTGGTAGGTTTAAAACTGATTTTAAGTATGGGACTCAAAATGTGTGGCTTATAGTTGTAGATTTGTTACAGATTTTGAGGTGAGAATCTATGTATCATAACTTGGCTTGTAAACTGACCTTTCAAACTGATCTCTCTTGAAGTTTTGCTGCATTCTTCCACATCTTCTTGATGTTTCACTAAATTAATTAAAGGTGTTTGGAAAAAAAATTAGTCCTTTAAGTGATGTGCAAAATACTTCTCAATAGCTTTAGTCTCTTATTTCTTTTAGAAAGCCTTCCTAGATTTCTCTTTGGAAGTTTACGCCCTTTGTCAAAGTTGTTAGTTCTTGAAAACCTTCTCTAATGGTTGTAGGTCAAGGAGAATGTGCTTGACCTTTAGGTGTGATTCTATTGGTCACAGTTTGCAAAAGAAAAGAAACAGTAATAAAGAGGAGATGAGATCTCTAGTAATAACATACCTAAAAGCTTTACTGTAAGTCCCTAAAAGAACTGGTAAAATACCATCAAAAGGTGTATCATAATCTCCCCAATCAAGGTATGTTGTAGTGGAGCACTTCTTTCCTCTGTTTCAGTCCTCCTACAAAGCCAGAACAAACTGGAAAATCTTGGTGGCAAAGCAGTTTGTTCAGGAGGATATTTCACTTTCATAACGGAAGAGATGGATGTTCAAAAGCTATTTCTGGGGGGAAAAAGTCCTATAACAGATCCTAGGAAAGCTGGCAGTTTTGGGGACTATGCTTTATCTGGTTCTCAGCAGTTGACAAGAAACTATAGAAGTCCAATAAGGAATAATGCAAGACGAGGGAGTTTGCAGGCACTCTGTACTTTGTTATGTTCAAGAAAAATTCTCTAAGGAAAGAAAGAGGAAAATTTACCAGGTGAATTGTGTTTTGATAACACCACCTTGATTTTTCAAGTCCTAATGTTTTATAAAAAGAAACGCTTATTAGCATATAGTTGATACTAAATATCCTCTAGAAAGAGCAAAACATGGAAGTGAAAGAATCATTTTCTATGTAACTGAGGTCTTGCCTTTTGGTTAGCTTCTGTTTGTGTAGCCAGGGTTTCTACCCACAGGCATGTGAACTCAAAGCTGTAATTCTCTCAGGAAACTAAAAGTGGTAGAACCTTGATATTTTGTGGGCACTGATGATTTTACATTGACCTCCCTGAAGTCAGGACATTTTAGCAGACATAGCTGAAGAAAAGAAGTAAAATTTAATTTAAATCACCAAGGGAAAAGTTCAGGCTTACAGGTACAAACATTCATGATGTGCTTTCAGGAAAATTAATTCATTTTAGAGAGGTATAATATCTTTTGAAAAGAGAAAGGACTGGAAAGAGTGGGAGTATACAAAAAACCTTGCCTGAAAATACAATACAGTAGATGTAATTATTATTCAGACATACATCATGTCTGAAAAAGAGACTGACAATTATGAAAAAAAATTGTCATTCACATATGCATCAGTGTCTTGAGAAACCAGGTGATTTGCAACCTAAAGTAGGAAGAAAGCAGGGAAAGAATGAATGTCTGTAAAAATGCCAGTTTGTCGTGAAAAAAATTCAACATTCAGGCAAACCTGGATTTCTCAAGTAGGCTGTGTTTTCAACAGAAAATTTATAAGCTTCTCAAATGGGTAATGAGTCACTTGCTATTTGCTATGTTTAGGGGATTTTACTTCCTTTTCTGATGTTGTCTTTACAACTAATTTTCCATGTTCCTCTGCAAAAGGATCACTTCAGCAGTCTGAGCTTGCCCCTGTGTTCAGGATTAAAGGGCTGTCTTTCCATCCAGCCTGTCTTGGTACATTCCTAAGGCAACTTGAATCTTACTTTTGATGATAGTAAATCTATACAAATCTAAATATTAGGGTCATACAATATGTATTCATTGAATTTCAGAATGGAAAAGTGAGAATCACTCTGATTTGAATAGACTAGCAGTGCCTAACTGACTACAGTTTCATAACCTGTGAGCTGAGGGAGGTCTGGTCAGACCGAAGTATTTTACTATCCTCCAATAGTTTTTGTGTCTGAGACTGTTTTAAGTTAAGTGAATCCCTGTGTTTCTGCTGAATTCCAAATTTTCTTATGAGATCCAAAGGCATACTGTAGATAAGCTCAAGTCATATAAGAGAATATTCAAGAAAAAAGTAGCATGCTTTAATCATATCATATATAGCCTTAAAACACACACAAAAGAAGTAAAGGTTCAATTACTCCATACAGCTCATAATGTGTATGAAAGGCGCCATTCCTTGTGTTTTGCCTGGAATGACTCACGTGGGATGATCAGCTTTGTATAGATGGCTCTGTTTTTTAATACAGGCTGATTAGAAGAAACCTGAAACTCTACTGCCTCTCTAGTCAAATCATAATCTTTTCTTTCAGTACACACAAGATTAATTTTAATAGTCTGGGGCAACGTAAAATACACATTATTCAATGAATGTCTTATTTTGATATGATTATGAATAATTTCTGCCTTTTGTGGTCCTAAGAATCCCTGAGAATAAATTAAGAAACTTATTTGCAACTCTTTTCTTTCCTTTTTCTTTTTCCCCTTCTTCAAAAGTGTGTTTAGATGTAAACTGCCCTGCAACATATCTTGTTAGGCATAGATTCATATTGAATTTGGAAGTGTCATTAGCAATAGTTTAATGGGTTTTTAAGGAAGACAAAACACTGGTTTTGACAAGAAAGGTAATATCTTTCATAATGAATATGGAATTACTTTTCTACCAGTGATATGTAAATGGGAAAAACAGTGCAAGGACTTCAGAAAAGAAGACTTAAAGGGGCTAATTTTGAAGACTTTGTTACTGACATATTTTTACAATATCATATAAAGTATTTTAGAAGTACTATGAGCTTGCTGTTATGAATGCAATGGTTCTGCAAAAAGAAAGAGAAAATACAAGTGCCATCTTGAGAAACTAATTTAATCAGTGCCAAAGATAAATGCAGATTGACTTTGAAAGTTAAATATTTGTGTTTTAGAATAGTTTCATGTTGCAGTATCTATGCACTAAACTTCATTGATTACAATATACATGTGCTGAGAATATGGATTAACACATGTTTTTTAATATAAGAGAAAAACTGGTATTTATTTATTTCGAACGTTCTGTACTACTTTGTATAGAATTTGTTTGATGTCCAGGTATGAGTTCGATATACTGACACAACAGTGAAAAGAAATCCTGTCTCATGTCAGTTTATCAAACACACTGTGGACAGTATGTCTTCTAGCTTGTATCATTGTACCTAGTTGCACCATTTAAAGAAATTCCGTACATCAAATATGAAGACTGTGTCCAGTGAAACTCAACCTCAGTATTTCCAGGTGAATTTCTAGAACATCTGAAAAGACTGAGGTATCGTACCACTAAACTAGGTGAATCAACTAAAACAAATAAAATACAGGGTGAAAGCAATGGGAAAATCATGGGAGTATTTACCTTAGCTATCTGGTAAACCAGGTATGCATTAAATATTTGAAAAATCAAAATTAAAGATCTTTTTACTGCCAAACAGCATTAGGTTTTGAGATAAAATTATTTTTGCCATGAAACGAAAGCATTGAAAGATTTGGGTTATATTGTATTTTGGCGTTTCTGTTAACTGCCACCCCAGATTTCCACTCCACCCTCTTAAACTCTTCAAGCTCTCTCCTCACTGATTCTATTTAGAGAAACTCTATTCCACTTGTTTTTTCTAGAAACATTTGGCATCCAAAAATATCATACAGACCTTCCTTTGGAATTGTGCATACTTACCATTTATACAGTCTGTGAACTGTATATTTATACTATGCTCCCTGAATTTTGGTAAATGCTTCAAAACTATAACGAGATTCCTCAAACTGTCTAAACATTAAACAGTATAAAAATGAAAAACTGATCTTTAAAAGTTCAGACTTGCTCATGCTGTTATTTTTGCTGAGGAATTTAAACAATAAAATTACAAAAGCAATTAAACAGATGACATCTAAATCCACAGCTGCAAACCTCAGCTTTGTTTCATTTTACGCTTTTTTTTTTTTTGAGAGAGAGAGGCTGAAATTGCTCTATAGTTTACCATACTGTACCTTATCGTCACAGGATCATTCATATGGGGTTCCAGATACGACTTTAGAAAACAACTTCATTAGTTCTTCAGCTTCTTTACAATCAATTACTGTAGCAGAGCCTTTGGAACAAGGGGCTACTTTTAAATATCTGGTCACCTCACAGGATATGTAGAGCATTTCCTGCCCGTAGGACTAAAGGAAGGAAGCACAGGGCCAAAATGTTTGATGTGTGATCTACTGTAATTCCTTTCATGTGTTTAGTAGCTTTTATACGATCAATGCACTGCTACCAATCCTGACCTTGGTGTGGTCTAGTTCACTAAAATCTGACCTTCCTAAACGAATGGCAAATGGAATTATAGTAGCACCCACCTGGCACCACCGCTGTAATTAATGGGCATGAGGGGGCAGTGTTATTTTTTCCCTCTGAATATGTACCTACTGGATTTCAAAATTAAATATTTAAATAGTTATATAAATAGTATAGTGATAAAAATCGCAGTAGTTAACTTCTATACATATTTTTACATATTTGCATTCTTAAGCACTTTATATCTGATGATCTCAAAATGTTTTCTGTGCCATTAATTAATTATAGTCACAACGTCATTTTTGCATTATGCCAACAGTATAGGTGAATAAACTGTTGAAGAGGTTAATTTTGTTGCTTAGAGGGATTTTGAGATTTTTGTCTGTGTTGTCTATTTTTAAGAAAAAGCTTACAAACTAATTGTAAGGGAAGGCCTGTCTACTTCAGCTTGGCAAGAAAAAGCTGTGCTGAAAAGTATTAGCAAAAATAAAACAGTGTATTTTGGTGAGACTTTTTGGAAAAAGTTAAGTAGTTTGACTATTACTATTTTCTGTAGAAGAGTTGTTGCTGCACAACTGGGAAAGTCTAGAAGCAGAGAGAGGGTATAAGTCTGTGTTTCAATCTATCACATCTCCATTTGTTTCAAATGTGACTGTGTAATACCTAGCTTGGAGATATTTAAGAGAAACAGTTGTTGGTAGAGTATTGTGATGGCTTTGCTGAAGGTCTTGAATACTTCCTCGTAATGTCGTTCTCTGTTTGCCAGGAACTGAGATCTTCATAGTAGTAGATTCTGTGCTGTGCTTGACATGCCTGGAAGCTTTGTGTCTTGAAACAGCAGATCAGACTCCTTTTCAAGGCTAACATTTCTAAACCTGTATCTAACGTCCTTATATTGCAGACTCTGACACTCAGGAAACTAAAAGACATGTAATGACACTTAACTAAA
The DNA here is from genome assembly GCA_033628505.1 of Tringa tobata. Taxonomy (NCBI): domain Eukaryota; kingdom Metazoa; phylum Chordata; class Aves; order Charadriiformes; family Scolopacidae; genus Tringa; species Tringa tobata. The sequence continues at coordinate 7,096,105 of JAHREE010000563.1, forward strand.
TCTTAGTACTCTTTAATTTGATGGTGGATCCAGACCTTTAAGCTGGATGATTGTAAAGTAGATGATTTGTTCTGTACACCCAATTGTCTTTAGGTTTTTTTCAGTTGGGCACTTTGACATTCATGGTTTGAATGATGTCTTAATGCACACTCATCCGTAGTAGAATCTTTTTTTGGTGACTTAAAAGTACTGAGTTCCATAATTTCTCCACTATGCTTATCCTTCTGTTACCTACAAATCTTTATAGCTACTTGGTGTCTCATCCTTCTCTTAAGCTTTTTTACACTTGCACCAGTTCCTCTCTGTGCCTTGATACTCATGTGTAGGAATACAGAATGAAAAAGGAACCAGTGCCCAAGAGAGACAAAACAGAAGAAAATAGAATACAGAAAGAAGTAAAATAGAAGAAAATTACCCATTATACTTGTACTTTTGCTTCCCTCTATCGATTGTTTGAAGCAGTCTAACAAAATCAAAAGAATTTTTTTCTATGTTTTTGTAACTGCTTGTCTTTTTTTTCAACATACTAACTGCAAAAGTAATCTACCTCTCAGTTGATTTATGTCTATTCACAAAAGCTATAAACACTGCAAATCATTATAGAATTAGAAGTATGTCCGTTAATGACTACAAAATGTATTCATTTAGAATTCAATTAATAACTTCTTTTCTGTGTTAGTAATGTGATGTATTTGTCCACTATGAAATGTTTAGAAGTGGTCAGTCATTTTTATTTTGGTCACGGAGCTAGCATGGATGTTTTCTGTTTATAATGGTCTTCTTCCACCTCTGATGAAGAACCCAGGTACCTTAACTTACAGGACACCTGCCATGTAGTGTCTTCTGTAGATAACGCTGTACAGAACACAACACTAGAGCTAATGAGGGGGGATGTAGTTTTCTTTGTTAAACAGATTCCTGTGAAGATTAAATGTAATGTTAAAAAGAAAAGTGGAGTATAGACATATGAACAAAATAGAATAGTGTCACTTGCTCATCAATGAAGCATTAAACAAAGGAGCCTTACTGTACTCAGTTTTTATTTTTATTTAATCAAAACTTGCTGGTATCCCATCCAGAGTATACTGCCAGCAAGTGTGGAGATGGGGCAGTAGTTGAGTTCTTCTGAGGCTGAGCTGGAGAGGGGAGAAGGAGCAGCTGCCAACAAAGCCAGTCATATGTGGCATAGTTCCTGGGGAAAAGAGGCAGAAATGGTGAGAATTGGAGTTTATTGCTGACAGCATTTGACAGCCTGCTGTACTGACCCAGACTAAAATAAACTGTTTCCAACATCCCAGCAGTCATAAAACACTGTGTTTGTTAAACCACAAATAAGTCTTCCTATGGACAGATGGCAGGGTAGGGAAGCAAAGCTGAGGTTACTCTTCGAGAGAGATACGGAGCTCACTCAGTATGGCAGAAGGTGTATCCAGGATCATGTACCAAATCTTAGAAATTTATCAGGACCTTTCCTTCTTGCCTAAGGATATCTCCTCCTCTCTTCTTGCAAGAATAGAATTTTCTTACCTGCTGCTTTCCTTTAACTTCAGTATTAGTGCCCTGATCCCATCTTTCTTCTCCCCCCTGTACACCTCTGTGCCCTCCTTTTTTTTCTCCTTAACTTCTCATTCTTCTTTTGGTCTTCTTCACAGTGTATGTTTTTAATCTCTCCAAAGTTAGACAAATTCAAGGTTTCCATCATAAACTATCATGCTACAGGATTTCTTTTATTCCTGTTCTAAGATCACATCTACATATGTTCTGTGATGTTGGGGAAGTTCTGTTTCTCTCCCAGTGGCTCAAGCGTTAGCTGCTTTCCTGTGGCAAAGAGGCATCTACTTGCTATAATTTAAAAAAAATTAAATTTAAAAATAGTTGCCTTTCTTTGGAAAGCTGATACCTGTCTGGTGTTTTACTAATAGAAGCTCAGCATTTTCAAAGGCCAGTATTGTTATCATAGATGCTCTAGGTTTACCAGATTTTTGTTCTGTGCCATTTTAACATCTATGGCATCTCACTTCTGTGGTCCACTGCTTCCCTAACAGTTGTTTCAGTTTCCCCTGTTTGGTATAACACATTTGATGAAGAGTAAGTTAGGAAACTTTATTAAATTGAATCAGGGAAAAGGCAGCTGAGGAGCATTAGCTCAGTCATAAATATTACTGTGATTTCTACAGTAGTTCAGTCACATCTCATGCATAGGTGATGGGCTCTCAGACTACATTCAGACTGGGACTCCACAAGTCTAAGCAGAAAAGTGGTCCTCTTGCATAGCATCTCTATCCACGTATAACAAGGTGCCACTGGTTCTACTCCTATAAAATAGAAGGTATATACTGATCCAAGCTTACTGTCTATTTAATTTTTAAATTAGAATAGGAAGACTCTTTTACCACAAGACAAAACCTTTAATAGTTGAAATTTGGATAGATGGTTTGTTGTCTCTATACCTGGAAGCAGAAGTCAGTACATGCAGAGATCTAGTAAGTGCTAACAAAAATTAGCTGTTTTGTGGAAAGTCTATGAATATTTCTTATTCATTACATAATGCATAGTCTTTGAATGCCGTTTTTCTTGCTTGCTTAGCTTTTTGTAGGTCTCAGATGAGCTATAAGTGAATAGATTTAACTTCTTTACAGAGCGTCTCAGAATTGTTCAGCAGCATGTAGTAACTGGTTCAACATGAGCTCTTTCTTCTATAAACATACAAAAAGCCTGAACCAGACTAAATCAATTTTAAAAAGAAAAACATTAAAACTGTGTTTCCTGTTACATGCTTATGGTCATCTCTGGTTGCTTATGATCTTACTGTATTATTGACCAACTGTTGTATTTTACACCACCTGCCAAAAGGTTCAGATGGGACAGTGAAGTTGTGTTCAGAAAGGGGAAGCGATTACAATCATAAGCCCTACAGTACATTTCGGCTGGTAAAACAGTGTTTATCTAAGGGTAGAGGAGTCATGGATTTGGCTTACTCTGTTTCCCTGATTTTATTTGTGACAAGGACTTCAAAAGCTGCAGAATCAAAAAGGCTGCAAAGTTTATGCATGGCATGTATGCTTACGATTAGGCCAATTCTGCTGTGGCTTAACTAATTCTCATCTTTAGTATACAACTAATAAATTGGGGCCATACTTAGGAAAATAGTTGATATGGAAAACCAGAAATGAGTGCTTGTGTAAATGCCCGTATGTATATAATTTGTTTGGGAAAAGGCTATATTATGATCCTTGTATAAAACTGGCAGAATGTACTTTCTGAAAGCAATAATCAGCTTAGTCGAAACATCAAGGCATTAATAACTAATCCTCATATTTTACATGTATAAGAAAGATGGGCACAAACATTTTAGCAGGGTCTGTTGCAATAGAAAAAGGGGTAATGGTTTTAAACTAAAAGAGGATAGATATAGACTAGATATAAGGAAGAAATAACAATAAGGGTGGTGAAACCCTGGCACAGGTTACCCAGAGAGGTGGCAGATGCCCCATCCCTGTAAACATTCAAAGTCGGGTTGGACAGGGCTCGGAGCAACCTGATCTAGTTGAAGATGTCCCTGCTCACTGCAGGGGGCTTGGATTAGATGATCTTTAAAGGTTCCTTCCAACCCAAACTATTCTGTGATTCTAATAAAAGACACAATTGTTGTGGTTAGATCTCTCTATGTGGAAAGTTGACAAACACATTCTTGAGTTTTAAGAAACCACATTTAATTTTGAAATACCACTACTGACATAACAGATTTTTAGCGTATTTCTGCTAAGCATTTAAGAAAGTTACAGGGCTACTGAACAAAGCCATCACACTTTCCTCACCAGGAATTACTTGATCAAAATGGATTTCCTGCCATTCCCCTGCCTCTGTGGGTAGATACGATTAATTACTTAATTTCTTAATTGCTAGCATATTCTATTGGTGAGAATGCCAATGGTATTAAAAATTTCAGCTGGGTTCAGATTTGGACAGCATTGGGATTCAGTGAAATTGCGCTTTGAAATGGGTTGTATGCCTATAGGTTACCTGCCTATACTTAGAGCACAGGTTGAAATGTGCTGCTTTAATCCTTATTTTTAGATTGTTAGCATTAATGATTAAACAGGTTGCAGAATTGTTAAGTTTGCTGTGGAGACAGCGCATATGTACTAAATAATGACTCTGGCATAAGACAACAACCTAGAATGGAACAGTAGATTGGATGGCATATGCAAATAAGAAGCTTAAGATTCAGCTCAGATGTATGAAAACAATAAAAAAGAATACAATTTGACATGATCATAGCATAAAAATTTAAGATACCCTTGCTCCCTTTACTGGCTTGTTTTGAAAAACACTGATAAGTTCATTGGCACATTTTTATTATAATATCGAATTAGCACTGTTGTTCCTAGTGTTGAAAGGGCAAGATATTTTTTTGGAAGATTTACTAGTGCTTATTAGCAGAAGACGAATGGTAGTAGAGACTCTTCTGATACTGGTCACTGGTAAAATCGAATGGTCTTAGCAGCCTCCTCTTATCCAATAGCTCTTGGAAGTTCTGTTGAAGTTGGCTGTGACTGTTTCCCAAACTCAGCTCAAGATTGAAATTCTTCATAAAATCTAATGGAGTAGAATTTAGTGGAATCCACAGGTAATGTGGTTCACTCAAAAATGCTTTTTTCTCACTTGTCAGAAGAATTTTAATAACAAAGCTCTGTAACGAAATTCCATGTTTAAAAGATTGAATTGTTTTTCAATCATCTTGGAATGCTCTTTCTAATTTTTATTCTTTGATAGGTTTGGACAGTGAAATAATTGTCTCACAATAAAGTTGTTCATAATACTGATACGTAGATGTTCTTTTTGAGGACTTGAATGTGACATCCTTAATGTAATCAGCAGATACGAGTTTGTCCTGCTTCTGCGTAAGGCTGCTCATATGGAGCTGATTGAAAGTGCAGTGACGTCAGTGGACTGATCTTGTATCAGCTTTGGTGGATCTGGCTAAATTTTGGAATATATTTATTTGCATATCTCCTGTTGAATTCCATAGGAAAGAGGCAGATGGATACTTCTGAAGATCTGCACTTAAGATGACTTAGATGTAGTCAAGAATGGCAAAAATTGATACTTGAATTTTCTTAATTTTGTATCTTTGTGGATATCTGAATGGTCTGATTTTGACCATTGTTGTTCTTTTTTTTTTCTCTATTTTTTCTGGTTTTTTTTTTTTTTCCTTTTTTCTTTCCCTTTTTCCTTTGGAATTGCAGGAGAGCACTGAATCTAGGAATACTTCGAGACCCTGGATCAGAGGTTGAAGACAGACAATATCAAGTAGATCTTCAGTCTATAAACATTGGTACTGCTCATTGGAATCAGTTGAAACCAGAGAAGGAAAATGGAAAAGGAGGAGTTTTGACAGAGAGTGAAAGAAATTCTCAAAATCCAGCACTTGAATGGAACATGGCCAGTAGGTAGGAAGTGTTTTTTAACTTATTCTTTTCTAGGATGACATAGCACAAACGCTGCAGATATCATTCACAGTATATCAGAATCAAATAATTCCGTATTGGTTTTGCTTTCTATTACAAGGATGTTTACACAGAGTTTTGGATTTTACATTTGAAATGCATATTACTCTTATTGTTACACTGTAGTTACTGTCAAGTTATTGTGTGCTTTTGCTTCCATTATAAGCTCTTTTCTGAGCAACATACTGTATGTCCATAAAAATAACTTCAGGGCTCAGACTTCAGCTTCTCGGTCTAAAAGCAATGGGAGGTTTGGGTTTGTTGTTGTTTTTTTTTTAATTCCTTTTGTTTGTCTTTTTACAAAGCTTGAATAAAACCAGCTTAGACATTTTTAGGTTAGGGAAGGATAAAGTAAAACATTTGCTATTGGTTCTGAACTGTTTTTTGCACTTCTGTAAGTAAAACCAGATGAATTTTGAGAATGAGATATTTCAACTGAGTCTCCCTTATTGTGTATTGTATGATACACACACGCAAAGCTCCGCCCTCTAGTTTAGCAGGGTTGAAAGATAAAACATGCATACACTTGCATGGTATTTTAAATTTTAAAGTTTTCAAATATAAAATGGGGGGGGGCTAATTGGCAGTGGTGAAAATTTGAAAATTTTATTTTAGTTTTAATATACTTTCTTTACTTAACAATTCATACAGGTGGTTTAAAGCTAAATCTTTATAGACTGTGTAGCAGTCAAAGTTCTCTTTTCAAAGCAACAGGAATAAGGTCTGATGGCCAAAAGAAAGCTTTCAAAAGTCATTTTGTGGATTTACATATGTTTCTGCTGGAAGATTCCTGTTTGCCCACATACTTATTTAATTATTTTCACTTAAAAGTCCCATATATCTAAATCATACAAAAACAATCTAATTTTTATGAATGCATGCATTATTTTATGGTTCCTAAGATTCCTGTCTGAATTGAGGAATGAGTTCCTAAAAGTGATATAGAAAAACAGACAGAATCATAAGGAAGAACAAAAATTGAATTATTGCTAGTTTGATTTAAAAAAAAATAGGAAAGATGAGGACTCTCAGAGATTTTTAAGAAGCTACGTGAGGATGGCACACAGGCTGAACTTTATAAGTAATGAATTGATGAAAAACCAAGAGAGCAAATAAGCTTATTCTGGAGGAGTATTTGCAGGAAAAAGATGTGACCAAGAATAAATTCCAGTTTATCACTGGAAAACAGAGGGCAGGAGAAGCAGGTCTAACTGAAGTAACAATAAAACCACAAGGAGTGACAGGAATACAGACAAAAATTTAAACACAGTAATAGTATCTGTTCTTCATTTATAAGACCACCTGGTCGTTTCCTGTCTTTTCGCAATTTTTTTTAAGCTAGTACAGTTCCATAGACAATTTTTCTTTTAAATTCTTAGCATTGAAAAAATGTATATGACTTCCTCGTTGGGCCTTGGTGTTGGGCAGGTTGCCTCTGAAGTTCTTTCTCATAAAACCACACAGGGCCACAGGGATTTCTTAAAAGATAAGATGACATTAATCTCCAAAGGACTTCTGGCCAATTCACAAGTTAAGCTAATATAGCAAAACCACCCCCTCAGGAATTGGCTTTCCTTCTCCTTCCCATTGGTCACTGAAATCCTATTGCCAGCACACTTTGGTTTGAGCTTTATGGTTATAGATTTGAATAGAAAATCTGGTGGGATTCTTGAAAAGCTATCAAGATAAAAATAAGAGGAGCAGCTATTACAGATAATCTGGGTTCTCTTTTTTTTTAGTAACTGCTTGGACATTCTTCTTCTCCTTAGCAGATGTCCAAAATAAAATTTTATTAGAATATATTTGACAAACAAGTATGCTTGTTTTGAAATTGCTTTCGAATGTATCTTCTACTTGGGTTTTAATTTAGATCAGTTGTAGTTAAATACATTAGCTTTTCCCTAGTGTTATACAATACAGTATTTTAATTCCAGCTTGAATTTGTTTAAAGAGAAAGTTTGTATGAGTGTTTTCTTGTCCTTTTGGCTTAAAATTTTACACATTTACTACAGTTCTTTTTCAGGATGTTTGCATTTTTGCTTTTTAGTTGGCAGTCAGTTTTGCTGCATCTGGGTTTATTTTATGATCTGTGGAAGTTGTGCGCTGAGAACTGGAAGAACCTGCATTGAACTCTGCCATCCACTAAGATATTTCCAAGCGTGCACCAAGAGGGTGGCTGCATGATGTTTTGCATGGTGCTTAGTGTTTGCAAGGGTGAAGTTTATCTTAAGATTTCCTGCAACTACCACAGAAGCTTTATTCTTTGACCTATTTGTGATACTGTTTTCTTTTTTAATTCTTTAAGTTTCTTAGACATGTTTAACCTGGAACATAATGAATTATTTTTACTGAGTTATTTTAGGGTTCATTTCTGTGTTTGTTTTTAATATACTTCTATTTGGTTTTAGTTATCATTTAGACCCAGTGTTCTGGTTTATTAGGTTCACTGGGTTTTAAGATTACTTTTTAAGTCCATTTCCCTCATTTTTTAATTTTTAGGTGCTATGTTGTGCAGTACAGAATCCAACCTACATCCAAGTATTTCATAGAGTTACTTTAAAGAAATATTCAGCGTAGATACCAGCCACTTAATTTCTGAAATAGGTTCTATTGTAATTTAGTCTACTGTGTTGAAATTTGGTCTTGCTTTAAAAAAAATAATCAGTGAAAACCAGTCATTCTAAATATAAGATCTATGGATATCATACAAACAAATATTTGAAAGCTTTTGACATAATTTATCATTTAAATGCTTTAACAATCTTTACACAGAAAGTAAATCCTTCAGATTTTCCCACCATTTTTTCTGGAGTTCAATATTTCTACTACGTAATATCTCATGAATTTGAATTTTTTTTAAACTTTTACACTGTAATTTGGAAAGCAAGCAGTCTTGCTTTGAGACCAAGTGTTGAATATTTCAAGGTGTTTACTGTAAAATTTTTCAAGAGGGGCTGTTGTGAAGTGCGGCTGCGATGCCTCCTGTGCCTCCGCAGGTCACCCCAAGAAGAACGGGGGAACTGGAGCACTCTGGTAGGATGGATGCCCTCTCTTGGAAAAAAGCATCCAACTGCTGTGCTGTACTGAGGATCAGGGATCATAACTCTTCCCATTATGAAATGTTTATACTTCAGTGTAGATGTTATAAAAAGCTCCCTAATGGTGTAATATATAAAAAGAATACTGGAAACAGTCAGACAGTTCTAATAAGGTTATGTACAAATGAAACCTGTCCACATTTATTCCCTTTACCAAACAGCATGTGGGGAACTGGGAGTACTTAACCAAAAGAAGTTTTCTTGATTGAAAACTGCTTTTTCAGCTTGCAGATCTCCTCCTCCCTCTCCCTCCTCTCAATGGAAAAAACAACAGCCCTGAAGGAAATAAAGAAATATATCCTCTCTTGAGGCCTCGCCCCCGTCCCTGTGCAATCCCTCTACAGCTCCCAGCAGCAACTTCTGCTTCCTGCAGCCTGAATAAACTGTTTAAAAAAAAAATAATTAATTGAGCTTAAAAGCATTACTTCTCTGTGTGGTAATGAATTGAGTGTGGCAATATACTGCATTACAGTTTTGTCCTTGGCATACCACCATCTGGAACAGCTCTCTGCAACTCTCATTGAGTACGTCAGGGAGCCAATGATCTCTTTTACTAAACTGAACAAAATACCACTCTTGCTTTGCAAGGATCCTCAGAAAGGTTTCCTGCAGACTTTTCTTTGAATACTTTTCGTTTTCATGCTTTTTTTGAAATTTGAAATGCAGCTTGCCAAGTTCTAGCAAGAAAGACCAGAAAAAAGTGATCAGTAGATCCAAGTGTAGGGAAGGAGGGGCATCCCCTGTGAATCTTTTGGAATAAAATGCAGTTAACCAGTATTCAGACCTGTATTTCAGTCACTGCGTTTATTGTACCTAAAGTCATGCTTGTATTCTTAAAGCCTTACTCAATAAGATGGAGTATTAACCCACAGCAAAGAAATGTTGCACGGCATTCTTAATAAGATGAAAATTAGCTTTACTGAGGCACAAGTATATTATAGTCATTCTGTACAGCTAGATGGTTTACATTTTTTCATTATCTAATTCTGGTTATAGATAGTCCTCAAAATATTGCTATTCTGTTTCACTGTCTTGCAGGGTGTCTTTTAAACATCTCAGAGAGCTGCCAGGGTGTGAACTGTTGTGCCCACTGGGAGATGGAGGTCTGAGGCATGATGATATTATTAGTAGTTAGATATGCTAGTACATCTGTGAATCGGGGATTAACTGATTTATAAAACAACAAGGGAAACATGCAAGAGAAAAATCTTTCCTAAGTCCTAAGTTAGCATGCTAACCAACATAATATCTTTGGTTTTGCATGCCTCACACTACTGGAGAACGCTATTTGGTTATGTGGCCCATTCCATGCTAATACTTGTTTTTTACCTTTTAGAAGTTGCAGAATTCTTTGTGAGGATTCATCTCACAAAGTTGGTTGTCTTTCATGTATTGAATGTACACGAGTTTCTCCCTGACCTATGTATTTTTTAGATATATAAGGGCTCACACTCTAGATTCAGTAAGGTATTACAAAAAACAATTAAGAATAAGGCAAACATTTCCAAGTTTCACATCTACGTAATGTTTAGCTCTTACTGGCCAGTATCTTCTGTTTGTTTCATTTAGTTTTTTCCACGTAAAGCATCCAAGTTATAGTCCTTATTGAGCATTTTCACAGCTTATCCAGTCTCACATCTTCACACCTCCTTGATTAGTGCAACATCATCTCTTTGGCAGTCCTTCCTCCTCACATAAATTCAGCGTGCTTCTCAGTGGATGTAGTCAAATACTGATGATTTGATTCGGTGTAATGAAATGTTGTTGTTTTGATTACAAAATTATGTTCTTCACATTTTTTTCTCTTCCCACAATTTTTTTTGTCATATTAATCATTAGATATCTCTTTGCTTTCAGGGTACTTCTAGACTTCTATGTCTATCCGTTTTCTCTTATGTGTCTTCTTTCACTTGCTTTGACACACCTGCACTCGCTACTCATCAGATGTCATCATACCAGTAACCAGGGCTGCTGCGTTGCATTTTTGAAGCACTCCTAGGCTAACCTATATGTTATAAAGGCATTTCCTGCAACATTCACAAAGTTATTGCAATGTCTTTTTCCAAATCCCTCAAAAATAGTTCATTTCTACTACGCTGTAATATAAAAACTCATAAGACAGCTTTCAGGTTGCCACTGTATGGATACCATGATCTACGGCGCTTAGTTGTTCCCTTTTACTTCCCTGTTTGCGTGTGGGTGGTTTTTTTCTTTTAGTTAAATTGTAAGCCTCTGAGGACAGAGCCTATTTTTGTCCAGTGCTTTTACAATGTGAATCTGTGGTCCATAACCAGACTTTGCATTACCGTACAGATACGGCCCAAAGTCAGCGCTGAGTAAAAGGCACCTCCAGGCCTTATCACAAATGCTTTGCTGCCTTGTTGCTTTGCGTTAGCATATGGTCTTTCAAACGTGCTGTACTTTTAAGTGTAGATGATCAACTGCTTTAACATCTCTAAAAGTACTAGCTTTTCCTTTTTTTTTCCAAGACAAATATATAACAGATGCATAAATGAACCATGGAATGAGTGTGCTGCAGACATAGAGCCATCATTACGCTCTTCACAATCAAGTTTTTTCATAAGCTCATGTGGCGTACACCTGTGTTAAGTTAACGGTGCACTTAGGTGCAGTGTGGAAGACTTAATAATTCAAAGTGGAATTTGTTTCTTTGTTCCTTTTGTGCTCTTTCTCATATCCTCTCCCGTCATTATTTACTGTGCTCTGTTTGCCTTCTGTTTGTACTTACAATTATTTTGCTAATACTTGATTTGGCTGAGGTTCAAATTCACCAACTAGAAATGCAGAAAGCAATAACTAGAGCAGGACATGGATACCACATAAGGATGATTTTAAAATAAAATTTAAAAATCAGCAATCAGTCTGCACTACCAAAAAAGTCCTTTAAGATGTAGTGTGTTGGGTATCTACTGGAATAACATTTGAAAATTAAGAAATGGTAATATGTATGAGCTGAAAAATAATTTGAACAATGATTGAATAGAACCAATTGTGGGTTTTGGGGTTCAACAAATAACTTGCCTTTATAGCTCTGTTTCATTTATTGAAATCATACTTACTAGCAGTTTTATGTCCCTTCAATTGGATTTTTTTTTAATGCATAACTGTGTTCTTTCATAGAATTGTTCTACTATTTAGCTCTTTCATTTTTCTCAAAAACAAAGGCACTTCTTTCTCATCCTATTGTGAAGGGAAACTAGAAATTGGGTAGAAAGCCATCTGGTTTAAATTTAAAATGAAGGTGATGGCAGGGAGAGAAGCATTTGTAGAACTGGCAAATTCTAAGACCATTTTCTCAGTTGAAGATGTACGCTAACCACTAACAGGTCTGCTTTCTAATTTGGAGATCTAGTTAGACTAATCTTGCTTTAAAAACCATCCTTGCAGACCACCAGAGCTAAAGCTGACCAAAATGTTAACGCTTTTAATGTAAGATGGTAGTTTTCTCACACTCACTAATTGCCTTGCTCTTAAGCAAACTGCTTATGGTAATGTGCACCCAGCTCAGCCGTGTTTGTGAAGGTCATTTGAAGCAAAAGTTTATTAGACTCATACTCAGTAAATACTAGTTCTGTGGTCTGTAGCATCTGCTGTTAACTTCTGGATATTGTTGTCCTAAATTAATTTAAAAGCTTTAAGACTTACCCACATCTGGCAGTTTATATTTCCTTATAGATCACCATGCTTTCTACGTGTTTTGAGGACATTTAACAAATTGTTAGTAGAATCTGAAGCATCAAAATCTAAATAGTCTGAGCAGTAAATTGTCAGGCATATAACCATGTTATTTAATGAGGTTAACATGGATAACTCTAGCTGATGGTAAGGACTGATTGTCTAATTGCATAGTTCATGTGTCTGGCTCACTTTTACGATTTATGCTGATGTCTGAACTGCCATGGGCAGGGACACCTCCCACTAGAGCAGGTTGCTCAAAGCCCCATCCAGCCTGGTCTTAAACACCTCCAGGGGTGGGGCATCCATAACTTCTCTGGGGAACCTGGTCCAGTGTTTCACCACCCTCACAGGAAAGAATTTCTTCCTGATACCTAATCTAAATCTGCTCCATTCCAGTTTGAAGCCATTACCCCTTGTCCTATCACTACATGCCCTGTAAAAAGTCCCTCTCCAGCTTCCTTGTAGGGCCCCTTCAGATAACTAACTGACATGCAGATATATCTGAAGAATTCTGCACAGGTCTATTATCTTATATATGGTCATTGTGACAGATAGCTGAATAATTTAGTGTATACTTTTAACTTGCCTAATTTCACAGTTGATAGTTACTTATCTTGACCCAATAGCTTTTTGTTGATTTTTAGAATTCTCCTTGGTGAAATGAAGGTATTTAGCATTTCTATACACGATGACAGGTAAAAAGAATTATCAAAAAACTATCTTGATTGAAGGGCTCTCCCAGGAATTTGAACTGTATCCTCTTTAAGGCCTGAGCACCATCTTGATCTCATTACATTTTTTTTAACTGATCAGAGGCTCTCAGATGGCATTTTGTGGCAATAGTTTATTTGACCTGACCCAGAAGATTCTGGCTATTTGGAATGTGTTGTCATAAGCTATTAGTGATCCAAATATAACAGGGTTGTGCCTCTAGGCTTAGTATTTGGTTAAAGGAAAAAAAAAATAAACACCCAGCTGGAAAACAAATGTAATTTTTCATTTTAATGGCACAAATATTCTTGGCAAGCAAGCATTGATATTTAGATGAAAAAGTACCAACTAAGAGCAACCAGAGACAAAATGAGTAGAGAAAGTCTCACATCTCTCCGTTTTCAAGGCATTTTAAACATGTTCAGTAATAGTTATTACAGATTCAATGCATGAGCCCTAGAGTTTCGTGAGGTTTGCTAGTTTAATTTTTCATGTCTTTGATTTTTGTGTCAGTAATGTTGTTGTGTCCAGAATTTTTTCACCACAGAGTTTTTACGTATGTATTCAAATATTATGCAGGCTTCAGGACAGCTATTCATAAAGTGAAGGGCATCCACAGGCAAGTTTGAAAAATACTAATAATAAAGTTTGTATCTTTGGTCAAATGGTTTTGTATAGTTCATTACACAGTAGAAGCAATGTCAAATGTCAAACTTGTCTACCTGGAGATGGGTTGAAGACTCAAATATTTTGACGTACTTCTGTGAAAAGAAGGTAGAAGTCTGTCTTTAGGACTGGAAATAACGTGATGTTTAATGCTTATTGAGGTAGCAATCAAATGGCAAAATGGTATTGAAGCAGTTTTGTGATACATGCTGGATTTAAAGAAGAATAGGTTTTGCTGTTCAACAATTTACAATGTGATTTAATGTTTTGGTTTTTTTTTTTTTTTTTAGCATGAGGCGTCATCAGGAGAGGAGAGCAATTTTAACTCCAATTTTAACAGATTTCACAGTTCGAATAACTGCAGCTCCTGCAATTATTTTTACAAAAATTGATGCTGCAGAGAATTTACACCCAGAGGTTAGTACAAAATGTGAACAGAAATAGCATAACTTTTAATGTGTTGATATTTTAATTCTTAATATTTTACTGTTCCACCATTTTAAGTGTCCAGATGTTTTCAAATATAGAGATTGTGCACTGGGAAAAAAAAAAAAAAAAGTAGTAGTCCTAATTACTAGCTAAAATTCTCTGCTGGAGAAAAAAAATTGTGTATAAGATTTGATATTAAAGGCAGCCTCCAGAGGTAGATAAGCCTGTTTGCACTTCAGAAAATAAGAATCCTTTAATGATTTCCAGCAATATTTTTAAACAATTTGTGATGAAAAGGTGTTGAGAAGAGGTGCTATAGTACAACATTACAATACATTGTATTCACAAGCTTCTCATAAAGAAGCCTGAAAATGCAATCTATATACTATAGGAAGAAAGTTGAGCCGAATTCTTCTAGTCAGATTTTCAAGCCCACAAATTTCCACAAAGCATCCACTCCCCAACCATTACTGTGGGTATTTCAAGGTATTACAAATTTAACAATCACTTTTACCAGTCTGTGGGTCAGCTTGTTAATGATTAGTCTGTGAAGAATGTTACACAAAAAGGTATTGTCTCCCTTTTTGGCATTGATTTGTAGTTCAAGAATTTAAAACACTTTATGTAGGGGAAATATCGGAAAGTTTTTGTCAGCTCACAAGGAGTATTTCTTGCAACAGCTACCTCCTGGGAAGAGCAAAGCTGGTACAGGAGCATAAAGAGTATTAGGTGTGTATTGCAATGTGCAATAAGTGCACACTGTTGGAAAATAATAACAAATGGATATAGAAAAAAAATACATATTTTGTGTAAAGTGTCATCACAAGGGCAGATGTAAAATTATTTAATGTAAAAAAGAAGTAGAAAGCTTAGGGGCTGGCTTAGGATGCATAAAGGTTACTCAATTAAGAAAAAAAAAATATCTCTGAGCTTTACTAATGTTCATGTTCAAGAATTTCAATGTTTTCTGTGCTTACATTCTTCCTGCTACCTATTCCCTGGGTGACATTCACTGATGAAGGGAAAGTTCTAGTTTAGTCTGTGGAGAGCTTTAACATTGTACAACCTTCTCATGAGAAGGGGCAGTACTTCTACTTATTAAGCAACCCTTCTGCATTGGTTCTGGTTTTCATCTCTTTACCACTTGCCAGCAGTGATGAAGAGCTTTTCTTTGTGCTAGATAACACCAGTAAAACAGTGGCCATCCAGCTAGCTTTGCCAAGGTATTAAACAATGGTTTACAGGCAAAGAGGAATCAATTAGGTTGGTTATCAGTGAGTTCCAACACATGATTTCATTATAAATCAAGCAGAGTTTATGTTTAAAAGAAACAAAGTACATCCTTTTCTTGGAAGGAAAGGAGAATTGTAGTCATTGCCAGGAAATTAAAAACAAAATCTGACAGTCTACTGTTTGATACTACCAAGAGATGGAAGCAAGATCTTACACACAAGATGCTTTTCTTGCAAAATTTGTCTTAATAGTTATGCTGTTGAATGCAAAGCAAAGAATAAGCCACATCCTTTTTTAGAAGACTGAACTTTCTCCTGAAAAGACCTAATTAATTCTATTAGGTTATTAGGTCTAAAAGACCTAATTAATTCTCCTGAAAAGACCTAATTAATACTATTTACAGTGTTGAGGCATTGACTACAGCAGTGAATCACAGTACAGTTCAATAGAAGCTGAAAATTATTTCACCAGTAGCTGTTATCTAGTATTTTCCCTTAATTTCTCCTCAGGAACTTTTGGTGTGTGGTCATTCTTTGGAGGTGAATGTGACAACAAACCTGGATTTCTTCCTCAATGTGGCTCAAGTACAACTTCTTCAGCAGCTGGTACAAGCCAATATGGTTGGACTGGAACCTTCCGCTAGCACCACTGAGGTAGGTTTTTCCCTGGTTTGCAGCTGTGTTTTTCAGAGTTCTGTAACTCTGATCAGGTGTTTGCATCATCTAGACAAAATTATATAGGTAAATGAAATATGTGTATTATTATTGCTTTTTGGTCAGCTTTAAAATGCATTCTAATTTTTTTCTAACAACAGGATGTGTTATTTTAAGAAGAATGTTATTCAATAAATTAGGCTAAGGCAATTCTGCAACATCTTATGTAAACAATGAAGCAGTTTTTTGAGGTTTCGCATTTAATTTTAACTTTTATTGAAGCTTTGGCATCTTCTTATGAGTTCACCTACTCTATACTGTGTGCTTCACTAAAGCAAGTAAACTATAAAAGTTTCACTGTGCCTGGTAACCACCACTCACATTAACTGTCTTCACTCAGGTCCCTAAGATTCAACCCACCTCTGAATATTCTTATACTTCTCCAGTAAGAATGGTGATAGGTACGTCATGAAGGTTCATTCATCTTCACAACTAATCTTTCCTTTTTTCTCGACTTGTACAATGTTCAGCTACAATCTTATGAATTTGTCATTCTTCTTTATTTCTGGAAGTTGATACCTCAGTCTGCATTAAAGGCCAATCACTAACTGTGACAGACTTTTAAGTTTTAATTATTGAACTTCTGGGCTGGCACAAAAAAGGTTAGGAGAAAAGAAAGTGAAAACTTTGCCATAAGAAAAAATATGTATTTCTTATCTTCAGAACCAGGAATCTAGTCAGGCTGACAGCATCTTTTAAAGATGGTAGAAGATGATATGTGACCAGGTACAAATTCCACTGGAATGGCTTTGGATTCATTGAGAAATCTTCACAAATAAGAACAAGAGTTAGGGAGAGAGTTAAAGAGCAAGACACAGTCAACTCTTCCTTTCTGAGAATCTAGCTAATGGGAGAGCAGAAGAAACTTTTCTCCTTCCTTTTCTGAATCTCACAGATTCAGCATGCATGTGAGGCTGGGTGGAAATGAGGAATGCTCCGGAGCAGCCAAACTGCTTATATTCCTCTCTCCTCACCCTGTCAAAACCCCAGAAGTTGTTTGTGTCCTGCTAATCTAGGCATCACATAATCCCCCTGCTTCCCTTATCCTTTCCAAAGGATAGAGGGAAATAAGGGCATTGTTTCATTACTATGTTGAAATATGAAAGATGTAGAAAAGAAATGCAGTGTATCTTTCCTTTCCTTAGATACTTTGCAGACACGCGGCTTCTTTTGGAGATAGTCATTATAAATAAGTATATATAGGAATATTTTCAATAAATAATTTGTGGAGCACTGTTTTCCCATTGTCAGTGGAATGGATAGAATCAGAAGATTTGAATGGGTGCCAAGAATTTTAATTTCAAGTTGGTACTGTGCAGAAGTGCTGCATGACTGATGTGGATTGTACAAATTTAAAAGCAATTTACTCCATAATTTCAGAAAGTTTTGTTGACTACATCACAAGATACCAATTTGTTCTTCATTGGTATCTCCCGTGCATTACTGAGGTCCCCTGTAATGAGTAATGGGAGTATTTCTGGTTGAAGGTGGTGTTTGTCTTCTCCTTAATAAATTGTTGAACTATATCTTGATTCTCTATACTGAAAATGTAAAATTCAATAGTCGGTTACTTTTTGTCCACTTCTTTCTTCAGTGTTCTCTAGTCTCATGTGGCTATATGAAGCTACCTCACCTTCTAATATATGCACATTTGCTATTATCCTTGTGTTTCTCCTTTAGTCAGTAGAGTGAAACATAATACATGTTATATGCTGGTATGCTGCTGTTTTCATCTCGATGTAGTCTGGAGCCTGCACATGGCTATTCATACTTCACACCTCCTAATTATTTCATTGCAAGAATCAAAACATAATTTCATTAGGTTCCCTGGCTCCTTCTCCTTGCTCTTTTTGAAGACGGGCATGACATTTACTATTTTCCAGACATCAAAGTCTCTCCTAGACAAGATGTCCTTTCACATATAAGGAGAATCCCAGCAGTGACACTGTCCAGTTCCTTGAACACCTTTGGATATGTGCTGTCTGATATTTTAAGAGAAAAAAAAAATATTTTTTTGAGCTGAATTTAGCTGAAAAATTGAGCTGCAGTTATCCATCCTCCAAAGGCTTTCCTAAAATATTGCAAATTATCTAGGCTATTATGCAGGTCATAGTGATACCTAGAACCTGTGCTCTCTTTCCCCTGCTTAAGTGTTCCTCTTGCATTTGCATTCAACACAGTCTTATTCAGCAAGACAATTCACAGAAAACAGCTTTAAGATTTTTTTTTTCCCACAGTGCCTGTTTGCTTTGCAGATTTAGAACTTCTGGTTTGTAGCATTTGAGGATTTTCTCCAATATTTCTGCTAGATGCTTAAACATGATTATTAGAAGAGTGGTAAGAAACAGAACTGTATTCCCCATGGGAATGTATAACATGAAATAGAGAAACCAAGAAAGTTTGCATTTCCAAATCAGAATGTATAAAACCTGCCTCAAGATAACATGGCAGGACTTTTCTTGAAGTTGAAAGGAATGAAATGTTTTTTTGTAGAAGAGACATTTTTACACAGTTTTGAATAAATATTATTTTGGTATTTGTAAATGAATTTATACCACTGAACTGTTAGCATTAATTACTTGTTCAGTTATTTTCAAGGGTATTCAGAACCTACACACATACGATTCTTCTCTTCAGGGACTCATGAATGAATGTGCAACCATGCAATAAACAGAAGTATGTAGAAACAGTGCACACGGGCTTTCTCTGAATAGGAAAGGGGATAAAGGAATGCCTTGAATTTCTTGAGATACACAACTGTAAATGAAATTTGTTTTATTGATGGTCCTTTTTTCTGCTAGAATAATGAAAAGATTGAGAAACATTCTTGTCAACAATTTAGTTGAGTATCTGTCAAAAAGTGTACTTCAATACTGAAAAATGAACTGTAACAAAGACTGTAGGATTCAGGAGTTACCTAAAAGTAGGAAGAGAACAAGAATGGTAAATTCTTCATGTATTTTAATGTGTTGGTGCCACTTTAAAGACACTGCAGATGAATATATATTGAAAGAACTCATAGAAATGCATTTGAATTTTTACACATCTGACCATGAACTACTGAAAGTTGCAAAAAAAATTATGTTTCTGAAGGTGTCCAGCTGATGGAAAATTCTACACTGCTCATAGGGATTTAGTCTATTTAAAGAAAAAATAAATCCAGCATATAGAATACACAGAATAATTGTTTAGATTTGCTGAAAAGGTTTAGGGAAATTTAAGGTTGGAAGGGACTTTAGAGCACCATGGTTTTGAGGCTAAAGGAAAGTTAGATTGGAACTCAGATTATGAGTGAATTTTGTATGACAGTGACTTAAGGCAATGAGTGCATTTGCTTTGCTTTCCTTTAGGCACTCCCATTATTACTAATTAAGATGATAATCTCGATTGCGTATCTTTCCTGGAGGCAAGCTGTTCAACCACATTTAAAAATGATGTGTTTAACCTGTTGTTAGGAAGCTATTTTTACAGTATGAGGTCTTATTTCAAGGAAAAGTCAGTCGTGATGAATTGAATACTCATTTCATTGTATTGTTTCCTGTTAGCATCTGTTCAAACATAGTTATGTATGTGTGTATACTTATGATAGATTTGCTTTTTAGCATACAAACTTTAAGGTGTAGGATAGAATCGTGGAATCGTGGCTGGGAGGGACCTACAGAGTTCATATAGTCCAGGCCCCTGCTCACAGCAGGCCTAATTAGATTGGGTTGCTCTAAGGCTTCAGTCAAGTCCTGAATACCTCAAAAGACAGAAATTAACACAAACTCTCTGGGCAGCCTAGTTGACCACCCAAATTGCAAAAAAAATAATTAATCCTAATATCTAGTTGGAGTTTCATGTATTCCCACTTGTGTCCATTGCTTCTTATCCTTTCACCAGGCATCTCTGAGAAGAATCTGGCACCATCTTCTGTATGGACTGCAATCAGGTAGTTGTACACATGCGCATGGATGCCTTCTGATTAAACTTTTTGTCACCTAATTTTGCTGTCTTGATTTTGGAGCTATCTTGGTTGCCCTCTGTTGAACTCAGTTGATATTTTTCTTGTTCTCTGAGGCCCAAAACTGGACACAATATTCTAGATGTGGTCTCACGAGTGCTGAGTAAAGTGCAATAATCACTTGCCTCAATCTACTGACCGTGCTTCTGCCAATATAGTCCAAGATGCTGTTAGCCACTTTTGCCACCCAAAAACATCCCTGGCTTGTGTCCACTAGGACTGCTTTGCAACCAGCTTGTATCATTGTTGAGGTTCCTTCTTCCCTAGGTATAGGACTTCATATTTCTCCTCATTTGACATCCTTCTTGTTCTTGTTTGGCTCGTTCGTCTACCCTGTCTAGGTCCCCATGGATAGCAGCCCTGCCCTTGCACATATTCACTGCTTCCCGTTAATCAGTACCCTTTGAGCTCAATCATGTAACTAATTTTTTATCCATCTGGTAGTTCTCCCATGTAATGTCCAAACTTGGATACAAGAATATTGTGGAAGTGCTAAAATCCTTGACAAAATTGAGTAAATGACATCCACTGTTCTACCCTTGTCTGCAGATCCAGCCATTTTATCATAGAAACTAATCTGATAGATGTCTGCTTTGTGAATTCTGAGGAAGGGCAAAGTATGTCAGTCAGGAGTTTTGCTTTGTTCATCGTAGCTTTGTCACTTAGCTGTGTTCATCTTCTTTGATACTTTGCATTTTTTTTGCAGCCAGTAGTTTGTACTGCTTAAGGTAAATGTCCAAGATGAATGTTTTGGAGCTGTGAAGCCATAAATTTTTGAGAAATGCAAACATCAAGGCTGAAGTAGAATCATCTAGAATTGTACAAAGAACTATAGAGATATACAAGCAGTTATATAATTAAAAATGAAAGGAAACATTATTCAAGTTTGGATGTTAGGAAAAATCTCATTTGGTGTAGAACACTGCTAAGGGACATGACAAAAAGATTTTGAGCTGAGGTCTTCTCACTGATTTTTCATCTCAGGAGAATACCTGCCATGATTTTATGATTGAACTGGTTCTAATGTTAAAATCTCTAGCTGACCGTAACAGCGCCCTATGAGTTTCTTATTTATGTGATTTTTAGTTCAGTGAATTCTATTCACCTGCCCTGGATTTCAAAAAACAAGCAACACTTAGTTAAAATGGCAAAAATTAGTGAATTGCATTCTCTAAAGCCTAAAAATCATTAAGCAGGTAAATCTGTCTTTATTAAATAAAGACTGTATTAAGACTGCCTGGGGCATGTGAATTGCCAACAGTAATTAGTTTTGTTATTCATTAATATCAAGTAATCATCATATTAAGTCCACTTTAAAAACAACCATATATAAAGAATAACACGACTATTTTTGAAACCAGTGTTTTCGAGCAAGTCAAATATTTATACTTTTTAACAAAATAAAAAACATATTTTAAGGGGGCAGGGATGAACCACATCATTAAGAAAGGCAGAAATGGAGATGCTCTTTGATCTATGTATGTATTCTGCCCAGTATTCCACAGGAAAAAACCCCACCCTTAAGTCATAAAGCTAATACAACTTCTTTTTTCTCAGTTTCCTGACTCCACTCTTTCTTCTTGATCTCCTACAGTCTACTTTGTTCCAGAAATACACTCATAAGTGTCTTAACTTCCAGTAGTTTTAACCTGACTCACTCATGATTTTCATATGCAGTCCTCCAGTTTTTTCATTGTGCAAAGTTGCTATTTTGGAAATTAAATAATAAAATCAAGGATAAATGCAGCTTTGTGTCTTTGGAAATTATTTGAAGATGTCCAGTTTCTCACACAGGAAGAAAGATTCTTCAGAATATCGTGATAACTTCTGCGGGTTTTTTTTCTTAACTTAAAAAGCTAAAAGAGAAGAAACAGATCTGAAAATTTTCTTCGGTGGTTGATAGTTTCACTGGCAGATTTGCTTCTGTTCAAAATCCTTCAGTTTTTTCCTGGATCATCTTTTGGAAGGGATGCCATACTTATTGCTTTAGTACCATATTATCTTAGAGTTTTTGGGGTCTTTTTTGTTAAGTCTAAAATCACTATTATAAATTTCTAGCTTGGTCTTTCTGTTTTTGTAAATACCCTAAATTTTCACAAGTACTTCCTGTGACAAATTCATCGATATTTTTGAGCTTACTGCACAGAATGTAGAAAGGAATTAATATTTCAGACCTGGTACTAGATAAACGTGATTGACATGACTACATAAATGTGGTTGATATGTGAGACACATGATATAGAAATGGCTTAAACTCTAGATAGTGGCTTAAACTGGGGCTCATTTTTTAGCTCTACATTAGCATAAGACTTGAAAACAATGTTAGAACAGATACATTAATTATGTATCCCGACAATATTTTCCCACTTATAATGTAGTATTTGCAGCTCAGGCACTAGCAGAGTTAGTGGTGATGTCTATGTAATTGATAATCTTCCATGTTGTTTTCTCATGGATTTATCCAGTTGCCTTTGAAATTCATCTAAACTTTCATAATCTGCAATAACCTGTGAGAAGGAGTTCCACAAGTAACTATATGCACCACCCCTTTTTTTTTTTTTTAATTTATTTTTGCTTATCTTGCATCAAGTTCTTATCTTAGGAAAAGAAGAATAATCTTAGCCAACGTCTCTGGGCCATTTTATCATTTTATCTCACATGCTTAGATCATACCTTGTTTTCAGTACCTCTTCCAGGTTGAAAAATCCTAGTGGTTTTTTCAACTAGGATTGTTTCCTACAAACTCTTTTGTTCTATTAGTTATTTTTGTTAAGCTGTTCTGGCTCTTTTTCAGTTTTACGGTGTCCATTTTTAAGGAGTAAGTGGGGCATTGTCCAGACCAGAATTGCACCCACTGTTAAAGATACAGACAGGCACACATGGATTTATATGTTGGCACAGTGATGTTTTCCCTTTTATTCCATCTCCCTTTCCTTTAATTCTTGATAAGAGATTTGGGGGTTTATGTCTGCTACTGATCTTTTTTGCTTTTTTTTTTTTTCTCCTTCTACCTGACCCTTTCATAGAACTGTATGCAATAACGTTAAGAACTTGGGCTTAGGTGACAATAATCAACTTGGAGGCCATCTATTTATATTCCTTTTATGATTCTTTTTCCTGTTTGCACCACTTTACATTTACTTGTATTATATTTAATCTATTTTATTGCCCTGTCATTCAGGATTCTAGGGTCTTCAGTTCTTCACACTTGGCTCCTGAATAAGTTAATATATTTAGTAAAAATTCTCACCTTGTTCTTAATTCTTTTTTCCATTTATGAATATATTTAATGTGATCAGCCCCAGCATAGATCACTATGAGAGTCATAACTGATAACACACTGATAACTATGAATCATTAACTTGGCCTTGTACTCGTAGTTGAGTCGTCTCGACTAATTTGTCAATTATTTATCTAGGTGAGGACCTTCTTCCTTATTCCATGGAAACTTAGTCGACTAGACACACACACTGGATTGAGCTCTTGTTGCCAACTAGCATGTTGCTTATCGATAGTAGGAATCTTTTATCAGCAGAACAGACTTTTTCTCTCGATTATGTAAAGCCACAATTTTACAATGTACTCTTTGTAGACAATATTCCAAGTCTGATAAGGGAACCCATCAAAATGGGGAGCTGGTTTGAAGACACACTTATCTGTAGTGAGCTTGTTGCCTGATACAGTTCTGATTTTTCATGTCTTGCTCTTAAGTCACCATCCCAAATTTTAAGTCTTAAAAACTTGAAACCCCAACATTTCAAAATTTCAGTTGAAGTTCAGCTCAGTCAGCTGACAATATGGCTATTCCTCCTCTTTTTCTCTTCCCTCTGAAATTAACCTTCTTAGTAATGATACAGCCAGTCCTGTTTCCATGCTGAATTTTCAGGGTGGTTTATTTTTTAGATTGCTTGTTTGTTTGTTTGTTTTTGTTAGTTAAAGACTTTTCAGTTTTGAGTTAAATTTGTAACATTTTCACTGTAACTTAGAAACATGGATTGCATTCTATGTTTTGCTTATTTTACCCTGGATAAACAGTGAGAAATTATCAATAGTTAACAAATTGTCTTTTAATAATACTTCCCACAAGTACAATTATCTTGTAATTACTTACAAGAGAGCCCACTGCTGATTTATTTATTCATTGGTCCCTGAGGCCTCAGCTGTAAATGAACTTCAGAGAACCATCATGTTTCTCAGTACCTTTTCTCTCATTGCACCTGACTGGGGCTCATGCTTAGAGAGCTTTTTCTTAAGTTTTTAACCTGCTTTGTTGGAAAGAAAGCAATCTTTTAATGGCTGAGTTGAAGAGCCCTTTGTAGATCTTCAACAGCAGGAGTTAAAGAGCTTGTTTGTTCTTTGTTTTTGAAGGAAAAAAATGAAGTATCTTTTATGCAAGCAAGTTTAGCGTATTTAAAAATAAAATAAATAAAATTGCAGTGACAAAACTGTAACATTCCTAAATATTCCTGTCGGCATTATTCACAGTTGAATTCTCACTGCTATATAATTAATATTTCATTAGCCTTTTAAAATGTGTAAATGAGGATATCCTGAGAAAATGGATGGAAAGTTTACCAAGGGACTGGATTTAAGCTGATTGAAAGCAGGTGGCTATCCACATTGTATCACAATTTTGGCACATCGCTCATTAAGAAAACCTATGCCACTGAAGTTAATTCACGCCCAACAGATGTTTAGTACTATAAAGGTATATGACCTGCTTGACATCAGTCACTGGAAGGAAAACATTTTTTCTTTTGATGTTTTGCATTAGGTACCATGGATATTACACATGTGTCTCACACACCTGAAAATAGAACCGATTTTCTTATATAAATTTTACATAAATACACACTCATCTCTGCTGTTTATCCAACATAAGTAATGTTTTATAGAGAAACTTGGGTTTCTCCCAAGTGTGTGGGTTCATTTAGTAGTGGACATGGCATTGAAAAACAAAGTCATTTCTGTTTCTAAATGAAATTGAAAAATCTTAAAACTATATAACTAAACTTTGTCTAGATGTACTAGTAGTAAAAATCTAGCAGTAATCTAATGGGATACAAGTAATTTATCTTTTTAAAATATCATGGTTCTAGTAAATAGATTTTTTGGGATCTCTGCCTTTAGCTCAGGACTTTACATACATATATGAATTTGAAGTGTAAAATTTCAGATTATAAATTATTATAATAATCCAGACTTGATTATGATAAATTTATGGATAGGCTTTTAAGCAATCAAATAACTAAGACTGGAAATACCCTGAGTTTGCAGCTGCCTGTTTTGATGTGTTAATAAACATTTGACCTTTGGAGTCAGGGAAGCAATTTTGGCAGTTTTTTTAAGGTTTTAGACAAATAGGAAATTTGTATTTGTGCTTTTCCTCTCCCAGCCTCCTGTGGCAGCATGATGGTCTAAATCTGGGTTTCAAATAAAATTAAGAACTTTAGGTTCAAGTGTTGGAGAGGCAATAATCCACTTAGCATTCAGTCCAACACAGAAAAAGCACATGTGCATCTTATTTCTCTAGGAATAAATAACTTATGGTAATGTCATTATAGGTCTGGCTGTGAGCAGTGATGTTCTTTCTCTGAAGAGAAGGGGAAGAATGCAGTGGTTGCCTTTTCCCTGTATTCTTGTTGTCTTGTAGCAAATGGGCACAAATCAGCAGTATTACAGTGGATAAGTTTTCAGCACAGAATACTTTTAACAGTTTCTGTCTGGATCTCACTCTGGATATAAATTAACTATGTTTTAATCCTTGGTGAAATGTGCTAGGTAATATATAAAACAGGTCTTGTGCATGTTCTAAGTACTTTACAATCCTTTGTGAGTGTCAGTATATATCTCTAATTTGGAGTATGCCTGTCTTTAATAATAGATATTTCTATAATCTCCCAGGGTTTGAAAACATGACTAGAAGCTACTGGTGTAGATTATCTGGAGTTTATCTTACTCTTGATAAAGTGCACTGGTACTTGGAGCAAACGGGGACAGAAATTTCCTGTATTACTGCTTCAGTTAGGGCAATTATATTCTAGTAATGTATCTTGCTATATTAATGATATTTCTAGTGCAGGTCCTACTTGGTGCAAAGTAGGACCAACAAATCCATTTTCTTCCATTAAAAAGCATGCAAACAGAAAATTGCAAGTCTTTTTGTGCCTAATAAATTCATTTTGCTACCAATAATTCACAAACATGTTCAAAAACACAAACCTTCACCAAAAAATGTAGGACCTGTTTTTTAAAGACTGTCTGAAATACGGAAATACAGCAGAGGTAACATCCTGAAATTGTGTTTTATTTTAATCAGAAAAACTTTCCTAGCATAAGTGACCATACTGGTTTTTTGCCTGCTTTTAAAAACACAGGTATTACTTGATATCTGTTTGTAACTGGGAACAGTCTATAAATGAGTCTCAAAACCCACAGACATACTTTAATCCAGTAAACTGCGATTAATCAGTTAGTAAGACTATGACTTCTCAGAAAATGTTTTTTCTTCTCAATGTGAATTCAACTAGATGGATTAATCTCTGATTCTACTGACATAAAAAAATTATTTAGTAAGGCTAAAAAACATAGTACTGACAGTTTTTAGTTTTTATCAGAACATAACAATTAGAAATAGAATTCTGTACGTGTGCCGTGAACATAAGATCAAAATGTTGTAGTTGCTTATGAGTGGAATTAAAAAAGTTGAAGTTTTGGCATTGCTGAATTTCTGGAATATTTTATTATGACTATATAA
The DNA here is from genome assembly GCA_033628505.1 of Tringa tobata. NCBI lineage: Eukaryota > Metazoa > Chordata > Aves > Charadriiformes > Scolopacidae > Tringa > Tringa tobata. The sequence goes on from JAHREE010000563.1 coordinate 7,122,924, forward strand.
GCAGAATAATAAGGATTGCTAGAGTTCTGTTAAAATTACTGATTAGCCCACTATAATCTTCCAAGTGCTAAGAGCTATTCTTAACTTTTCTACTTTCAACAGTTTAGCATTGCAGGTTAGAATGATATTAGATCATAGCAGGTGCCGATTCAATAATTAACCAATAATTAATTCAATACTTAAGCCAATCCACTTGCTTTTAATTTTTTCCAAGCATGGGCACATTGAATGACACTGTTTCATCAGTTGCAGTGAATCTAACTTCATTAAGGGGTTATCTAATCATCAGTGCACGTGGGGCTTACTGGAGGCATCAGGTGAGCTTTGAAGGATTGGTAGTGATACTGGATTTGTTTGATTTTACTCACTATTTAAGGTAGAACTAATGACTGGAATTTTTACTGATTTATGAACTTAATTAAGAGATTTAGCAAACTTTAATTAAAACAGATAAATTGCCAAAATGAAATGAAAAGTATTAAATTGGAAAATCGATAGGGGAGCAATTTCAGACAAATAAGCCATATGATTAGTCTGAATGAGACAAGTAGTGTTAAGGCTGAAAGAAATGGCATTAAAACTGATTTGGGCAAGTAAAGAGGATGTCCTTTGGAAAGTTGTCTAATGTCGGAAGCAAAGCTGATAGGTATGCTGGCTTTTCTGTCATTACGGGTTTTTTGATCATTCAGAGTTCTATAGATTCTTTGATTGAGATGACAGTGGAGATCACTGTGACTGGAATTACCTCAGACTGTAAGATTTCTTTCAATTAATTCATCTTTAGATGGTAGATTTTTAATCAGTGTTTTAATGATTGTTCCATAAATATTTTTCTAAAAATAATAAAATAATTCAGTGATAGAGAATCCACTATAGTCATTCATAAACTTTTCCAATAAGTAATTCTTTCTGAGTTAAAAAAGTGCACCTTATTTCTTGTTTTAAAATAGCTATCTATGACTTTAAAAATTCAATAATTGCTGTTAATGTCCAAGTGTCAGAGGTGGCAGTCTGTTACCTCTTTTCCCTTTTATCTGGAAACCATATTTGAAATAGCTAACTATATTTTAAAGCTGGAAGAATAAAGGGAAAATACATCGGTTATATACTGGCTTTGAATCTCATTGGAAAAATGTTTTTCATGTGTATTGAAGAAGAATGGGGGAAATTGGGGAAAAAAACCAGCATTTAATGTGAAAAAACTTCACTCTCTTCCAAATATTTGACTACATCAAATCCTGAGGGATGTTGAACAACTATAAACATCATTAATCTTAGTTAGGAAGCTTGATTCCACTAGAAGTTCGTGGTAAATAGAAGGATTAAATAATTGTCTCCTGCCTCAAAAATAAAATACATTGCGGTTTTCTGTTTTATGCTTTGGTTACATAAGTATAGACAGTCATCAAAGTAGTGACCCCTTGTTTAAACTTTAAAGGTGTGATTTCCAAATGGACTATATTTGGTGGTTTATAGGGCAATGTTGTAAAGATTAGTGTAGACAAAAATAATAAAGAAGTGATGATTTATGGGTAATTTTTTTTCCTTAAGTGTTTTAATATTCTGTAAAGAGTTTCATGCCAGGTCTCTAGTGCTGTGTTTTTACTTATTATAAGCCCTAGCTTTAGACTCTTTTATAAATTCATCTTTGATGTACAGTAGACCTATTGTACTGACTTCTTCATAAAGTATAGTCTATTATTGCATAGAATATTGCTTTGATCTGCTTGACAGGTTTAAAGTATGGACACATATGTGGTGTTTGATAAATTACCTGAGGGGCAAAGAATGTTGCTGCCTTTTCATAATTATTCACTTTTTTAGAATTAATATATGCCAAATTTTTACAAGAAGAAGATATAATACTTGCACATGGATAACAGAAAGGGAAGTGCTAGGAAAAGAAATACAAATATGAGAGTGAAGCACAGTTAATGTCCTGATTTCATTCAGTGATGCACCTAAGATTATAGGTGCAATATTAATAAAAAGACCATATTTCCTCATTCTTAAAAGAATTTTTAATATTCTGGTAAAAGTCTTTCCAATATAAATGATAACTAGTTTTACTCCTGATCAGTGATACAACAGGTGAGTTCTCAAGGAGTTTATTTCTCAGTCTGGCAAATCCATTTCCTGGTGTCTATCACTTACCACCTGGAGATTTTTGGCAAGAGAGCATCTATTTGTCATACTAACATTTAGAAGTGGAAAATACAAGAACTCCTCTTTGAAAAAGAAATGAAATACAAACCAACACTCATCTTGGTCTGCTGCTGTCCATGTAGGCATGCATGGATAACATTTCTTACTGCAAGTCAGTAAATCTTTTATTCCTCAATCAAATATGGCCATTGAGATCATTACCAACTATTTTTTGTACAAAGTACTCCTCCGTAAGCTTCAGGGTAAGGCTAGACTTTGGGAGAGTATTCATTTCTAAACAAATAATAATTTTGCTTAAATTTACTCTAGAGAATGTTCGTGTCTAATAACTATCTACATTGGACATAATTATGAATACAAAGTGCAGTTATTTTGTATCTTCTCTGAAGCACTTAAAAGGTTCTTTCAAATGCTTACTTTTTCTTCATAAAATCTCTGTGAGGATTGTGGCTCTAGGAGAGAAATCAGTTACACTAGTGAACATAAGATGCTTGCTTTTAAAATTCAAGGCAAGTTAAATTTCTGAAGTATTTTCCAGAGGATGTGATCTGAAGCCTTCACCCATTGTCTGTCTTCTGCTGGTGTATTTCTCCCTATCTCCTCCATCCCTATTTGTCAGCTTACATAGTCTGGTTTGTTTATTTTTTGTTAGCCCAAATGCACACTCAGTAGGCTACAAGTCCATAGCTATCCCATACAATCTGAAATTTAGATAGGTGTCTAATAAAGTAATAAAAAACCAGCATAAGCTATGTCTTGAAAGAATCATAGCCAAATTAATCGTCTTTTCCATCCATCATTCTTTTCTTATTCACAAGTTTTTAGTTGCAGTACTGAATGCAGCACTCAACAATCAGCTGTTGCAAATATGGAAATATTTGCTCACAGTAGAAGTAGAAACCAAAAAATTGTCCCTGTTGTGGATCCCACTCAGACCTCCCCTGCCACTTTCTGGCTTTGTGTAATTTCTGCCTCAGCAATGATCAAGGTTTCCAAAATTCTTCAATGTACTTGCTGTTATTGTATCTACATGTTGCTAACCATTAGAATGCAATACATCCTGCAAAAATTTAATGCTTAAAAAATTATTTCTTCCCCCAAAGCACATGAAAAAAATCTTCTTGTTGAAGTTGAGGAGAAACTGTATTTAATAATTGAGGTGGTGAAGGATGGACTCAGATGTACTGCTAAATGGTCAGACAAAGAATGACCTGGGACTGAAGCGTCTGGTTGGAATTTTCATTCACAACTGAGATGTATTTCAAGCATAATTTGCAGTCAGAGCCAGTAGCCGATGGACACAAGCTGTCATTCAGCTGGGGGCAGTGTTGAGCAAAAAGGAGGGAAACCTGGTGTGGGCAGATCTTTGTTTTCTTTCAGAAATTCAAGGCATGACCTGCTGGCTAATGTTTTCTGCTTTTGTAATACCTTCTTCTAGGTATTTGACTTTTGAGCACTCTATCTTGGCTACCCAAGCACTGGCCTCAGCAGTGTTGTCAGTCTGCCAGATGATATTTTGCTTCTAGACCTGGCTCTTGGCCAATCACTTTGAGTAAACCCCACCAGCAGATGTGACATGTTCCATAAGGCTAACCCCCACGTTCTGATAAATTGCAAAGACAACCCACCAGCTTCCTGAATAAATGATATTAATACTGGGGCAAGGAGGAAGAAACAAAAGTTGTTTCAACTTTGGCGTTTTGTTCATTTACCACAAAAATTATTTTTGGAGTCTCACTAATGTAAAGATCGGATATTTCATAGTGAGCAGAATATTACTTGTAATCATTCCAGTAATGGGGAAGGCTGGGGGAAGTACAGCTCCTATCTGCTCAGACACCCGAACAAAATCAGCAAACACTAATTGTTAATGGAGTGGTCTCCAAAAGGGAGAAGGCCTAGAAAACTCATCTGTAGCAGCTGATTCCTTTCTCGGCTGGTTGAATCAAACGATATACTTATTTGTCACATTAGAGACATTGCAGTAGTATCTGGAGAAGATATAAGTCATTCTTTATCACTTCAGATTAGGCTTAAGAAAGCATTTCTGGTAAATTGTAATACCTTGTAATATGCTGGCTCAGAAAGTCTGGAAGAGTATTCTGAAAAAGTATTTCTCTATGCTTACTTTATTTGTACTTTTTTCCCTAAGCACCCGCTTATGGCTGCTATCAGAGAATAGGAGTCCAGAAGGACCTTTGGTCTGACCCAGTAGCACCACTTTATGTCCTCTTATAGTTTATTTCTGCTTATGGTAATTTCATCAACCTTCTCTTGTTGCTATAACTTCACTGTAAGATAAAGAACGTGATCAGCAGGAGATATGTACAAAAGTGCTATTACAATTGTATCACACATAAAATTTGAAGGAATGATAGCTAATGGAGTTTATAGCAGTCTCTCTTGCCTATGGTACTTTATTGGAGCAAAGTCTCGAGTGAAGAGCAATTTAATTACACTTTAGTCAAGGTTATCAATGTATTACTTCTGTGGAGAATGAAAAAAAAATCAAATAGTACCGTATTTTTTGTTGAAAACAAACATAACTTTGTTTTCCATTTGTATTTTGTTTAAAAATAATAACAATCAGAAAACTGGTAAAACAAGTCCCAGATAATACTACTTAAGAAGCCAGACAGCCAAAGTGTGAAGTGGCAGATGCACATGTTGCACAGATGTTGTGTTGACTGGTTAGTATCCTTATGGAAAGCTTGTGTAATTGGAAGTATTTTTAGTATGTTGAAACTTGGAGAAGTTGGCATCCTCATTTACAAGTTTCTTTTGAAGAGGCTGTTTATCTTTTGTCTTTTGATTCCTGAAGTCTAAGGTAATCAGTGTTAGAGAGCCAGAACAGTCTTGGTTTCTGTATTTTATATAGATCAGAGGAATTTAGGTATGTCTTGATATGAGAAAGTGTGTTGGCACATAAAAAAAGGTAATGTTGTGTGAAGATAGCTTCCTGAGCTTTTAAAGACATTTTTCATTATGCATTTGAAATTTGTTGCAATGACTAGAAGCAGAGCAAACTTAGTGTATGGTAACAGTCATGTCCTGAAAACAATAGGTATTGAAATGTGAACTGATAAAATACTTCTCAGAGAATTTTGTCTTTCTTGTGGTTTGCACAATTACCGATTAGATGTTGCATATCTGCTCAGGTTTGGCCCCCATTTTAAAGCTTCAAATTTTCATTTCAGGGAATAGCAGATCACACAGCACATAGTACTGTACCTTTGATACCCTGGGCTAAGAGATACTTTCTGGTGGCTTACAGCACTACAGTAATCGTAGAATCACAAATTTATTGGAGCTAGTTAATATGTTTAATAAAATTGTTAGCAGCAAGCTCATTACCTGGGATGTGTGGACTGCATTTTTGCATGAATAATCAGTAAATGTAGCTTCCTTTTTTTTTTCATGACTGTATGCTTAAAAGCATGAGGTATTATAAAACTTATAATTAGGTTACGAAGTGTAAAGTCGAAGAAAACAGCCCTAAGAAACAAGGTAAAGAGAAAGTAAAAAAAAAATTGTATTATTTAGATTTGAAGCAGTTTGGCAGAGGTTCTCAAGCAGCTTGACAAAGGCTAGCCTAAAATTAGGCTTGTTTATTCTCACTGTGTTTATGGCTTTGGAAATAAAGGAGTATTTCCAGATAAACGTTTTCTCAGATGAGAAGGATTGCAGAGAGTTGTAGTTCTAAGCACACACCACAACTAAATCTTCAAAGTAGCCCTGATTTGTGTCATTGGCATTAAGAGATGTCTTATGCCTTCATTCGTGTGAAGCCACTTCAGTGTGCTTTAAATCCAGAGCATGCCTTGTACACCCTACATGAATTTGTAAAAGAATGGTTTCCATAACGTTAAAGCTCACTAAATTTGATAAGGAGGAATGACATTTCCTATCAATCTGATTAAAAAGGAAAATCAAGAATAAGGAAACAAAGGAAAATCTGTTTTGCTGTAAATATATGTGATCTTTAACTTCTGTCCTAGAATTACTAGAAAGAAATGAATGTTCCAGACTGATTCTTGCAACCTAAATGGCTGTACTGAAGAGATCTTCACACTCAGGTTCTGCAAAGATAAAATTAAAGTGGAAAAAGTGGGGTTTATGGTCTCTCTTTGAGATACAAAGCTAAGAATCTATTAATTTTTTTTTTTTACAATGAAGTGTCTGTTCATTAAGCATTCTGAATTAGGTAGTTCAGAAAGATAAACATATGAAATAAGATAGATATTAAACTTAAAAGATAAATAATTCTCAGTATAGTAAAACCAAAAATTAAATTATAGATTCAAAATGTATTTCATTTTGGTAGGAAGAAACTGTTTTTTCCTGCTAGTTTCTAATGTCCACAAGCACACAAATTATGTTGAAAAAAGATGGGAAGTTGTATCCCTTAGCCATTTAAACAGTGTGCTTGATTCAGGACCAATTGTTCTGACATTTTTCTTCACTTTTTCTGTGACCACTTGAAGTGAGGTGGTAAAATGTTCATGCATATCAAGATTTCACATAAAATATAGCTGGGGGGAATTTACCCAAAACAGTAATCTGCAAAACAGTTTGTGAATTATAGGCGTGCTTCCAAGTCTTCCTTGCATGGACGCTCGAAAGAATATTGCTTCAATATGAAAAGATATTTTGTATTGTTAATGAAAGGGAAAAATACAGGTATTTCATCAGAGAACTGTGAAGCTTCACATCAATAAAGCTTAAAGACATCCCGTATTCTTAAAGTGTAATGAAGCTGCCATGCTGGAACAGAGCTAATGGGAAAATAACTCATAGGGACTGTTGTTATTTTCTGGGAAAAAGAAGTTATAACAACAAAACAAAAAACTTAAGAAAGAAACAGTCAAAAAAGAAAAGAAAACAAAAAGAAACAAAGTGTTGATTTTCCTCTATGTTTACATTAATATTAATTCATCTCTCAGGGTTTGGGTTTTTTTCATTTCTCTTTTGGTGTTTTTCTAAGTGTTTTAAGATGGAGCCTCATAGGATAGAATGATTTTTACCTGAGTTTTAAGTGCAAGTTAGGATTCAGTCCACTTCCCACCCCCAATTCGCCTACAGTAATTGGTTATCTGAGCCAAACCTTCTTGTCTTTGCTCTGTGAATTACGTTTCTTTTGTCTCATGCTGCCCTAAAAGACCTAAGTTTTCTGTCCGATCTCTTCATTACATACTCTGCCTAGCAATATTTTGAACATAACCTGTGGGTATTATTTTTATTATCAGTAACTTTAATATTATTGTACTTTTTTATCAAAACTATTAATAACTAAATGGTATGTAAAGTTAATTTTAAAACTTTGCCATTTCAGATCATTTAATTTATCAACCAGAGAATATGAAGTATTCGTTACAGAGATAATAAAAATATTGTTGTGAAATAGGTCCAAAATTTAAGCTGTTTTTTTAAATTATAGAGCGCATGCAAGAAATCATATTGGTTCATTTTGCAAAAAAAGGATTAGAAAAACAGAAACCGGGTAAGCACTATTATTGTTATGCCATAAATAGCAAGTATAGTTGGTTGTTGAAATGTAGACAGGACAAAATCAATAAAGACAACGCAGTGGCTCAAACTCACGCTAAGCAAAAGTGTGAGAGAACACGTGCTTGGACTTTCTCACACTGTGGACATTGAATGTGTCATAGTGATGATTTGCTTAATCGCCTGATGAGGAGACGAAAGTTTGAGCGTTAGGTCACACGATGTATGACTGAGGGTTCTGCATTCTTTGATCTCGACTAATCTTCTCCTTTGAGTCATCTAACGCTTGTATACAGTAGAGTTTGATGCTGTGGCAACGTTACCTTGAGACAGCATCAGTTACAATTTCTTCCCTGTATGGAACATCACCTGCTTGGTAGTGCGGAAAACTTGATTCTTGACAGTAATTATAAACACATGGATTCTGTAATGCTCTTCATTTTAAAGTAAAATAATATGGGTTTTTTTCTTAAAGGGAAAGCTGAGGAATAAAAGCAGAAAGGATAGTTGAAGCCAGTAAAGAGTTAATTGAAGTTGTAGTCAGTAGGCAGTGAGCGATTTTGATTTTGAACTTCCCTATTTTCTTTGCAGGAAGGATCCTCAGGGGTTTTTGGCATTCCCTCATGAGGAACAGTCTTTTTCAGGCATTTTAACCTGGTTTTAGAAGTAATTAAAGCTAATACAATCACTCTGTATGTCGGTCTTCCTCAAATAATATGTAATATCTTGTGTGTTCAGCCAAATTAAAAAGCAGAATAGAAGCCTCAATATTAATTAACTTTTTATCTGTTTTGTGAAAATCAGGAAATGAATGGTGAGATACCAAAACAGGTGTTGCCACTGAGGGAAAGCTGTTATTCAATAGCTGGCAGTAGACACTGTTTGGCCACTTGTGTGATTTGTATGGACTGGGTGGTCGGTCAACTAGGGATAAATAAGCTCCTTAATTGATTTTCTGAAGGCCAGAATTTCAGTTTAGTATGACATTGTTGCTTAAGCTTAATTATGCTTAGGCATAATTTTTGAGAGTGTACTGCTGTTAATCATATCATCTGCTTTCCTACTTTTTCAGTTTTTCTGGCCAGCAGTAGTCTGTTTTCAAATTCAGGGAGTGCTGCATCATCTGAGACTGCCTAATAGAATGAATGATACATCCACTAACTCGTGCCAGATTTGAGTAGGAAACAAATATGTGTATTTTCTCAAAAACTCATTTGCCTGTTCTAGAAGATATTCAAGAGCTTTTCATACTTAAATTTATTCATACAAGTATTGTTGTTCATACTGTTCTTCTTTTTATCGGTAGTGAGTTTAAACATAAAAAGAGATAGGCTTCTCTCTATATATAATCGAATGGATGCAAAGATATTCCAGGGGTCCAGGTTATTTTATTGGACAGAGTTAAGTGGTGTTTACTGTTTCCTCCCAAATGAATTTGTGTGAGTCTGAGCTCCAATAGTATCCTTGGGCTTTTTACAACCAGTTGTATGCTAAGCAGGATTAGCTATAGCCATATTATAGCTTAATAATTTTTATAAAGTTTTAAACTAAAAAAAAACCCAAAACAATCAATCTATGATCATAATTATTTATTCATTAGATGTTAGTAAAAGAATGGCGTCTGAATCAGTGTCATCTAAATCTGAAGATCTATGTTCTGCAGCACCTTTGTAAGATGGTGAACGTTTAATTGTAAGGTGACATACGTTTCCAATTTCTATTCACATTAAAGACCTGAAACCTTGACATGTAAAAAGAAGCTGTATGAGTTAATTTAATGTCTGTGTGGTTTTTTTTCTAAATACAAAATATCAGGAAGATGTGTATAAAAGTTAGCACATTTGAGACATACATGTGCATAGAATTGGTGGACAAAATTTACACCGTGTATAAAACTTCATTTTCTTAGTATAGGTTGTTCTACAAATTAATCTTATCCACTTGGGTAGTAAGCAGACTTACTAGATTTAATCCTTTAAAATGCATGAGAGGGTCTTTTTTTATGACAGGAAAGATTCTAATAAAATTAAAATCCAAATATCTTAATGTCTAACAAATGCTTTGTTTCCCTTGAGGTAGAAAAATTATTCCCCTCTTAGTTTTTTCCTTGTGGTTGCCTATTATTTGATACATTGTGCAATAAGTTAAAATTAATCTTTGTGTTAAAGTCTAACAGGGTGCGATACAGTAGAATCTTATTTTATATTATAAGTGGAACACTATTCTAGCTATGCTGCAATTGTACCTCATACAGAATATTCATGCCTGAATGAAAGTCACAGGCCAAAATCTTGGAAACTGTAAATAATGGTCTTGCTGCATAAAAAGTTTCCAAGACTGGTGAATCTGAAATGGATTTTCATTTCAATTGAGAAAAACTTAGTGAGGACTCATCACTTTCTTGGGAAGGCAAAAAAGTGTTTCCCTATCTTTGTTAAAAGTAGATGTAAGTTTTTGCTTTTGATTCTTGATTTACAATTTCTGTTGAGCCAAGTTGTCTTCATTTCTTTGACATGTTGACATGTTAGTAGTTCAGATGAAGACAAATAGACTATTTGCATTATTTTGGACAAATAGACTATGTATTATTTTGATTTGTCTGGTGGTCTGGACATTATTTTGGTTTTCTGAAGTCTTGCTTTTAATGCACTACTTAAAATTTGGAAATGGCTAAATCTTTTTGAAATATAAATGGCATTGTCTTCTGATAATTTTTACCATTGGGCTATTATGTTCATACGGTTTTAAATGCAGAGCAAATTTGTAGCTGGATAGTGTCAGAGAGAGTGCCAAAAGTGTAACTTCTTGAGAATGCCAATAAAAACCCTTCGCTGGAATAGCTGAATAATACTTGCATCATTTTCCTGGTAGCTTTACCAGTACTTGGATTCCCACATAGCCACTTGTCGGATGTTTTCCTGAAAATAAAATGATCTCTGGTTAGTTCAAGGACACTATCAAAATAAAGTCCTTGCCAGTATCTTGAGTCATCACCATACCGTGTTTCCATTGTTTGGAAGCTTTGTCTCATCATTTGATTTTGTTGCCAGAAACAGCAGGGAGATATCCTTTTGAAGGGCTGTGCAGTACTTTTGATACTTCCTATGAGCAAACATTTTCATTCCAGTAGAAACCTAGATGCAATTCTTGTATTGGGAAAACGGCTGTGATTTAACTAAGAACTCTTCCCAGCAGAAATCTTACTTCTCAACAAAGCAAAAAAGAGGTGAGGGACCAAAGTAAATTCACACTAAAATAGGAAGCCTTAAGAGAAAGGGTGCATTTTACAGATATGAAGGCAGAACACATGAGGATTACTCAAAAGGACATATGCCTGTATGTGGATGTGTACCCATGCATAGAGGTTTCACACGATGAAAACCTCTCATGACAAATGCTTTGAGTTGTGCATCAACCTGGAGTTTGTAGAAATGCACAATTTAGTTTTGAGCTTCAAATCTAAGCAGTTTTTTTAACATATTTTAAATTGCTTTGGAGAATTTCATTCATCCTCCTACAATGCTGCACAAGTTGCATCCACAGCCACAAGATGAAAATTTTAAGATGGTTGCATTTAAACTAGGAATTTTGAATGGAGGAATGTACTTTGAACTTTACATTTCAGTTGAGGTTTCCAAAAGTAGACAATAATTCTGTGATATTAATATTCTCACTGTGACCAGCAACATTAATTTCTGGGGTCATGTGGCCTTCTGAGCCTCTCTGAATCCCAACAATTTATTTTTTTCCAATGTCTTGCTTGCAGGGAAGTTCAGTTGTGTCAGTAATAATAATTTTCCGCTTGTCTTGAACATTTGAATGTTGCACTGGACTTTTGTTGAATGGAGCAATGAATGTAATAGTGTTTCTTCCTGGACACACAGTCTTCAGACTGGAAGGTAATAAGGAGCCTAGCTGTATTTCATTTACTTCTAATATGTTTGATGTATTCTGCTATCTACCATAAAAGCCAATATAGTAAAATTACAGTGAACTACATTTTAGTACATTGTCACCCTTTGGTGAGAAGACCCACAAAGTACATGCTTAGGTTCTGTGGCTTCAATAAGTGTGGCTTCAAATCCAATACTGTTCCAATTCCCATTTAGATAGCAGTTGTTTAGATCCTAGCTGTCACACTGACTTGTGCTGCAGAGTGTTTCTGATTGGTATGGAGGAGATTAAAGAGCAAGGCCAGTACTTCTGGTTTTAGGTTTTTACAGCTAGCTTCACTCTGATTGAGTTACTAGTTGCTATATCAAACAGTGAAATCATAGATTATGATTGTGATTAAACACTGATATGAGTCATGCACATGATACTAATAACATTTACTGAATCAAATTCAGGTTTGCAGCCATTTCCAATTACTCTGAACTTATTTCTGCAGATAATTTGCTACCAGTACTTATGCAGAGAGAAGAAATTGTAAAGCTCTCAGTTGTTTGTACATAGAATGCAACTTTGGTGTTTCTGCTATGCTAGTTAATGAGTTTGCTTAATAACCTTGCATATTAGCAGTTTTTTTTTCCTCAGTGCATGTTTCTGGGCAGTATTTCTGACTCTCTTCACTGAGACTGTACCTTCCCTCCAAATTACCTGTGACTCATTGCATGAATCAAGACTGAAAGCTTCATTCTTGACTCCTCCTAAGTAAAGATTTCCACTGATTTTAACTTTCTCCATCAAAGCCCAGCAGTAATAGTGACTTACTAGAGTATTCTCAGAAATGAACAGTGACAACTATTTCAAATTATTGGAAAGTTGGTTAAAATAGAAAATCCATAAAACTGAAAATTGTTAGCTTTCCTGAGTAGAGGTCCTGCCTACAGGTTTCGTGAAACTCATACTTCAAGAACAGTGAGTGAAGACAGTATTTTAGGAAGTCAGGCATTTTTTTTTTCTTCACATAGGTACAGGGATAATTAGGTCTATGCGTTTGCCTTAATTCACCTGTGTTCTTGCTGTAATTTGTATGTCTTTTTTGCTTTCCCAAATTTGTATCAACAAAATTTTGCTTTCAACTTTTGTCGATACAAGTCAGGTGCTTTTGCTGATTCTTTGCCTTCCAAAACAGGGACAGAAGAGAGTAGGAGAGATTCAGAATCACAAATAAATTATCTGCCAAATTCTTAACTCATCTACATGGTCTTGAAAATCTCCCTGTTTGTCATAAAATTCATTCTATCTGGTAGTGAAGCTTTTTCCCCAGATAAATGTTTATTACATGTTGAACACCTGGGAGTTTTACCAATTGTGTCCCCGGTGTTTCTACAGAGCAATTTCTCAGTAGGCTGGTCTGGGTTGGGTGCCTCATTGAGTCTTTCTCCAGATTTGTCAATATTGAAGCCCACCACAGCAAATGGATTTATGCCCAGAATCAGTATGGCCTCGCTACCAAAATAATAAAAGTGAAAAAGTTAGCTTAGCTAAGTTGCACGCCCTGGCTGTTTGAACAAGGCTTCAAGTATTTCTCAGCAAGCTGAACCCAAATTCAGTAGCAAGTTTCCCAGACACTTACATGCTGCATTCTGACAGACTGAGAATCTTCCAGTAGGTGTCACAAAATTGAAAACTAATTAAAAATAGAAATCAGTAGATTTTTGTACTATATATTTATATGTATGGTTATATATATGCAAATATAATAATGATCATCACTCTAAACAGTTAAAATTTATTAGCATTTATGTAATAATTCAAGCAGGACATAGATCCCTTATGTGGAGGGGGTTTTTTTGTTCTGTTAAATTTATGCTTCTGCCTAACTTTTATTTTGCTGTAGATTAAAGATGTGATTAAAAGTAGTCCATAGCTGTGTCATACCACTGCATGTGTTGCAGGTCTGGTATCTTAAAAAGGCTTTAGAGACAAATAGAAATGCTAACATACCCCCTTAAAGATTGTTTTTGATAAAATATCCTATAGCAGTACACTAAAGGAGGCACATTTCAAATAACGTTTGTAAGTGTCATGTTCTACCACATGTTAAATAGATAAGGCAGTTGTCCATCTCTTGTTTGGGCTGACTGGAGATTCCAGAAGATGGACCATCGGGAGCTTGCTTTTCAAAGGTTATTTTTTCAGTACCAGGAATGTGAACCAATGTTTTTAAATTGATGTGCAGAAAGGAATGCCTTGCACAGCCTATATAGCTGCATTAGAAGCTATTTAGAACATTACTTTTAAGGCAGCACCTCACATATATTTTGAAAGCATGGCCCATAGACATACTGTTCTTATGCTGTGTGCATTTGGATTTACAACAACGTATATTTTCAGTTACGCCACTGCAGCAGTTGCATAATTAAAAATATATATACTTAGAATAATATTTAAGAAAGTGTTTTAATAACATTCAACAAATAGGAAAAAAGCTGAAAAAATCAGCAACTGTTAGTGAACCAGCAGGAACTTCATGGCCGACAATTGGAAAACCATTGTTTTTATGAAAAAAAAAAATATTCAGTAATATCTGTAATCTTTTTCCATCTTAAATATAATACACTGGAATAATGTCACGTAGAAGCATGTAAAGGGCAAAAGTGTTTTTCATTAAGAAGAATCTAATTGTCTTTAATGTTGTTATCAGCCCACAGTTTGATGGCTCCAGTAAAATCTTAGCGCTGCAGTTAGAAGCTTTGAAAATGGCAGAGTGCTGCAGGATGTGTTTCATAGTAATTCTCTGTTGATTTTGCAGTAAGGTATAAAGTCAAATCTCAGCATGGTTTGAGTGCTGGGTGCTTTGAAGCAGCCTCCTGGCACTGAGAGACTAAGGCAGCTGGAAGACTGCCAGGCTTGATCAGTCGGGAAAGCCTGAAGATCCAGCTCCATGTGTCATCTGCTCCTGAAGTGGGCTTACAAAGGTCCTGTTTCTGACCTTTCATTCCTGCTCCAGTACCACAGTTTTTTTCTTTATGTTGATTATTTTTAAACGAGTTCACAGAGTACAATTTAGGATGCAATTTTGAGGCTCATTAGGCTAATCTAAACTGCGTTGCCCAACAGTCTGTCCTCTTCCTTCTCCACTTTGTAGTACTACAGTGACCCAGTGCAGGAAACAGAACAGGCCAAAAAAACAAGTGTCTTTTTTCTGAGCTTTTTGGGTGTTTGGTTTTGTTGGTTTTGTTTTTTCTTTCTGGGATTATTTTTTGGATGCTTCAGGACCATGAACTGGCTTTTTTAGACAATCGTAGAAGGCACAAATGAGGAGACACAAATTCAGTCTGGCATGGAATTGCACACCGAGGCTGTGACAAACAACTTGCTAAAAATGTGGATGTTTTGTGATGACCTTGTTACCAAAAAACATATTCTGGAATTCTTAATTTCCTAGTCTTTAGTTCACATGCCACTGCATGTGCTTTACTTCCATAGTCTTTTTATAAGATACGGTGGACAAATTGAAACATGATTTAGTCAAACATTAGGCTAGATGCAAGTTTTTTTGGCTTGATATAGGTGAGAGGTAACAATTTATAGCAAAAGAAAATAAAAAAAAAAGGCAGTAAGGCAGAAAAGATAATTTTCCAGACATCTGGAAGCTTTGAAACCTGAGGCACTTGACATCCCAGCACCCGTTTCAGTGAGCAATAGTGTGCAAGCAATTGGACATTTCTCACTGGAGACTCCTCTACTGTGGATTTTTCTGCTTGTGGTATATAGTCTGACTCAGTCTGACTTACATTACTGGAAATAATGTGGAAGGAAATTTGTTTAGTTGGGCAACATTTGCACATGACATCTTCTAATCTGCTGTGGATTTAGTTATTTTAATTGCTTTTTAAGATGTTCAAAACAGATAATGGCTTTAATACATAGTAAGAAAAAGATTGTAGCATTTTGTTTTGGGGATAGTTCATTTAACTGTACATTTATTTAGTTAGGAGGCTGGAAGGAGATTCTGTATTATGAAAGTCAAGTACCAAGTTTACTGCATTACAATAAGGACTCTTTTCATTGTTCATACATTCGTTCATGCTATTCTAGAAAATGGTGCCTAAATTTGCATTCTGAGGCTCTGTTGAATCCTGCTTTGAATCACTGCCAGGGTATTTGGCTTTTGCTTCTCCATCTTTTCATTTATTTTACAGAACAGTGAATATTAGTCAATGGGAGAATATTCCAATTTACTCCAATGGGAGTAAATAACTTTGTTAAATTTCTCACGTCATAACAGTGAATCATCTGATATTTCCATATTTAATATTATTAAATTCTTTAAACTCTTGCACCTAAGAATTGTTCAGTGAATTTTTAATTTAAACATACTTATCATGTGAGAAAGTTTTTGATCTGTGACTGAATGCCTGGTCATGAAAACATCAATGTGTAAGACCCAGGGATTTTTTGCAGGTGAGCCCAGTATTGTGGTTTGTGTCACCCAGTAGCTCTGTGATTCCCAGGACTGACCAGTGGCAACACCACTAAAAATATTCCCACTGCAGGCTGTGACGTGCCAATTCCAATGGCAAATTGGTTTATACAGCCGTACTGGGTGCTGAATTAGGTAACTGGTCTCTCTCTAGTGATTGAGAGCAAGCTTTCTGTTGTGAAATCACAGCCTTAATGACTTAAAATGTTTTGGGGTTTGGTTGGGTTTTTTTCCTCAATGTACTTGGGCACACAAGTGAAGGAGAGTTAATTCAGCCTCCTGCAAGGTTCAGCTAGCTTGATGAGACCACGTTGCTTCCTGTAGATCAGATCAACACTAAACCACCATTTAGTTCAGTATATCTTTCTGTGTGGAAATGTGACCCAAACCTGTTACTGTTGAAACTGCAATTGTCTACAGAAATGTTAATGCTGAAATGTTAATGTCATGCAAAATCAAGCTGAAATTTCAACTACTTCTTTTTAAGGTGTCCAAGTGAAATATGCAAGCAGAGTCCCATAGAAAATGCTATTTCTTGGCTTTAAAAAAATAAAAAAGTGCAAAAATGAACAAACCCTCACCTTGCCTAAAGTAAATATAAGTATTTGTTTTAATCCAGATTTTTTCTCATAAAAGCAAAGATATGAACTTAAAATCCTAAAACTAAATTTGAAAAATTAAACAAAAAAGCTAACACTTTTAGCAAAAATATTAATGAAAAAATTCTGTTGGACAAAGTACTCTGCCAGATTTCAGCCCCGTCTTTTTCAATTGAAAGCTTTTCTTTAGGAAAAAAAACCACAGAAGTTTCTTACTTGGCTTTTCATAGGGTAGCAAATATACTGTTTGTATTAAGATTGTAAAACTAATTATGTTGGCATTAGAAAGGATTTCGTATTTGCATATACCCATGTTACAATTGGAACATTAAGCACAGCTTTGATTTATGAATGTTTGGATCAGCGTTTAGCAGAATGTAGCCTCTTACTCTACTTTGAAGAGCTAGAAATATGTTGCACAAAGAAGCTGAGTTTGTATTGTTCCTTGCCATCTTTCACGTAATTCCTGCAGTATTGTGAAAATTACAATTTAATTCCTGTCAGGAGTATTTCTGTAGGTCTGGGAGCTCATATACACCATTACAGTTCAAACTAGCGTAATTTGTTTTGCAGCAAATTCTGGTTAAAAAGATCAATTCCCTAGTGGAAAAAAAATACATTTGACTTTTATATGAAATAAACTGTTGCAAACGTTTCTGATTTTTTTTGTTGCCTCATTTTGGCTTGATTTAATAGTTCCCTTTTTGGAGGACAGAGTTGGATTCATGTTATACAAAATTCATTCTGGACTTGGATTGATACAAGTGGAAGTGAGCCTGTCTAGATTAAATTGTAAACTGAAGTTTTAATTAAAACTTAAAAGGGAAACCTTTTTTAGAATGGGAGACATAATGTAGGAGTCTAATATGCTTGTATGTGTGTCTTTCATTATATGTTCCACATAAGATTAATATGTCAATTTCCAAAATAATTTTGATAATGGTCAGAGTCAATCATATAACTCATATGCAGAACAAAATAAAATTATTTTAGTTGAAGTATTGAGTACAACAATGTGGCAAACTTTTTAACCGAAAAAAAGGTTCTTTAGATAACAGTGATATGTCAAATTAATTTCAAAACTGCTGGAAACTCTTTGGTGCAGTAGATAAAGTACTTAGAACAAAGCCAGAAAAAAACTCTGCCGTTTTTCTTTGTAATTTCAGTTTAAGCACAATGGAGCCTTTCCTATAGCTCAGTTTGTGTGGTAGGCAAGATTTTAACTTCCATGAACGTATTACTACTTTTTAGCAAAAGAAATAAAACTAGGTCACATGCTACAGTGATGGAGCAGATGTGATTGGCACTTTGATTCTGTGGTTTCACACTTGTGACTCTTTCCATAATTTATGTAATGTGAAGAATGAGCTCATGATTGGCTGAAGGGTTTTGATTAGATTTTAGGAACAGCTATGCAGAAGGCTGGAAATTTTACTTCAATAGTGACATTATATAACCATAATTAATATGAGAAGCTGGAAAAATTATGCAGATGTAAATGCTTTTGAACTAGAGCAGTTGCACTTCCAACTTTCACTTATTCTATTAATTAGAGAATTAACCAATAAAAGGTAAGAAAACTGGTAGAAATGTTTATACTGCAATTTGCACACGCTTGCAGTTGTTATTGTTGAAAACTCTTGGTAGATTAAGAAAGTAAAAATGTAATGAAAAAATGCTGCTAATTGTTGTTAAAAACCCCTTTCTGATTTGGAAAACGTGTTAATTATTGGTCTAAAATATTAGGTTGTGTGTTTACCTTTGATGGTTTTATTGCCTCTCATTATAGAATGAAAACTTTGAAGACATGTCTCTGCCATCTCAATCCTTTTCTCCAGAGTGGAAAATAAATAAGAGTTACCTGGTTAAGATTGCAGTGACCTCAGATGGGACTGCTTGCCGATTTTGAGAAGCAAATATATTTATTTAGCCTTGATTTTATGATGTACTTCTCTGTGTGTGTTCTACCGGACATGCTATTTCCATGCCCTTTCACTAAATAGATATGTGTGTCATATGCCCTGTTGAACTCAGGGGGTTAAGCTAGTAAAGTTACCTATCTCAACACATGAAAAGGAAGAATTAGCCACAGTTCCCTAGCTACCAGTGTAGCTTTCAACACCTTTTCTATGGTGTCTAGTATTGATAGGATATATAACTGTGAAAGGACGAGAAAATGCACTGAAGTGATCTAAGAAGTAAACTATCATCTTGACATGTTTTTTCTAGCTATTGAAAACCTTTCCATATTGCAACTCATTCTGACAGTGAAACTGTAGAATTCCTCTGATTTAAGTACCATCTGGTTATGCTCAAAGCTTTAAAACTATTATCTCAGCATAAAATTTCAGCGTCCTATACTTTTTTCTTCGCCAAACTATCCATTTTTAAGCCACAAATATTTTTCCAGTCCTTTCAGATTTTATCTAAAAGTATATTTTAACAGTATTTAAATAGTTCTTAAACAATAACAATTTATCTTGATAGATGACATGCTGTGTTTTTTCATTTTATTTTAATTAGCCATTGTGGAACCAAATTCCCTTTTGTTTTATTCCTTTGAATACTGTTTAATTATAGTTATCATGCCAAGTATCTTAAAGGTTATTTTACCAATACAGTTTCATTTAACATAAGCCATGTGGAATCAATAGTCCTGTTTCCTAAAGTGAATGCTTGGAAAATCTTACATTCATATGTTAAGAGTACACATCCTTTCCTCATTAGTTGGAAAGTACAGGGATTTTGGCACAGGTTCTGTGTGGAAGCATTGTGCAGCTTTTATATGGATTTTGTTTTTAGCCTTTGATGACACTGTTTAGAATAGGAAGTATCTAATAAGTAAAGCATTTTGTCTAATGTGCTGCCAGTGTGTTTAATATATGCCTGGAGGTCTGAAACATTATCTTCTCCACTACAGTAATATGCATTTAATTCTCTGAAAGCAGAAGGTCGAACTTTTAAAAGGGACTCAAAGTACATTTTCAACTAAAATAATTTAAAACACATGGGATAGGGGACCAGAGTAATGTACAGTTGGTTTTTATGGTTTAATCATGATCATGTTAATGCACACCAGTAGCTAATTAAAGAAAACTTTTATTGTTCATTTTAAATGGGTTATGTAAAGAGTAAGAGAATTGATATAATACAGCCCAATGATAAATGTTACCATTACATTTGCTAACAGCAAGCTGATATGCTGTTCTTGACATCTTTAAAGTATTGGCCCATTTATTCCATAATAAAGCAAAGAATCTTTTAAGAGTTGTTATACTGAGAGTCATTCCCTCTCATATCCTTATCCCATTAGAGGAATACCTAAATGATTCCCAAGTTTATTACTAGGCGTATTTTCAGGTTAACTGTGAAACTTGGTTGGAAGGCTGGATGCTTAGTGAGCTGAAATTGATGCAAGAAATTCCAGCGGTACTTCTGCGCCTTTATTTTGTACCCAGTTGTTATATAAAGCTGTCTTGCAAATCATTACTCACTTGTTCCAACCTTTATAATATATGTGGTAAGAGCATACATAAGTCAAAGTTTCATTGTGGAACCGGGTGGCATGGAAAACTGTAATAGGATATGGTGTCTTTCACCTTTCGGGCACCGGTTCATATTCCATGCTGCTTAGTACCGAGCAGAAGTTACCATCTGACTGCTGTTCAGTGACCTGCCTCAATTGGTTTGGGGTCTCAGTAAAGTTTCTGTAGTCGAATGTCCGCATAACAGGAAACTCAGCAGTTGGGACCAATTAGCACCCTTGCAGCAGTCTTCACAGAGAAGCTATAGTTTGAATAGGGATGGAAGCAAAGCTACTTTCTTGCCTTCCTTGAGGTGCTTTACATAGATGAGCACATTTAATAAATACTTAATTATAAAAAGAAGCAGAAGAAAAGAAGTAGGCTTCAAGTCAAATCTATTTAGGTGTGTGAAGAGAGGTTCCCTTCAGAAACCAGAAGTACTGTGCTTGCACTCTCCCCTCAGGCATACCCATTCAATTTTTTTCTCCCTGGAAGATGATAATTTAGTGGATGACGTTGTATTTTCAATCGCTCTAGCCAAGTCAAGCGTAACCTAAATGTTATGTAGCTGTAGAAATTCCTGCTGCATAGAGGAGAACAAGAGAATGCCATGTAGGTACCCGTAAGAGCATCATTCCCTGCGGAACCATGCTTTCTAAAAAATTTGTCATCAGACTGAGCTATGGAGCAATTAAAAATTGCTGGGTTTAGCAGCATATGCCCTCTACTTTGTTTCAGGCAGCATTTTCATGAACTCATATGGCAAGATTGCTTCACAGCTCCATCCCTTCTGTCTTCTGCTTGCCCTTAATACATGAGCAGTAAAAACATTTTTACCATTTTCAGAAGTGCCATCAGTGCAGAACATGGGTGAAGCACTTCACAGTTTACCAGACAGAAATGCTGAGGTGTAAATAGCCTAACTTTGCTAAGATATCAGGAGGAATCAGGATTTCTTGGCTCACGGCGTAGTAATTCATTAAAATTGTCTCTAGTTATTTTTACAGAGGCTGCGTTAAAAGTGGTATCACATTTACAAGTCAGTGATATGAGTCTGCCATAGAAATCAGCCACAAGGAATTTTATTGGTTATTTGAAAAATATGTACATGAGTGAATCTGAAAAGATTGTAACCAGAGCTGGCAAAAGCCTTTTCAAAGAAAATCTCAGCTAGTTAATGGTTCTGTTTTAAGATTTCCTCTGTAATACTTTTTCCCAGTATGTTCTTTCCTTTAAAGAAAAGGAGAGGGGGTTGCTCCCTTTGTTTCATAAAGCACAATATAAAGGAACCTTTAAAAAAAAACTTGCTTTTTAACTCTCCCACAACCCAATTTCTGTAGTATGTGTAGAATCTATTCATATTGCTGCCTAAAGGCAAAAGTTTGAAGAAATTCAGTGATTCACTGTCTTTCATTCCTGTGGTTAAGTTGCTGATAAATTTTTTAAGTACTTGTAATTCATGATTATATTTTTCAAGAGGAAGTTAAAGTATGGTTTGCCTTAGTTTATATTCCCCTTTTCAAAGATTCACTAGAATGGAGAAGATGAAAAGAAACTATTGAAGTAGGTCCTGGAACAAAGAAATGAAATCATTGAGTCAATGTGCAGCAGCAGCCAAAAAAAACCCAACAAAATATTGGACATCATCAGGATGGAGACTGGGAACAAAACAGAAGGCATTGTTTTACTGCTGTATAAAACCATAGCGATCCCACTTTCTGAATACTGTGTAGAGTACTCAAGAAGTGGAGGTAGAGAAGGGAAACTAAAATGATTAAAGGTGCTGGAGCAGCTATTTTGTGAGAAGAGGCTAAAAAGGCTGGGATTTCCCTGTCTGGAGATGAGAAGGCTGAGGGGGGGACTATGATCAAGGTTTACAAAGTCATACCAGCAGGTATAATGCTGAATGGTCAAATATTGCACTTAAAAAGATGGGGAAATGGAATGATGCTAGTAGAAGATTGGTTTAAACCAGAGAAAAAAAAATAAATTGGAACTTGCTGCCCCAGAAGGTAGTGGAGGCCAGACACTGTCAGCGTGTTCAAAAAGGAAGTGGACGAATTCATAGACAACAAGTCCAGAAATAGTAACTAAACAGCCTAAATGCAGCAGCTATGGATGCTTGGGGAGTGGGAGAGAAAGACTGCAGGAAGTGGGCACAATCCACGGTCTCTCTCGACAGAATCTCCTCCTAGTGCTGTCAGAAACAGCATACTGGGCTGGATGGGTCACTAGTCTGATTGACTTGGGCATTTCTTGTGTTAGTTCTTGTGCGGAGCAGAGCAGAAACAAACACTTCTACTGTGCAGCACAGATGGAAGTGTTAGTTGTGCTGTGGAAGCTATACAGGCTGAATGCATGACTCTAAACTCCATATGAATCAGGGGAATTGGCCATACATCACTGTTGTTGTTATTATTGTTATCATTATTGAATTTTTGCAGGGTTTTTTTCTAAATATTTTAGCATATGCTCCCGATCTTGCCCTCAAGCTCTTTGTAAGATTTCTACTTGTTTCACGAGCAGTATTGGAAGTGTTTTCTTCCTGAAACACCTCCTTGTCTTGGATATCTCTGTCTCTTGATGTGGTACTATGTGGTCCCTGGACACAGCCTTGCAACTTCTTGTTTCACTCTTGCATTTCCTGTGATAGAAGGAAAGTTCTTCATACTGTTTATCAGTGGTGTATGTTTTCTTTTTGGAATATTTCTGTATGGAATGATTTCTCATGTGAAACCCCATGAATGTCACAGCAAAGACCATATGTAGCTTTGGTAAACTGAGAAGTCATGCCCTATCACACAGGCAGTCTTTAGATAGTGCTGACGTTTCCTTCAACTTTGGTGTTTTATATAAGACAGCTATCATTTATTAAGAAAAATATTTTTTCTACAACATAATATTTGTACATTTTAGCTTACAATTTCCATTTAGTCTTTTTGTGATTTTGCAGTAGATTAATATTACATTCTATTTCATCTAGTCACGGTAAAATATTTTAGTGCCAAAGAGGACTTTCTGAGCTTCAGTACTCAAAACTGGAAAACAATCCTGACTAGTCTTTTTATTTACATTGCTTATTTCACAGAGATATGGTTTCATATTAAGCTATAAATTTCTTGTAGATTCTTTAGAGTTTAAGAAAAGATTTTAAATCTTAAAAAAAAAAAGTCATTTAAGCCTAGAAATCATTACTCTTTTTTTTTCCTTCACATGTTCTTTTGGCACTTCATCTGTTGTGAGTCATCATTTCATTGGAACAGACACCTGCTGTGTTTTCATGAGTGATTACTGTGTTAAAGTTAACTTGGCAGATATTTTTTTATAATTCTCTTCTTTGACATCATGTTTATATAGTGATTGTTTGCTGCCACTGAAATGGAAACAGTTGGGATATGGATATCATAAGTTAATATAATATTTTCCTTTGCAGGTTTCCAAACAAGAGCAGAAAAAAATGGATGTGTCTGATGGAGGAACAGTTGAGACTTCTTCCCGTTACAGCGGGGCACAGGACAGTGGAATTGGCAGTGACAGTGTTAAGATCAGAATCGTTCAGATCGAGCAGCACAGTGGTACCAGCCAGCACCGCATTGCCCGGCCTTCCCGCCAGTCTTCCATCGTGAAGAATCTCAATTTTATTCCCTTTGACATTTTTGTTACAGCAAGTCGAATATCCTTGATGACTTACTCATGCAGTGCCTTACCTAAATCAAGATCAGTACAAGATCAGAAAGAAGGTGAGAAAATAAGCAAAAGCTCCTTGAACCTTCCAGAAGCGGGCGCAGGTGGCAGCCATGATACCAAGAAGCCCAGTCAGCCTTGCATTTCATCTGTCACAGCAGATGATCTTCTGAACAGTAACATTCCCTTGTCTACTGGGAGAAAAACAGGTCTTTTGTCACTGGAAAGTCTGCATGCTTCCACACGGTCGTCTGCTCGACAAGCCCTGGGTGTGACTATAGTTCGGCAGCCTGGTCGCAGGGGAACTGGGGACATAGAGCTACAGCCATTTCTCTACCTCATTGTATCGCAGCCCTCTGTGCTCCTGAGCTGCCACCACAGAAAGCAAAAGGTAGAAATATCAGTGTTCGACGCTGGTCTTAAAGGAGTAGCCTCAGACTACAAGTGTACAGGTAAGAGCATTTAACATTCGCTCCTGGTTATAACTGCCAAAATAAATGCACTTCTCAGAGTTACTGGAGTGGTGGAAAACAGCTGAGAGACTTCTAGGATGTCTTTAAAAATCAAATGGTAAATATACATATTTTTAGGATTATACCCCACAGCTGAATCAAGTTAAGTGCGTAAAATGTTTGAAATTAATTAAGATCTAACCTTTTAGCAAACAGTTCTTCCTGTTCCTTGGTGTTATTTTCTCATTACCAGAATTGTTGCGTTACCCTAATTTCTCAATGTTTTCTAAGGAATATAAGCCAAGCTGTTTTCATAAAAAGCATTTTTTATGACTGAATATCACAATATTTTCCTATGTTAGCCTACTGATAAAATTTAAAGGTAAACATTGTAGAAGCACCTGGTGTTTTGATCATAAACTAAGAAAATTATCGTGATCTTCCAAATGACATCTAATGATGTCATGTATTTTAAGTTTTCATTTAGCTGAGTAATAGAGTTTTGCAAGAATTTCTTTCTCTTAATGAATGGCTTTTTCTTTTTCTTCTTTTTCTTT